>LNAC01000072.1:3872674-4092040 GCA_002007465.1 Ailurus styani | reverse complement strand
AAAAAAAAAAAAAAGATAATGTTAAAAAAAAAAAAAAGAAAAAGAAATAACATTGGATCCATGTGAAGACTTAGACCTATGATTCTTTCTACTAGAGAAGCATAAAAATTCAAGGCCGAATACATGGATGAGAGAAAAACATTGGGCTCATTATATGTTATCTATCAAATTGATTCATCTTTAGTTATTAAGGACTTTAAAAAATGGGCTATTTCCTCACTCTAGTTTTGGTAGAATGTGGCAGTCTCTTCCCTACTGTACGATTTATGTGCAGAAGTATCATTGTCTTGTTTGCTTATTGATCCCAAGTGCCTGAAAAGTATTTGGCACATAGTGGGCACTTAGCATATATTTGCTAAGCTGAATGACTGAACTATGTAAATGTGTTTATCCAACACTTTGTGAGGGAGAAAAGACCATGTCGCAAAATAATATTTGCTTTCAGTCACTTTCTGACATTATACATTACATATGTTTTAAATATATGTTCATTTAACAGAAAACAATGGAAGAATATTTACCAAAGCATAAACAGCAATTATTATCCCTTGGTAAATAGGTGATTGCTTATTGGTTTAGATAATTTTTTTGCCATTGTTTCTATTTCTTTTGTAATGAACATATAAAAATCTGCATTATATTCTCATTCAAATCAAGTTAATTTTAATTTAAGAAGATGCAACACACTTCAGAATTGCAAAGCGTTTATATTTCAGTTTTATTTTTATGGAGCTAACATTTAATGAATAGCAAGTTAAAGGATACTGGCATTATTCTGGCTTGAAATGCTTTAGTTGTTAGTGGAGAAACAAAATTCAAATAAAACATTTTTGATGCCAAAACACAGTTCTTTCCTCTTAGTTCTTTCCATGACGCTTAAGTGTTAGTGAAAAAACATATACATATATAAGAAATAGTTTTTGCAGCAAGAAGTTACTAGTATAAGTTTCATGTTTAAATATGATAGTCTTTAACACCTCAGAGGAGGAAATAATTAATTTTCAGGTGGATAGCAGTCACCATTTGTTGAAAAATTCATCTTTTTTTCCCCCCCAACAGTAGCCCATACATAATAATTCCTGTTTTAGAGAAAATATAAGTTCAGAGCTGCCAAATCATTTGGCCCATGGAGGTCACTGGGTAGTTGTGTGAAATGAAGTTGGCAAGGTAGATTGAAGCTTAAATTGTGAAGTACTGCTTAATGTCATGCTATCAGTTTGGAATTCAGCCTGTTGACAATGTAGAGTCAACAGAATTTTTGTTCTGTTGTATTTTGTTTTGTTTTTAAGAAGAAAAATGCTATCTTATAAAGTGGGGGAAAAGAATTCACATATTCTAAATCCCTTTAAATACACTTGCTTTTCATAAGATATACTGAGTAGAGACTGCTAGTCATGTTCCTCCTACATTGGTCATTCTTATTTCATATTTTAAAACATGCATGTCAGTATGTAAAGGAAAGACCTATTCAGCTTCAAGTACACATTTAAAGTCATGGCCAGGCAAAGCTCCTGCTCCTATTCTGGAAAATATAAGTTGTTAACGTTACTGAATGATGTCAGCACCCATCATTTCTCAAATTTTTCACCAATTTGAGAAATATATGTATACTATACATATTTGCACAAAGGCCATCTGATTTATAATGCTTGTAATATTGATTTTCTTAAGTATTAGAGATTTTTGCAAATATAGAGTGTAATTTAGGAATATTACCCATCTGATTGAATTACCTTTTAATGAGTGCAGAGAATAAATTCAGAAGAAAAGATAAAAACACACTATGATGTCCTTGCATTTTTAGTCTATATCTAGTCAAAAATATTGCATTGAAAATAATAATCACTGCTTTCATTGAAGGATGAGTGTTTACCAGGTAGTAAGCATTTTTTAAATGGATTTTATTTTGTAGGGCTATTTTAGATTTATAGCAAAATGGACCGTAAAGTAAGAGAGTTCCCATAGCCCCCTGACCTTGTTCATGTCCAGCCTCCCCACTATCAATATCTCCCACCCAAATGGTACATTTGTTGCAATCCATGAACCTACATTGACACACCATTACTACCATAGTTTACATTAGGACTCACTCTTGTATGGTCTATGTCTTTGGATGTATAATGACATGTATCTACCACTATGATTTTATGTGGAATAGTTTTACTGCTCTGCTTATTCATTCCTCCCTCCACCCTGACTCTGCATCCACTGATCCTTTTATACAGTTTTAGATTATGTTGTCAGTGTGAAAAAAAATGTATGCTGTGAAGGATATACTTAAATTAATGTCATTATTATAAGAACGAGTGGTCCAGTAGTGTTTGTTGATCAAATACAGAATGTGAATTCGAAGTCTCAGGATAATCCTTCCTCACTGGACTGAAGCTTAGCCTGCCCAGGCTCCTTTCAGATTTGGTGAAAGTTGGAATCTTTGTATAACCAGCTGAGGTCTGGAACCTACGGAGGTTTTGAGCCAGAGGAAGACACTGAAGTTAGGGAGAGGAGTTTGTGCATGGAAAAGAGCACATTCATCATGCACATGCTCTGTGCATTTATCCATTTTTTTTGTCAACTTCTAAAGTTTTTCTTAATTTTTAATGATTGCAACTCTTTGTTGATGTCTGGAATTTTTGCTATGTTGGAGAAATTAGTCCTTATTTTATATTGTAAATATATTTCCTACATTTTACATTGTTTTGGGACCTGAATAAGATATTTTGCCTTACAATTTTTTAAATGTTTATATAATGAGATGTATTAATCTTTTCATTTATAGAATCTGTTCCTTTTGCAATGTAAGGCTAATCTTATAACATAAATTTTGCATTATATTCTAATACTTTTATAGTTTCCTTTTTAAAATATTAATTTTTACCTGTGATTTATTTTTGTGTAAACTTTTTTCTTTTAGATGATTGTGCTGGGATGCCAAACAAATATCTCTGAGTACAGATTTACCTGAATTCTGAAAGGTTTCCCTTCGACAGTATCCCCTATGAATCTTCTTTACCATATCGCTTGATACTATACAACTTTGGTTTGGGTTTCACTTTGTCACAAGAGTTGAACTTTGTGGGTTTTTTGGTTTTCTTTTGCATTTCTATTTAAATGTAAACACTGGAATTGCTTTATATATAAAAAAACTAGATCTCTGGACGCCTGGGTGGGTCTCTCAGTGAGGCATCTGCCTTTGGCTCAGGTCATGACCCCAGGATCCTGGGATCCAGTCCACCTTGGGCTCCCTGCTCATCAGGGAACCTGCTTCTCCCTCTGCCTGCTGCTTCCCCTGCTTGTGCTCTGTCTCTCTGACAAATAAAATTTTAAAATAAATTAATACATACATACATACTATATCTCTGTTAGGACTCCAACAGTATTTGTGTTACATTTTATTAATTTCTGAAATCTTTACATCAATAGATTATATCTCCATTTATATAACAAGTATTTTGGTTTTTCGCAACAAAACCTGACCTGCATTGGTGGAGGTCTACCTCCATCTATGGTTATCTACCCAACTCATGTAAATATTCATGCATTTTTTTAAGTGTACACTTTATCCTAAGGGGGTATTATATTACATATATTATATGCACCGCATTACCTCTTTAAAAAATCTGAATGGCATCCGGGCCCACTGATTCTGGATCTGTTTGTTTTATGGAACTAATTGATAAATATATTTTCCTATTACACTGCATATGGTGTATTCGTCCTTACTTTCATCTAATGTATCAACGGGTCTTGTTTTTTACCTCCAAAAATATATCACAGATCTCTCTCTGTGACATCACTATGGTAAAAGCACCGTTATATCTTCTCTGTCGTCTGAGATAGCCATCTGCTTGTTCCCTGGCGTCCCCACTTGCAAGTGTCCCACCACTTTACAGAGAAGCACATCCGAGCCAGCTCCTTCAGGCTAAGGAGAACCAACTGTTAGTTTTTCAGAATTTGCGCAAGCTGGTTGTTAAATAGAGCCATTATTAAAAATCACATGTTATTAGATTACGATAAAATAAATGAATTTAAAACAAAGACAGTGGATACTCACATCATTTCTAGTCTTCTTACATTTTACCACCATTTATGCCCCTCGAGTTATTTACATCTATTAAATCCACGCGGTGGAAATGTTGATCACTCACTCCTGCATCTGGAGAGGCGGAGGGGGTGGAAGGCGGGGGAAGGGAGAGAGGGGGCTGGCGGGAGGAAAAGGGGACCAGCCGTCCTGGGGACACATCTGTGGGACAGGAGCCCTTGGACAGAGTTTTTTCAATAGACTTTGGTCAGTTTGGGGGTCAGCCCTTGCGGCGCAGCGGATCTGAGGGGTAGGCTGCCTTACTTATCCGGGGTGCAGCGTACCTGAGGGCAGGGGTGTCTGCCCATTTCACTTGCACATATTCAGTGACTCTTTTAAAAAGAGGGATTCACTTCTTGGAGAGAAAGCGCCCCTGGGCGTGGAGGGAGCAGGAGCCCGGGGAGCGGGGCAGGCTGCTGAGCCCCAGGTGGATTCCCGGGATCCTGAGACCAGTACCTGAGCTGAAATCGACAGTCAGAGGCTTAAGCAACGGAGCCGCTCAGGCGCCCCCGTGCCAAGTGACTGAACCAGAAAACTCTGCTGCTGGGACTGCCTTGTTGTGCAGGGAACCCTGTTTCTGCACCTCTTTTCAGACACACTGTGCACAAGGGAACTCCCATAGTTTTGAAAAAAAAAAAATGACTTCATTAACATAATGTTGCATTATCTAATCACTACCTAGTTCAACAGACAAATGAATTCGGTTCTCCTCAGGGCTACTCCCTTTAGGATTCAGGAATTCTCCACTCCTGTCTCGCAGCAGAGCTATTGCATGTGTTGTTACTTATTGTAGGAATCCTATTGTTAAATTAATTAAACCCAGACGCCCTTAAACTGAGGTGTCTTTCATGTCTTGGAAATGTCTTGGACACCTATGCAGATCAGACCACAAAGTTAAGAAATTGAAACCTAAGGACAACCAGTTACAAACACCCAACCAGGCTCTCTCAAATAATGCACCAGCTTAACTGCAGCCAAATAATTTTCTTGCTTTACTTCTGCTTCTTCTCTTTAAATATCTTTCTCCTGGCTCCTGCAGGTGGACCACTTCCAGTTTGGTGCTGCTTTTTGCTCAGATATGCTCAAAGACTGAATATGCTCAGCTTATCTTTTAACACTAATAATTTGATACTAAAATAATGTCCAAAATTCATCAGCAATTTTTCTACTATAGGTGATTTGTAGAAGCTGAGCATTGACTATCCTTGCAATTACTCCTATGTTCTTAAATCTAAAAGCCTTAACAGGAGAGGTATGCATGGTTTTTTGTGTTGCATTACCTTGTTCACGTTTGTCCTTTTAATCTAAATATTCAGGTAATTCCTGTCCCGCAACTTTTAAAGAAGTTAAACATTTATGTCTCCCATTTGTTCAGTTTTGTTTGTTAGAAATTAGTCTTTTATTTCAACTTTATTTTTCCTGTAAACAAATATCTCATTTTCTTTGCATAATTTGAATTCTGCTTTTTTCCAAATAGAATTGCTCATCCTTTATGTTTTCAAGAGTGACTTGTTTTATCATATTGCAATCATTTTAGTGTTGGTTTTATTTTTATTCTGCATTTCTTTCCTCATTTGTGCCAGCTCGCTTTTTATCTCCACCCATAGCTTTATCTGTAATCCACTGAAATTTTATTCTTTTTTTTTAGCTCTTGATTAAAAAAGAAACATCTTTTATAACATTTTTTTATTTTATTCTGATTGACTTCTCTGTTGGCATAGCTATTTGGGGATGTTTGCCTTTTGCCTTCCTTTTGTCTTTCATTCTCTCAGTATCTGCTTTTGTTTACTGAAAGTTTTTTTTTTTAATTCCTTGCTTTTTATTTAATATTGTTGCTTGTCAGAATGGGACTTTTCCCCCCTGTGAATATAACTTCCTAAAGAGATATAGTGAGTCATGTGGACAACTAAGGCTAGAAGACTGCTTGAATTTTGGTACATTTTCTCTAAACACACTCTTAACATACTTCTGTAAGAGTATCTTTCAACTAAGTTGCAACAAGTTTACCTGGGTCTTGACGCTGAACTGTTTATCACAAGTTTGTGGGTGATAATTTGCCTTTTAGTTCTCATGAGCTTTCCAGAACTCTCTATCTTGATCTTTGGTCCATCTAAGTTAAGTTTATGTTATTTTATAAGAAACACTGTACGTAAACATAGAAGATCAATATGAGTGCTGCAGTTCTGTCAGAACAAATGTTCTTACATCAGGCAGACTACTTAACCAGTTAGAGACCGAATTTGTGCCATCAAAAATGAGGAAAACAAATTTGTCAAGGATAGAGAATTGTGATAAAATTATAATAATGTACTGTAGGGTGAGAATTGCAAAAATCCAAGGATATGATTGTAATGAATAATAATGTAACCCGCCATTTGTTGATTATTCGCTTTGAGTCAGTCCCAATGCCAGACACTATGACAAATAGAGAGGTGGACGAGACATGTCCCTGAATGCAACTAAAATCCACTGGGGCCCTGGTGTGACAGGGTGGTCGGCTGCCCAGGGACCCCCTTCAAGTTGCAGGTGCTCATCCCAGCCCGGTGGTTTCTGCTGCTGACAGCTCACACCTACGCCCTCTTCAGGCAAGAGAGGGAGCCACCCCATACGATTTGCAATCCCTTCCAGGGAAGCCAGCATGAAGGGTCTGAAGAGGAATACAAAAGTCCCTCTAACTCTATTAGAAAATTCCTAAAAGCCATCGGGCTGTGGAGCTCCTGGCAGGTTATGTCTGCTACAACTACTACTTCTGCCAATCCCTGCTTTCCGCACTCTGTTAGACATTTTTCTGTTTTTGTTTTGTTTTTTTTTCCTAAAAGCACTTACTAATCAACTTCCTGCCTATTAACCTGACTCTCAGAATCTGTTTCTTGAGAAACCACCTTCAGACAGTCTGAGATACATAGAAGTAGCTTCCTGAAATTTGAATATCCAGGGATAGGACATGTGTGACATGTGTGCTAAGGAGAAAACCTGGTGTTGCTCATAGGGCAGTTCTCATATATCCAGCAGGATACATCTTATTAAATCCTGTCACTGATACTGTGTATCCATCTGGAGTTAAATAAATCCCAACCAAACCGGAAATTTGGATTTGGACAATTCTGCTCTTTCTTTTCTCTTTTTAGAGGTGGAGTCCGATGCACCAAAGAAAATGCATCATAATTTTTGCTTCATTAAACAGTATTGTATGTTGCACTACAATTACTATGATCCACTTTTATTCTATTTTGTATTACTTATTTTTCTAAGATGATAGGCGAGACCCATCATGAAACACAATAAATTAAAATTACCAATAAGTTACATAGCCCTGTTTACACTCTGCCAATAAGTCACCAGTTTCCCTAAATTCATCCCTGATACAATTAATCTGCCAAATGTGTGTGTATATTTAACTAAACATAAGTTACTTTTATTTGTTTTTAAATTAACTTAATTTTTCAAAAGTTATATCCATTGTAGTCTCTTGTGGCTCATATTTTTTTTTTAAAGATTTTATTTATTTATTTGACACAGAGAGAGAGATTACAAGTAGGCAGAGAGGCAGGGAGAGGAGGAAGCAGGCTCCCTGCTGAGCAGAGAGCCCGACGACGCGGGCCTCGATCCCAGGACGCTGAGATCATGACCTGAGCCGAAAGCAGAGGCTTTAACCCACTGAGCCACCCAGGCGCCCTGTGGCTCATATTTTTTTACTAAATATCATGTCACTGAGATCCCTTCAAGTCATAATATGAACATGGATTATGTTCAGTTTTTTGGGTAATATTCCACTGGGTGAATATAGCATATTTAATTATCTATTTTCTGTTCTATGAATATTTAACTTGTTTTCAATTTTCTTCCCATATTATCAACAGTGGTACCATGGGCTTTTTACAGATGATAGATAGATAGATAGATAGATAGATAGATAGATAGATAAATAGATAGATATCTCCTATTGTATGAATACAAGAGTATTTCTTACGTATATTCTTGGGTTATGTATACTCACCTTAAAAGATAATATTTTTCTTCAAAGTTATTATACGAATTTATACTCCCATTTGTGTTTGCGTGTGGGTCAGTGTGTGTGTATATATACACACACATTTATACAAAATTTATATATTATGGAGGTCTATATGCAAGTGATGAAGTCATTTGGAGAAATCATGTTCCACACGTGTGCACATGTGCACACACACTCACACGTGCTCATGATACACCAACCCATTACTGTGTATTGTTTAAATTTCTAGACTTTGGGAACAGACAATAGACTCAAGAGAGTCCATTTCTAATTCTATTACTACAAGCATGGCTTCCTCATCTGTAAAATAAGGATAGTGATAATTACCTACATTATATGGCTTATGCAAGAATCAAATGATATACAACCAGAAGGTAACTGATATATTAGCTAGAAGATGTGAAATGATCAATAAACTTTTGCCATCGGTAATGTTGATATTACCCTTTTATCTTTACGTTACACGTCACAAATTAAAATGTCTGCCTTATTTTAATTTTTTTCTCCATCTTCCTGATACTTTTTTTAATGATTTAATGATTTCACTTTTAAAGTTAAATTTTTAACTACTGATTTATCGTTGAAATTTATTCCAATGTAGGGTTTTTTTAATTCAACATTTGCATGTAAATTTTTAAGTACCAGTACTACATTTTTACAAAGATACACACAAACTACAACAGAATGGGTAGTTCTGTTTGGTGTGAATCACCAGGTTTTGGTTTTTTTGGGTTTTTTGGTTTTTTTCTAAATCTAATTTTGGAGAGATTCGATCGTGGGATATAGGAGGGGAATGAAAATGGCAGATATTCATTTCTTTGTGTTTAAGAAACCCATATTCCCTGAGATGCAGGGGAGAATTGAGTCCATTATTTCGCAGCATTATTGAAAATCACTCTATTTCCCCTCTGGGCTTGTGAAGCAGAGAAGAATTTGAGGCCAACTACTGCATGGCGTTACTGAGGTAATGCATTCCATTGTAAACTTCCAGCCTTAAAAAAGTCTTATGTTTTTCAGTTTCTAACTTATTGCTGGGATCTAAACCCTTAGATTGGTCCAGGGATTTGATATATCTGGATAGACCGTTAATGTTTTCCTTTTAAAAGCTGAGTTTGTGGTATTGAGTCTGTTCAGTTTTCCTTAGATAAAGCAAATTTGAAGATAGGAATGCCCTGGCACTCTAGAATCTCTGTTTATCTCAGTGATTTGTGGGTACCTGACAGTTTCGAAGACAATGAAAAGAACATGCCAGCCAACAAGAGGCAATTTTAGGAAACTATTCTATTAATTACTCTTAAAACCTCAGTTTCTTCCATTTTAAATGTCCACCTACATGTATTTATATAGAGTACTTATGGAAATTAAATGGAAGAAAAATATGTCCTTAATTAATAATTATTAAGTTATAATTCATAATCATAAATATATAATAAATTATTGTAAATTATAAATATATAAGAAAGTATTCATGGTTAGTAAATTAATAATATACGTGCAATAAATATTAATCTTTGTGCTAATAATTAAATCCTCCCAAGGAATATATAAAGTATTATTTATGATTGATCTCTAATGGATGAGAAAAAATATATATCTTCCAGGTTCTTATAACAATCCCTCCTGAATTATTCTGGGTAAAAATATGGTCAATAATATGCCTATAAATATGCATACTGCCCTTTTATTTTTAACATTTAAATTTTGGAAAATCCAAGGTAGAAATAGTTAGGATGCAAAAGATGACAGAGGAAGAGCCAATGAATGAATCCAGAGAGAGCATTATGTCATTCCTGGGGTATCCGTCATCCACCAGGTAGGCTCAAGGCTGAAAAGGTGAAGAAATGAGGAGATAAATAATATCATTAATGCAAATATCTATTCCCAGCACCCTAATATCTTGTTTGTCCTGTGAAGTTCATATGGGCTGCATGAGATTCCACTTTTTGTGAACTCAAGGGCCATATTTGCCTGGTGTGTTCTCATCACCTCGTCTAGCTCCTGGCAGGTGGTAGGAGCACAATCTCGTGAATAAGTGAATAAAAATTAAGTGGAATAATGAGAGGGTCAGCGAGCGACTGAGTAAGTGGGTAAATGAAAAGACGTGTATCAGAGGAGGCTGCTATTTGACTTAGTAACATGCGTAGTTTTTCAATCTCAGTCCAGACTCAGTGCAAGAAGCAGAAGGAGAAAAGAAAGCGTAGCCTCCTTGACCACAAAGACTGTGTGCCGTGTTAAAACTATTTGTTTTTTTTGAGTAAAAGTAAGTTCACCTCTAAGGAAACATGGAAGTGGCCTGTGGTGTCTTTGTCAACTGTTTCAAAGATCCCTCTATATCTTTGTCCTCTATAACTGTGTTTAAATCTTGCATAATATTTCCACTCCTAATTATACTTATGGGCTGTACATGACAGGAAAAATAGACAGTAGAACAAATATCTTGGGTACATATTAAGACAGACTGCACATAAAGGAAAAACAGAGAAGCACTTTTGTCCTTAGCCTCAATTAAAAATATCCTCTGTACTCTAGCTAAAATGCACATCAATCATTCTCAGTATTAATCCTCCTTGATCAGTGAAATATTTGACACAGTTGATCAATATTTTATTTATTTATTTGAGAGAGAGAAAGACAGAGACAGAGAAAGAGCAAGCAGGAGGAGAAGCCGAGGGAGAGGGGCAAGCAGACCCCATGCTGAGCGTGGGCTCCACTCCCACGTCCCTGAGATCATGACCTGAGCTGAAACCAAGAGTTGCAGGCTTAACCCACTGAGCCACCCAGGGGCCCCTGATAAACATTTCTTAAATACTCCTTTGCTTTTTTTTTTTTTTAAGATTTTATTTATTTATTTGACAGAGAGATCACTAGTAGGCAGAGAGGTAACCAGAGGGAGAAGGGGAAGCAGGCTCCCTGCTGAGCAGAGAGCCCGATGCGGGGCTCAATCCCAGGACCCTGAGATCATGATCTGAGCCAAAGGCAGAAGCTTAACGCACTGAGCCACCCAGGTGCCCCATACTCTTTCTTCTATATCCTGAATCATGTATGCATCATGCAAACTATTAATAGGTATTTAGGTAACTAAGCTTTGGTGCCTTGGGACTTGGGCTCATACTACTGTTTTTCACTTAGAATATTCTCCCTCCTTCTCTACAGTCACACTGATTCATCATGCCAAGCTGTACTTAAAGCTCATGTAAAATAGGAGCTCTGTATTTGAACACCTATTGTACCTTATTTTCTTTTCATATGGGACTTCTACTATATCTTACCTTTTTAGTTATTTACCTCTTGCTTTTTCCATTGTATATAATTTTAGAAGCATATTGGTATTTTTTTTTCTTTTTGCCTACCTCCGCACTCAGACATATAGTATTTTATAGGTTACAAGTAAATATTAAATAGGTGTTTGTTGTCAGATGAATGGTGAAGTTACTTTATTTACTTGAATTACCATGATTTCACATTAGCAATATTAAATAGGTTCACGCGAGAGTGAGACTTATGGTTGGTTTGGATAAAAGGAAAAATGCCACGTAAATATGAAATTAGTACATCAATTACAAGCCTGGGTAATGGTTAGTTACTTAATAAAACAGAACTTTGGAAAGAGGTATTCGAGTATAGTAAAACATGAAAAAACTTACATGATATCCTATGACAGGATTAAAGTGATAGGCAAACAAAATCCATACACTTAGACTATTAGCCAGTCATTAAAATAAATACATTGGAAATATTAGTGAATGCATAATGGTGTTAAAATAGACAATATCCAGATAAATCAACTGAAAACGATGGGAGATTTCTAAGATGCAATTAGTACCCTTTAAATATGTCTCCTGTTCTACTAAATTTACCTTTTTATTTCCCTTGGTCCAAAATATATTCAGAAAAAAATATATATATTCCCATTGTTCCCATTGACAATTGTTCGTGTTTGGTAGCAAAAGGAACGCCTATCTGCTATTCAGGAGAAAAACATTTTTATTTTAATAGCTTTTTCAGTATAAAAACTATCAAAGGGATCAGCAGAAAAACGCTCCATGGCAATTAGCAAGACCCATTTGAATAGTATGTTTTTGGGAAGCACCTTTTGGCTTCGCTCCCCACCTCCACGTCTCTGTTAGATGAATTATAGCGTTGGCATTTGTCTAATGGAGCATGAACACAACATTTCACAAAGCAATCAAGATACAACTAGAACAAGCTGGTTTGGAATAAAATTGTAAAATTAGGTTGCGGTTGAAACTAAAGCACTGCTATTTATTCTACGTAGCAGTTTGATGACCTAATGATGTGAATCCAGCTCAGCAGTTGGACAATTTTGGAAAGTAACAGAAGCAAACATTCTATTATTGAGTGGAAATTACAGACACAATATGTGAGGTCAACAGCATCACAACCGAAAATGTGTGCCGAAGCTTTAGCTGCACCCGTGGGAATAAAGAAACCAAACAAGTATTAAGGGGCCTGAGATTGGAAAGAGACTTAATTCTGGACATAATAGAGTTAGTTTAGTTCAGAGAAATAATGTCGGTGGTGATTTTTCATTTAAAAATGTACTTGAAGTCGCTAATGATGATGAAGTGACTATGGCTGCTTAAGCAACACAAACATTGTCCGTATGTGGACCATGGACTGAATAAGAGTATCTCCTTCCTCCTCCCTCCTGACTTTCTGTTGATGATATAACTCTGCCCTTTAGAGAATTAACTAACTCCCACTGGCTATGTTGTCGTATCTTGCAGCAGTATGAATCATATGTATATTAAAGACCTCAGTCAGCTGACACTGAATGTTTTCTTTGGGTTTTGTTTGTTTTATTTTATTTTATTTTTTGAACTTAGTAGAGCTCGAGGCTATTTTTATTTATTTGTTTATTTATTTATTTATTTTTTAATTTTTATTTTATTAACATATAGTGTATTGTTTGCTTCAGGGGTACAGGTCTGTGAATCATCAGTCTTATGTAATTCACAGCACTGACCATAGCACATACCGTCCCCAATGTCCATAACCCAGCCACCCCATCCCTCCCCAAAGACCACTGCTTCTTTGAAAGCTGTGTGCATAGAGTAAAGCAGAAGGGCATAAAAATGTTATCCTCAATTTAAGCAAGTTTTTCCCCTCACTAGATTTTGCATAGACACAATTGGAATGATCCTATGAAAGGGCCAACAGATTTGGCTGAAATTATACACAGAAAAGTTTTGTCATTCTCTTCTGCAAAGCAAGCGATTTCAATGGTTGGGTTATCACAGAACGAGAACTTATTTTTTTTGAAATAATTCTTGGAATTCCTAGAAAATCTCATGAATATATTTTTCCATTTGGTGATATCCTAATTGGCTTAAGAAAAGTTTCCATGTTGCACTATACTACTAGAATTTAGAAGTGTAAGTATGAAAATGTTTACGGTCTTGGCATATGTACTTGACTAATAATTTAGAGATATTTTAGGATTTTTAGATATTCAATGTAACATGCACTAGTAGAGATTTTGAGTAGTGAACTGAATCATTAAATAAAACCATATTGAATTTTAAAGGTAGAATGTATTTATGAACTTATTTAATATGCTCTCCATTTATAGCAAAAAACAGCCAATTCTATTATAGTAATTCTAAGTTAAAATAAGAGTTCATAAATTGTCAATAGCGGTCCATATTTTACCAAAATAACCTTGAAATAAAAATATACTACACAACCCACCTGAAATTTGGTGGTTTCACTTTATTTCCAGGGTTCACCTGGTTCACTTTATTTCGCCACTTTTAGCTTTTGGGGAGACAAGACTCATACAAAGTAGCATTTCAGAGGTAATTACAAATGTCTAGACATTATTCTGTGTGCCTCAACCCTGGTTGATACCTTTTTTCAATTAAAATTCCTATATATTTTATCAAATAACATCTTTTTTTTCACTATTTATATATCCTTACAACTGTGAAATTCAACCACTACCTCAAAAAAAATATTTTTTGATTGCCTATAATGTACAAAGCATTGTGTTACATATTGATCAGAACTAGAAAGCCCTGAATAGAGACTGAATCAAATTCTAACTTTGGTAGCTGCCACATTGATAAGTAAAGGCCATGTCTACTCTCCGTCAACCCTCTACCCCTTTGACTTCTCCTTTGATCTTATCACAAAAGCCTTTTCTGATAGAACATATCTTTATAAAATAATAACAGTTGCAAAATGTAAAGTCCCAGAATTGTAAGTGTAATGTTTAAAACTTTATAGCTAAAATATCTTTAAAGAAGACTGACCTCTTTATGGTGTACAAATTAATCAAGGCAGATTCTGCAGTGGTCAACTGGTAATTTAGGATTACTATTTCAGTCACAATCTGGTTCAAAAATGCATGTCTTTCTGCTATAGATGCCTCATACAGCTGAAGTGGGCACAACTGGGTCTGGGGTATTTGGGAGGACTGGTATCTAAGCTCTTTTTCTGGGTAAGTCTGATGAAAGTAGCATGCATTTATAGGCTGTTCTTACCGCAGGCTCAACCACTACCCTCTCCAGCATTTTTCAACTCTCACAATTAGCCTCTCAAAGTAAAAGCAGTTTCTGTTTTTTCCCCAACTGTTTTCACCAGTAGACAGTATACACCCTTCTTAATGTCTGTCCCATTTTTAACCAGGGGACATGCTGTGCAGCAGGCCAGCTTTGTCCCCACCTCAGGTAATCTGCCATTCCCTGTTCACAGTCATGGAGAAGTTACAATCCTTTCCAGACCCTCAAGAGCCATGAGGCCACAGGGGTCCAGGCTTACCCATGGGGCTGCTCTATCTTAGTAACTACCTAATGCTGGTAAATGCTAGCTCAAACTTTGTTAATCTAAAAATATCTTTATTTTTCTTTTTCATTGAAAAATAATTTCCCTGTGTGTCCATGTCAGGCTGATGGATTAAAAAAAGAAAAAAAAATTCTTGATGTATTGGTTTTCTTAACTTATGGAGGTATCTTTGACAAATAAAAGTGTATACTTGTATACAGTACGATGTTTTGACCTACATATACTGTGTGAAATAATTACCACCATCAGGTTAGTTAATGCATCCACCATCATGGGTAACTACCGTTTTTTTGGTTTTTTTTTTTTTTTTGGTTTTTTTTTGTAGGTCTGGTGAGACTGTTTAAGGTTTTCTCTCTTAGAAAAATTTCCAGTACGCAAACCTACAGTTGATACACAAAAGAGAAAGAGAAATCGACATATATCACTATCGAAAATTGCCAATTCACAATGAAGATGGCAAAAGAGGAAGAAAGGAGCAAAGGATCTATAAAATAGCCAGGAAACAATTAATAAGATGGCATTAGAAAATCCTCACTCAACAATAATTACTCTAAATTTAAATGGGTTAAATTATCCAATCAAGGCATGGAGTGGATGACTGGAAATAATACATACATACATACAAAATCTAACTACATGCTGTTTACAAAAAGTTTACTTCAGCTTTAAGGGCAAAGTTTTATAGGTTCAAAGGGAACGAATGGAAAAAGATATCCTATGCAAGTGGAGACACAAAGAGAGCAAGAGGAGCTACAGTGAGGTCAGGCTGGAGTCGGTTTTTTAATTTGCACATTGGGAAAAGATTCCCTCCCTCTCTCTGGCTTCCCTATTCTTCTGTGAAACTTTGCTGTTAATGCGCATGTTATTTTTTAAAATTAATCATCTCTTTGAAATTACTAGCTGGTATTAGCATCTCCTCTTTGGGTTTTGTAAACTGAGATGACCTATCTTCCTGGGTGTTTCTGTTGGTGGTGGTAAGGGTAGGGGTGTTTGCTTTTAGCATGCCTAATAGTGATTTGTTGAGTTTTGTTAATGTAACTATCAATTTTTTTTTAAACTAATTCTTGAATTCTCTTTCATTATCCTGTAAAATATTCTCTTTCATTCTCTCTCCTCATCTACAATTCAAAAAAGATAAAAAGTCTTATTATTTGGATTACTATTTTTTCCACTTTTTATCCCTATTTACCATGGCTTTTTCTGTCTATAGAAAAACCTTTTTTAGCTTTATTTTCAATTCATTGTTTAATTGTGATTACAATTAATTTGTTATTAAATAACCCAGTTAACTTTACATTGCAACAATTACGTATTTATTTCTAAAAGGTCTATTTAGGTATGTCTCAAAACGTGCTTGGTTATTTTTAATAGACCTTCCCTAACTGATAAGAGTTCTACTTTTACTAGTTTGATTTGCTGAGGATTTTTTTCTTGCCGGCTCAACAATGAATTAAGATATTTATCTTTTAAAAAGATCTTCATTGATTTTTATTTAAGCACGAAGATTGATCAGATTATTTTGCCTCCATAATATTGGTAAATTTAATTTACAGGAGTTAATCTTGCATCTTTTTAACTCAGTAAATGAATCTCACTTGGAGACCTTCATAACATTTCCTATATAAAGCTAACGTAATAGAGGACGTGGGGACTGGGGTAGGTCAGGGGTTAAAAATCAGTTTTCTATTTTTGGTACTCTGCACGTATGCCTAGTATCCTTCAGGCAGTGAAGTTCTTTAATCCTACCCTGGGGTTTGCTCTACAGGAAGGATCATTCCCTCAAAATTAGGTGAGATTCAGTCAGAACGGAGAAGGGTTCTCTGTTCATCCAGCTATACTTGGGTTTACACTTGGGTTGCCCTTTGAAATTTTGCTATTAGAATTCTCTTTATTGTTGTTCAATAACTGGAATTTTCTGATCCCTTATGCCCTGTCTACATGTGTAAATCTGAATAATTAAAAAGTCCAGTTTCCTGAAATGTACAAAATATAGAATGTGTTAATGCCTCTGTGTTTTGAATGATAAAAAGTAGTCAAGAAGAGAAAAGAAGGCCAAAGACTGTGAATGATGAGTCTGTGTTGGGACAATAAGGTCTCTGGCTCTCGTTTCCTTTGCAGGTTTTTTTTTTCCTCCCTCAGGCCTGGGCTTCAGCCTCTTTGAATGGTAAAGCCAGAGACATTAATGCAGACAAAGCAATGCACTCAAAATGCTGTTGGTTTTAGTTAATTTGGTCCAATCAGGTAGAGTACAAAGGAGTGTTTTTACATCTCATTAAAATTTTACCTTGAACTTTTAGGCCAGAATCTTTGCAAGTAGTAAGAGTACTATGTTTTCTTTTGTCTTTGAAACCTGTGTTATCTCAAAGTTCCCCAGGGAAATAATTCGGCGGCTCAAACACAGGATTTAAGTATAGGAATCTTGTGATTCCAACTTTTACTTTTTTGTCTCCAAATAACTAGATGCAATACATTTTAAAATCCACCTCACAGGAAATGTCTAGAGCTGACCTTGGGAAATCAGGGATCATGTCTGTAATTTGTTTACCGTGCTCAGTCCCGTAAATATTACCTCATTGATTCCAAACATGAAGCAGAGTTTTCTCTAATTTGAAATAAATAGAAAACAGGTAATAAAAATTGACCCATCAGGTAAATATCACAGAACCACAGTTAGATAAAAGAAATAATTATTTGTAAAATTTGTCTTCCATTTGCAATTTAGCAAATGCCTAAAGCAGCTATCACACAATAAGCCAAATTTTGATAAGGCCCTCAGTGCTAAATTGAAGAGAACCAGAGATAACAGGAGGTAGGATTACAGAGTGCCTAGTGGTTAGCTTTGGGTGTATTCTGTTATCACCTGAGGGAACTTTATAAGATACAATTATGTGGATCCCATCTCCAGAGAATCTGGTTTAATTTATCTTGGATGCCACTTGGACATACCTAAAGACAGGAAAACTCTACTATCTAGACAAAATCAAGGAAAAAAAATGGTACTATCATTGGAAGCATCTGTGTTACTTATTGTTGAAACCTCTGCATCTAGCCTCCTATTCAGTATAGAGTAAGTTCTCAATAAACATGGAATGTGAGTAATATAACAGCAAAATTTGTTCTCAAAGTGGCAAATGCTGAGTATGGATCACAGGGAAAACTTAGAACCCCTGGGAGCTACATACACAAGGGGTGTTTTACCTTTTCACAGGCTCTTTGCAGGGTGATCATGGAACCATTAGGGATGGTACTGAAGACAGGACAAAGCATTTTATTTGGTGTGGACCTGGTGGAAGGGAAAAGAACATTAAGCCATCAGGGGATGGTCAGCAGGCTCTACGGACAGTGGGGCACTATTGAAGCCCTATTGCAGCTTGGGAAAGGGGACAAAGGATTACACCCTTTTCTCTCCTGCAGTTTTCCTTTCACTGGTAAAAGAGGTCAATCCCTGAGTCCAGTTCTGAGACCCAGAAACACAGTAGCTGCCTAGAAGAGAGGATAACAGAGAAATGTCCTTCCCTATAAGCAGGCAAGCAAAAAAGACGTAACAAGCACCAACCGTCTACTGCTCAGAGAAAGAACTGCATAGAGAAAGACACATTTTGAGGTACAGGTGAGCAGAGAAGGTCTAAAGCAGGGAAGAGTCATTAAGACAATCATCAAGTCATTCAACAAACCAGCCACCACTGTAAGGACAAGGTACCAGTAGAAGAATCTGAAGCCCATGGTCCATTGAAACAATAAAACCCACAAGAATTCAACGCTTGAATCAATTAATTCAACTCTGGCCACTAACTTGCTAGCAGAATATGGAAACATATTTGCAGGTATAAATACAAATTAAAAATTCCACACTCAGATATGATCTAGCTGTTGGAACAGACAGGAAATTTAAAATAGCTGTGATTTATGTGTTAAGGGCCGTAACAGAAAAGGTGTCCAGCATGCGAGAGCAGTTGGGGAATTTCATAGAAAAATAGAAACTATAAGAAGACTCGAATGGAAAAGGGAAAAGAATCATAGCAGAGATGAAAAGTGCCTTTGATGGGGTGATCAGTAGACCAGACACAGCAGAAAAAGAGAATCTGTGAAAAGAGGTAAATAGAAATCACTCATAATCAAATACTAAGAGAAAAACAGTTTACAAAAATGGAAACAAACAAAATCAGCATCTTTAAGAACTGTAGAAAATATTCCAACAATTTAACATACTCATAAGTGGAATCCGAGAAGCAAAAGAGAGAACATAATAGAAAATAAATAGAGGACATAGGGTCAAAATATTTCCAAAAATAATGAAAGAAATCAAACCATAGATCCAGGAAGCTAAGTGAATTAAAGCGGATCAATATCAACATAGACACACACATATACACATCATATTAAAGGTAAAGACCATAAAGGTAGGTGGAGAATAAAATATATATTACATTGAAAGGAATAATGTTTAAGTTATAAGATAATGGATTGACATCTCCAAAGTGATAAAATAACAGCAAATCACTGCCAACACAGAATTCTATATTGAGTGAAGGTATATTTCACTAAAAATGTAGAAAAGGACTTTTTTCAGACAAACTAAAGCTGAGAGAGTTTATTACCAAGTGATCTGTACTACAAAAACGTTCCAAAGTCATTAGGTGGAAGGAATGAAATACTAAACAGAAATGTGAATCTTTAAAAAGAAATGATGATCAATATAAGTGATTTAAATGAAGGTAGATATAACATATATTTTTTATCTCTCTGGATGAAAATTGCATGTCTAAAGCCTAAAAAAGTAGCAATGCATTATTTGAAATGTATGAAAAATAAAACGTGTAACAGCAATAATAATACAAAGATGGGAAGAAAAAATTGGGAATATACTGTCTTAAGATATTACATTTGCAAATGTGTAATATTCATTTCAATCTACACTTTGATAAGTTACATAACTGCATTATAAATACTAGATGAAGGGAATATAAAGATTAAGAAAAATCCATAAAAAGAAGGAAAAAAGAAAAAGCTAGAATAAATAGTATACAACTATCAAGATAGACATTTAATCTAATAGTTTAAAAATTACACTAAGTGCAAGTGGTCTATTCATATTAAATTACAAAAGGAAATAGGTCTTGGCTCTATTCTGTCTACAGGAATCGTACTTTAAATAAAATTACATACACTGAATGTAAAAATAAAATTATTGAAAATATATATTATGCAACACTAATAAAAATGGAGGCTTTTTTAAATCAGAAAAGGTAGACGCTAAGGAATATTCAAAGGGGAAAATGTCTATATATTTAAAAAGAAAATCCCAAGGTCCCGAGAATTTTCTAGTGCATAGTTTCAAGTATCCAAGCAAAAAATACCTGTTAACAAAATTTTCAAAAATAGAAGAGAAATTTCCCATCTAAATTTATGACACCAATACTTTCCTGACACAAGATATGGGCTCATCATTCTTAGAAAACTCATCATAACAATAGGGGGAAAAAATCATGTGAATATTGAAAAGGAAAAATAAAATTCTTCCTGTTCACAGACCATATAATTTTTCTACATGGAAAATCATACGTAATCTATTAAAGTGTTACTAAATCTAATAAATACATTGAGCATGTTCACAGAAGACAATGTCAATAAACAACACCTATTGTGTTTCTATAAACTAGAAACAGACAATTGGAAATTCAGTTAAAGAAAAAAGAACATTTAATCACTGGGTATTTTATGTAAGTGATGAATCACTATGTAAGTGATGAATCACTACATCCTATTCCTGAAACTAAATATTACACTGTATGTTAATGAACTGGAATTTAAATAAAAACTTAAAAATACTAAAAAAACACACCTCACAATAACATCAAAAACATCAATTACTTCTACTGAAATCTAAACTGTGTGTGTTATCCGTATGGTAAAAACTGCAAAACAACTTTGAAAGAAATAAATCAACACTAGATCAATTGGGCATGATTCTTTAAAAACAAAATCAAACAAACGAATAAACAAAAACCTTTGCTTCTACTTCATACTATATACCAGTAATCATCTTGAAATTTATTACCAGGAAATTCTGGTAGGCATCAAATATCATGAGATATGACATCTTTTAGAAGGTTCTGTCAATGTTAACCTTGGGATCCATCCTCAGAAGTCTTCAAAACTCCTTCTATCACTTTTCTTCTTTCTGAAGAAAGAAATGGCCTGATAGGAAACTTTTGTTTTTTAATTTAAAGACTTTATTTATTTGACAGAGAGATATAGAGCACAAGTAGGTAGAGCGGCAGGCAGAAGGAGAGGGAGAAGAAGACTCCCCGCTGAGCAGGGAGCCCGATGTGGGGCTCGATGCAGGGCTGGGTCCCAGAACCCTGGGATCATGACCTGAGCCAAAGGCAGATGCTTAACAGACTGAGCCACCCAGGCACTCCCTAATAGGAAACTCTTGTGGGGCGCCTGGGTGGCTCAGTTGGTTAAACGTCTGCCTTCAGCTCAGGTCATGATGTCAGGGTCCTGGGATCAAGCCCCACATCGGGCTCCCTGCTCAGGAGAGAGCCTGCTTCTCCCTTTCCCTCGACTACCCCCCCCCCACTTGTGCTTTCTCTCTCTGTCAGATCAATAAATAAAATCATTTTAAAAAAAAAAAGGAAACTCCTGTTTATATGTTTTTCAGTGCAGTCTCCTCATTCAAAGCCAAGTGGCACCAACTTAAAAGAAAAATAACTCCCTAAAATGATGAGTTTTTCCCTCTCTAACGTCTGATCAATTTTTATTGACTGACTGATTGAGAGAGAGAGAGAGAGCGAATCTGTGTGTGCAGGAGAGGGAGAGAGAGAATCCCAAGCATGGAGCCCAGTACACGGCCGGATCTCATGACCCTGAGATTCATGACCTGAACCGAAATCAAGAGCCAGATGCTTAACCAACTGAGCCACCCAGATGCCCTTGATCAATTTATTTTGGACAAAAATGAATGTAAACCAAGCTGAACTGTTCCTAATATCACAGAAATCATATACAAATAATGATCAGAACATGCATGGGCTATGTCTGTCACTGTAATTTCATTTCTTACTCTCTGAAATAGAACTTCTATGAAGGAATAAAATACTTGATTTATATTTAAAGGCACATTAATTATCTGAAAGGCTGAAAAGTCATCGCTGCTGCAATGCTTTGCATTCATTCGATTTTAACAGTCATATAAAAGACCTTATTCTCTGGTATAGTTTCTTCTTCCTTTTTTTTCTTTTTCTTTTCTTTTTTTTTTTTTTTGAGCTCCTTTTATTTTTTTTAAGTTTTTACTATATATTTTATCTGAGCTCACTGGAATGTTTACATATTTAACCTGACATATTTGATCCATTTTTTGATCATCAAATTCTATTTGATGTAGATTATTTGGTTTAATTTGTGTTATTTTTTTTCATAGTAGTTATGCTCTCATTTTCTAGTTATTTCTTCTCCTTAGCTCATACTTTTCTATGGGCATCAATGATCATTTTAGTAAAGGGTACCCTTGTTGGGAGATATTCTCAAATTTTGGCCCCAATCCCTTCTTATTTTTAAGAGATGTATTCAAGGGTCCAGGGTGGAGTTCATCTCTGTAAGCTGCCCCTCCCAAATACCAGGAGACTTAGTCTCAGAGAAACTTCTTTTGTTTCTAACAAAGTATGTCCCCAAGATAGTAAAAATACTTAATAAGTTCTCAAATATTTCATAGGCTCCTCATTCATTTGCTTTCAATTAGTTTCATGTGCTATGTCTTATTTTCTGATATCTCCAGATTGTTGAAAAGGGTCTAGAATATAAGTGGTCAATAATAGTTGATGAGAAAATGAAGGAACAAGAGCATACATGTTTTAAATTAATAAATAACACATTTTGATAAATAACATTGTAACAAACACTGATTCCTTTTTTAAATTTTTCAATAGGGGGCTTTTATTACATCTTTGCATATCACAAATAGATCTTAAGAACTATCTAGTATCATGGGGCACATGGGTGGCTCAGTCAGTTAAGCATTGGACCCTTAGTTTTGGTTCAGGTCATGATCTCAAGATTATGAGATCAAGTCCCATATCAGGCTCCATGTTCAGCACAGTCTGCTTGGGAATCTCTCCCTTTCTCCCTCTGTTCCCTTCTGCCCCTCCCCCCCCTCATGTTCACTCTCTCTCTAAAATAAATAAATAAAAATATTTTCTTAAAAAAGAATTATCTAGCATCTTTTTTTTTTTTATATAGCCCATCATCCCTTAGATTCTATTCATTGGCCTGCTGAACTGTTCCTTTTCCAGAGACATAGGTACTATCCAAATATTTCTATAATCCTTGTTTTTAACTATTTTGGCCTGGTAAATGAAAGCATCTGAACTTGATATTCATTCAATGTTATTTCCTGTAAGAATTAAAGCATCTTTTTGAGGCTGGAGAAACTGAACAATCAATGACTGATCTCATCAGAACCCTATTTTGTCACCCAAGAAATTTCAGATTTGAACAAGAGACTCATTCTTCTGAACAGTGTTGATGAGGAAGTGATCCTGCACTGCTATTATCTTGTAAAGGAAGCCCTGTGCGACCCCCTGATCGTGGTCTCCACAGGATGACATCTGGTCAGAACGTCAGAACTGCAGCCTGTTCCTTCCTATGGCCCCAGCTTTGTCAGTCTGAAGCCTTTTTTCTTTCCAAGGTAACTGAGTTCTAACTGATGTGGTTAAAATTCTCTGGAGGCCTTCAGAATGCCTGTGTGTTCCTTCAGAGTGCTGTTAATGTTTTCTGGAATGTCCATGGTCCAATTGCTGAGAATGGTCTCCCTTCTTACAGCGGGTACAGAAAAGAGAGCTCATTCCTGTCAGAAGTCACCTGTTACTACAAGTGACTGAAAGATTTAGATTTTGGTGGCCTTGCCTATAACCACACCCTTAAATTATTGTTTGCTGCAAAATTCAAAACAGAAATGGTCTTGGCTCCTCAAAGACCCCACAGGAATAGAACCAGTATACATTTCACTATTACAGAAGGGTGACATGTGAGTTAGATGAGTTAGCTGGAATAATAATTCTAATTTATTCCAGAAATTGTTTTGGTGCACCTTAATAATGGATGCCTTAAGTAGTTGCTCATCTGGCTATTCCTTACATAAGTTTCGATTGCAGATAAAAAATAAGTAAGATATGAATGTGGTATTAAGCCATACATAGCCAGGATACAATGTGAAGAGTGTGAAAATAGATGCTCCAAATGGCATGAAAGCACAGTGGAGAAGGATGTTCATTTGGAATTGATTTTTAAAATGCATAGAGCTCTGTGACAGTCTTCCTTTAATCAATCGTGAGGTTGCTAATCTCACCATCTGCCCCACTACTTCCTCCCACCCTTTTTTTCTGCCAAGTCTTCCTTCCCTGCCACTGAATTAACCTTACACTTTTATTCTACCCACAGGTAGGTATTTCTTATAGGAGCTGAGGTTTGGTCAGTTTGACTTATTTTTTTTTTTTATTTTTGAAGAATTTATTTATGTATTTGAGAGAGCGAGAGGGAGCACACAGAGGGAGAGAGAAAGAGGGTGCAGAAGCGGCCTGACACGGGGCTCGATCCCTGAGATCAGGACCCCAGCTGAAGGCAGGTGCTTATCTGACTGAGCTGCCCAGGCACCCTTTTGGTAAGTTTGATTTAGATAGTAACAGCCTGAAATCCATTTAAGTATATCCATTGTTGCTTGCTTCTGAACCTCAATTAAGTATTGAGTCTTACTTCTTAATTTGAATATGATTAGCTTTATTTTTAATCTTTTCCTGATCTGATATTTATGTTACGATCTTGTATTTCTCAAGAAACAAAGAACTTTGCTACACTGACAGAAAACACTTTAGGATAGGTTGATGAAAAACTTGGAAGCCCCAAAAATCATATTAAAGCCTTTTCATATTGGGAAAAATGTGCAGTGAATTTTGGAATTAAGTTTTCAAGTTAAGCCCAATTGCTAAAGGTTCTTCAAAAGAAATGTTAAGTTAGAGATGGTAAGCATTTGTTAAAGGATGTTACTGTAGACTCAAACTATTCTGGTGTTGATAGTTTTTTAAAAAATCATTTTTCCAGGCTTAATAGAAATACACAAGTCATTAAGTAGGCAAGGAAATATCATGTATCACTGGGGAGAAAGGAAAACAATCATCAATGTTTAGTATTCCAAAAGTTTGGGGAAAATGAAGCTGCTAACTGTGACGAGACTCTGCCTTTTCTGATGCTCAAAATATAGCTGGGAATTGGGAATTCTGCTTGGTAATAAGCTCTTAAGCACATTTGTAGTGTGGGATAAAGTTCTTACTTGGATGAGTGATGTTCATTCAACTAGAGCCGATTTTAAAGGGATAGAATATAGGCCAGCAGATTTCTGTGACACACTCATAACCTTTCTGTAAATGCGCTGCCTTTATTTCTTATATCAAATGAATGCTAGGGTTTCAAAAGATATTATTCATAAATAGAATATAGCTTCTCAAAGGGGAAAGAAACCAGCCCATAACATACTGACCCCTGGGAAATAAAACACCAAATCATTTCTCCTTTAACTCCAAAGGAAGCCTGTATTTTTTTATCAGTCACTTTTTCAGGGGAAGAAATCACTAGAGTTTCCCCATCTATCTCTGTTTCTATTAGGTTGTCAATTTGGTTTGAGTTTTCATCAGAGTTGGATTAACAGCTGGAAGAAGAGTTGTCTCATCTAAACATTCACCAGGGGGCAATGAGAAAAATCTATTAAATTTGACATAGGACAATGGTACTTACTCAAGAAGACACTTTGAACATTTGTAATGGAAAGGCAACTTTTTCGTAAAATTTGTTCAGATAATTCTCACAAATGTAGGATTTGTGATTCCCTTTAATTGAAAAAGCAATCTAACTTAACAAAGGAGAAATCAAGGGCTATATCTATATGTAGTATTAATTAAGGAAGTATAATAAATTAAGGAATTAATGTAGGGTCCCAGAGGAAAATGCCTTATGATTCTAGTGCCAGATCTAGTCCAAAAGAATAATTATACATAATAAAAGACACACATATCCCCAGGTTTGTTGAAAGGAATGAAAGAAAAAGGATTTGGGACTGCTGTAGTTACAGTACTAGTGATATATATTTTCAAAAAATAGTTGAAATAAACATAATATTAATACTTACTAAGGCCCAGTACATTCATTTCTAAGGTTTTCCATATATTTTAAATACTTTGTGGTTTTCTTTAGTTACAAAAATAAAGAAAACTTTTATAAGAGAAAGAAAGTCTTTATTAATGATGTTATGAAAAGTAAATTTGATAAAGAAAGCCAAAATATTTGCATGGTTAAATGTAAATTATAAATTATTTTCTACTAGTTTAGACTTTCTAATAAAAATCTAATGAAATATTGACCATCACCAATGATGGAATTAAAAAAAACATATCCAGGCATCTGAGTGGCTCCATTGGTTAAGCATCTGCCTTCACCTTAGGTCATGATCCCAGGGCCCTGGGATCCAGCCCCACATCGGTCTCCCTGTTCATCAGGAAGCCTGCTTCTCCCTCTCCCACTCCCCCTGTTTGTGTTCCCTCTCTCGCTGTGTCTCTCTGTCAAATAAATAAATAAAATCTTTAAAATAAATAAATAAATAAACATATCCACTTTAGAGTTAGAACAAGGAACTACCTATATGAACAGTAATCAGAAAAAAATACATATATATATATATAATCTGTTTCATTGAGCTTTAAGGAGAGCTACATATTTATAAATTGAAAATCCTGGGTCAGGGGCACCTGGGTGGCTCAGTGGGTTAAGGCCTCTGCCTTTGGATCAGGTCATGATCTCAGGGTCCTGGGATTGAGCCCTGCATCTGGCTCCCGGCTCAGCGGGGAGCCTGCTTCCTCCTCTCTCTCTGCCTGCCTCTCTGCCTGCCTCTGCCTACTTGTGATCTCTCTCTGTCAAATAAATAAATAAAATCTTAAAAAGAAAAAAAATAAATCCTGGGTCAAATGGTACATGAGTAAATGAATTAGAGTTATATAAGGCATAATTTATAAGATTATATTTTATTCCAATATAAATCATATACCAATTCCATGTTGTGTTAGAAAAATAAAGTTTCTGTGTGTGAATTCCACAGTGCTATTGACTTTAGGTAGCCCCGAGAGAGAGAGAGAGAGAGAGAGAGAGAGAGAGAGATTTTTAATCATCATTCTTGTATTACTCATTGGATATTAAAGGAAGTATCACGCCATCTCTTACCACACACACTATCATAAACTTTTAAGTAGTAAGATATGAAATATATAAATTTCTCCTTTATTAATGAAGACTTCCATAGGTATGTTTTCTTCTAGGTACGTGCAGTCTGAGTCCCACAAGTCAATTTGACCTTCGGGTTGCTGCTTCAGTTGTGAATATTCCTTCTGTCAATTAGTGTTAGCATCGTAGGATGACTGGAATTTGCCCATGCTCCCACATCCACCAAGCATTAGGGGTAGAAATCAAATATCTCCCTGGCCTATCTTAACAGGTTGACCTGTACTTCTTGACAGAGATATTTCAATTACTTTTCCTTTGTGACTACTCCTCAAAATTGAAATTCACTTATGGATCACGATGCATCTACAAAGATTTGAAACATATTCATGAAACAGTCTGAGCAGTTTACACATAATAAACTAACAAACTGCTATAATGTGTCTTCTTATAGCCCTTTCTCTCAGGAATATTTTATTCATAGTAACAAAGTCTTATTCTTGGGTTCACACCTCTGCAAAAAATGTGTCAGAAGCAATGTTTATAATACAGAAATAATAACTATATTACCTGAGAGTCTTTTGTGGCTCCCTAAATAAACAAAACAATCAAAACACACTGTATTTTCTACAATGGGAAAGATAATATTTGAAATTGCAGAAAATAATTGATGTAATAGTATTACTCAATTATTTATTAATATTCACTTACCTAGATAAAGTGTTTTTTTTTTTCAGACCTGCAGGAAGAGATATCAGGGAAAGCGACCAATCTGACTGACGGGAATATTTAAAGGTTGACATTCAGGGAGTTGTTTCACGTTCGGGTGGAACAACAGGTCGAGGATGACTTGTATGTGGCTCAGTTCTTGTGTACTGCTTTCTTTTGGATCTCTGATCAGGAACATGAGATATTTCCCTTTCATAGTCAGAGCCTATTTCTACGATCTAACTGTGCTGCATCTTTTCTACCTTTGACGAGATCACTTTGACCCTGATGAGTCCTTTGACTAATCTATGATTAAAGAATGGTATTTCCATCCTGTTTTGTGAGAATGTAATATTTCACTAATGTACAATTTATGAGATATTCATAAATATATTAGTTTAGACAAAGGAAGAGAGTTGGTATAAAATGGAACAATCATAAAATGAGAGAATTCATGATAATTATAATATCATTGCTAAAGTAAAAGTTTTAAGATGAAGTCCTAGAAGAGAGAGTTGAGAATATTTTCAGAATAAAAAATATGTTAGAAAATGCTATATGAAAATTTAGAAAATATAGAAAATCAGAGAGTTCTATCATCCATGTAAATAATTCCAGAAAAAGACAAATAATATATATATGGATTTTTCCAAAGCCAAAAGAGAGGATGATTTCCTGAAGCCAAAAAAAAAAAAAGTGTGCATGACTATAGACTCTAGAGAACTATGAGTGGGGGAAAAAAACAAAACAAGAAAAATTTTCTCCAAGATTATCAGAATAGCAAATCTATTCTATGTAAAGTTAAATTCCAAACATACAGATATCTTTAGATAGATAAATAGATAAATATATAGGTAAATTTAAAAAAATCTAACTGTTCACCAGGAACCACACTGATACCAAGTAACAACAGAAGCATCAAATATAAAATTGCAGATTAAAATACAGTGATAAATATGTTTATGGCATCCTAAAAATTTAACTTAGAGAACATTTTTCAAACCAGTTGTCAAGTAAAAAGGATTAAAAATATAGTATAAAAAATTTTTTAGAAATTTTAAGTCCTATGCAATCTATACAAATACTGCAATGTGTACATATACTTGTAGACATGTGTCTGTCTATCCTTTAATGTAACCAAAACATAATCAAAGAAAAAGATTGAGTCATCTCCAGAACAGACAATAAGCTGATTATGGACAAAACGAAGCAAAAATATAGTCAATGTACAGGATGTTTAGGGAAATCCCTATAAAACAACAATGATGATTTCACATGTCATGTGATAAGATGCTAGATCTTCTTAGGGATGAAAGGCGAAGGAACTTCTTTCGTGAAAAAGGCACAACTATTTCTTTCTTGAACATTTTATTTGACATAGAGAGAGCACACAAGCAGGGGGAGCAGCAGAGGGAGAGAGAAGCAGACTCTGCTGAGCGGGGAGCCGGATGCGGGGATCGATCCCAGGACTCTGGGATCATGACCTGAGCCGAAAGCAGATGCTTAACCAACTGAGCCACGCAGGCCCCCCAAATGCACGACCATTAATTAGAGGTAATTTGTGTCCGTGTAGCTCACTCCCTCCACCACAGACAAAACCGCATGGTCTCCTCCGCCACGTGGCTGAAACATACAGGCAACAACTCTGCTTTCAGCCTCTGTAGCTTTTAAGTCTGTCCTAGGAGAGTGATGGAGTCTGCGTCCATGCACTGACGATCACCTGGGCAACAGCATGAAAGCACAGAGCCGAGGGCAGAGTCCTGTCCCCGACATCGGGTTCTTTTAACCCAGTGAGGCAATACGACGTCTACCGCAAACGGTGCACGTGCCACAGTCTGAGCTCTGCAGTTCTGATAGTGAATGAAACAGATACGCAGAATAATCTGTATCCTTGAGACACTGAACACGCAGGAAGTATTTATGGCTTGGGGGCCTGCAATAGGACCTAACAGCCTGCCTTAAATTATATAACCAGTGGGAAATGAACCTCTTGGATTTTAATCAATACAGGGTTCCTGGGATTGCCAACTGTCCAAAAACCAGAGATACTACCTGAACCATCAGACCAAATGACCTACCAGAGACAGCTGTCCTTTTCTCTTCTGGGTGCTAGAAGTTAGAGACAAGGAACTCACAAGGAATAAAAAGACCCCGTGTCCACTGGAATAGCTACTAGAAGAACTATATCAACATGTGAACATAGAGAAAATGAAAGAATTTCACTGATTTCAAAAGAAATTTAATAAAGTTTTTTAACATACAAAAATTTTTTAGATAGTTAAATATGTATTAAAATGAATGGTTTGGAAAGTCCAGCACAGGGCAAAAATACAGAAATAAATATGCACTCAAAATCTTCCATACAGAGGCACCTGGGTGGCTCAGTCATGGAGCGTCTGCCTTCAGCTCAAGTCATGATCCCAGGGTTCTGGGATCAAGCCCAGCATCAGGCTCCCTGATTAGCGGGAAGCCTGCTTCTCCCTCTCCCACTCCCCCTGCTTGTGTTCCCTCTCTCGCTGTATCTCTCTCTGTCAAATAAATAAATAAAGTTTAAAAAAAAATCCTCAATACATGTAGGACGAGGCAGGTTATCTCTTTATTGAGTACTGCTCGTTTTGTCTTTTGAGAAATCTTCTGATTTTACCTAAGTTATTGTATTTGTAGGCATAACACTATTTATAATATATATTATTTTCATTTTAATATCTCTAGAACCTGTAATGATTTTATTTTTCTCATTCTTAATATTGGTAATTTGAGTAATCTTTCCTCTTTTCTGATAGTCTAGATAGAAGTTTATCAATTTTAATGGTTTCAAGAACCAATCTTTGATTTTGCTGATATTCTCTATATTTTTTCTGCTTTCTATTCATTGACTTCTGGCTCTGATATTTATTTTGGATTTAATATTCTTTTCTAGTTTACTAAAGAGGAAATGGGAGTCAAATTTAACACAGAAATGCCTTTTTATGACATTTTTAATAACAAAATCAGACATAATCTACTTTATTGTCTTTCAGTTTAAAATAATTTCTAATTTTCATTTTGATTTCCTAATTAAAACATTGAATTTCCTATTGACCATATCTAGTGAAATTTTCATCTGAAACACCTTATTTTTCATCCTATAAAAGTTTGATTTCTATAACATTTAATATTTACTGTGTCTTTGTTTATTTGGATATCTGGAACATAGTTATAGTAATTTTTTAAAGTTTCTTTACTACTGATTCTAACATCCGTACTTGTTCTAAATTGATTTTAGCTTATTACCTTATATTCTAATTATAGTTTGTATTATACTGCTTTTTTAATATTCTAGTGGATTCCAACTTGATGCCAGTCATTATGATTGCTTTTAGTGTTACATCTAAAATAATTTTGCGTAGCTTAAGGTCACAATCATTTTATCCTTTTTATGTTTTTATCATTTTTCTTTTAGAGAATTTATAGAATTATATCTTATAGTCAGGTAATTAACGTCCTTGTCTGTTAATTCTGAAATTGAGTCATTTGTGGGATGATTTTATTTTTTTTTATTATTATTTTTTTAATGATTTTATTTATTTATTTGACACAGAGAGAGAGAGATCACAAGTAGGCACAGAGGCAGGCAGAGAGAGAGGAGGAAGCAGGCTCCCCGCTGAGCAGGGAGCCAGATGCAGGGCTCAATCCCAGGACCCTGAGATCATGACCTGAGCCAAAGGCAGAGGCTTTAACCCACTGAGCCACCCAGGTGCCCGATTTTAATACACATATTATTTTCCTCAGTATGAGTCCTTTTTTTTTTTTCCTATTGCCTTGCTTGCCTTGTAATTTTACATCTCAGACATTCAGATGAGTGACCAACTGACCTCTGGTCACACTGTAGAGTAGATAAGCTATTTATTATATGTACTGTTAACTTATTATGATAGCATGGGCAAAGGTTAAAAAGCACTGAAGGACAGTATGATTCTGCACCCAGCATTCTAGAATGAAGAAAGAAACCGGTGGAAGAAGAATGTTTCCTGAAGCAAATTCTGACAAATATTTATTCAGTGCCTTACTATTTCTAGAAAGCTGGCAAAGAAAGAATACTCATCAGTTTGGGGGATAGATTTATTGGCTTTTTGGATCATAAAAATGTCCAAAATGTCCAAGAAATGTGATATGTCCTTATACATTAATGTTGGTCCCTCACTAAAATTCTTCCCACACACCCTACCCTGCCTTCTTAGATGCTTTTTTACTCCTATCACTTTTCTTATTGTCAAATTCCAGGAATCCCAAAGTGTTACTCCTGGAGCTTTCTCAAGAATCATGTTCTATCGTTTCTTTTAACATTTGGCCCTTAAATGATCCAGTGCATTTTGGTAGATATCAAACCTTTAAAAAAGCAAATCATGGTTCAAATAACCAAGGAACTGACTAGTCTGTTGACAAAATAGTAACACCAGATTATGAATAGCATTTTCCACTAAGCTAAGACAACTAGAAATCATTCTGAATATGCTGGAGGATCAAAACACAATCACAAAAACAGATCCATGACTTAAAAAAATATGTTAATACCATCTTAGCCAGAGGTGAACAGATACTTCTTACAGCAATAGGAAAGATACCTTGAAAGAGAGGAGAGTCTGCAGGGGAGGAAAAAAGGACCATATGATGAAATGTGAGATGCAAAATTTGAAATTCTCGTAATTCTAAATTACATAATAGGTAGAAGGCATGGATTTAAACATGGATGGAGGAGCAAATGCCAGACGTTGGAAGGTCAAAACCAGAAGTCCTATCTTTATATGCTACAAAACATTCACAGTGTCCAAAGACTCTTCTTTCTTTTGTCTGGACAGATGTTGAAAGCAATTGTGTCTCCATGTCTCTCCAAATTAGTAAGGTCACTGACATAAATAAAGTCAGATGATAATAATTATAACTGACTGCTAAGATTGGATAAATTCTAAAGCTGTGACTTAAAAAAATGGACTACATTGTTAAAGCCTGAAACATTGCTTTTATGTATTGTGACATTTTTTGAGAGAGACTATGTTTCAAATCAAGTAGACACATTTATTTTTTTTATTTTTTTTTAATATTTTTTTTTTAATTTTTTTATTTATTCATTTGATACAGAGAGAGAGATTACAAGTAGGCAGAGAGGCAGGCAGAGAGAGAGGAGAGAGGAGGAAGCAGGCTCCCCGCCGAGCAGAGAGCCCGATGTGGGCCTCGATCCCAGGACCCTGGGATCATGACCTGAGCCGAAGGCAGCGGCTTTAACCCACTGAGCCACCCAGGCGCCCAAGTAGACACATTTATTAAGGAAAATCTATTGAGCATGATACTTTCCATTTTACATGCATTATCTTATTTCACCTTCAGAACAACTGTCTAAATTTCAACTATCCTATATTACAGACTGGGAAATAGAAGCTCCTTGCCACAGGATTAATGACCAACAGCACTGGATTTTGATTTGGGGGCTTAGATTACAATCAACACAGGAGGTTCCTGAATTTCCCTCCTTCTATGGGTGCATTGAAAGTATAGCTACACATGGAACAATTCTCTCTGAAAGAAATCCAGAAGGTAGCTAAGTGAATACTACATACTAGGTGACTGACAAAATACCCACCATAGACTCCACACTCAGTACCATCCAGGTCAGAGGGAACCATCATCTCTGAGCTTCTCCCAGAGAAGAAATGAGCTTGGACCACACATCTAGCACCCCACCTTTTAAGGCTGCCACGTTGGGGTTGGGCCCCAAATCATATAGATCTGAGATCCAGTGGGGCTTGCATTCAGGAATCCTGTAGACACTAGAGCACACAAGGAAACAGTTCTTCATGGGCACAGATGCATTCAATAGCTATCTGTGCAGGGCTCAGCACAGAGGAAACAGGCCAAAATGCCCCTCTCCCATCTCAATCTTTCCCCGGGAGAAGTTTGAGCACTTACATTCCCACATGCTGCTTAAGGGTCCAGCTTCTAATTAGCCTGCATATGGGCATATTATAGTCTTTCCCTTGGGGAAACTGACAGGTTTTGGCACACTCTACCACTGTGAGCCACTAAGAACAGATGGAAGCATGAATAATCAAAAAGATTTGAGAGATAATCAGGAGCTAGGACCAGGAAGATTGATGAGAATAGTCTGTCAAGATTGGGAGAGGTGGGTGTTTTGTTTAACGTGTAGAAACCAACAGAGAAAGTAAAAAAAAGGGGGGGGGGATTTGTTATAAACAAAATAACATGAAAAACCTTCAAATCTAATATTTATGTAACAGACTAATGGTTTACCCATAAGACCATCAGAGAATTATTCAGCAGAAACCTTATGGGCCAGAATGGAATAGGAAAATAAATTCAAAGTACTGAAGAAAAAAAAAAAACTGCCAACCAAGAATACTCTACCAGGCAAAATTACCCTTCAAAATTGAAGGAGAGTTTCCCAGTCAAAAAAAAAAAAAAAAAAAAAGCTGAAGGGATTTATCATCACTTAAACCAACCTTATGAAAAAAGATAAAAGTTTTTCAAGATGAAATAGAAGGATAATAATTAGTAATAAGAAAACAAATAAAAGTATAAAACTCTTTAACAAAATACTAGCAAACAAAATTCCATAGTACAATAAAAGGATTTTATATTGGGGCGCCTGGGTAGCTCAGTGGGTTAAAGCCTCTGCCTTCGGCTCAGGTCATGATCTCAGGGTCCTGGGATCGAGGCCCGCATCGGGCTCTCTGCTTGGCAGGGAGCCTGCTTCCTCCTCTCTCTCTGCCTGCCTCTGTGCCTACTTGTGATCTCTCTCTTGCTGTCAAATAAAGAAATAAAATCTTAAAAAAAAAAAGGATTTTATACTATGATCAGTGGGATTTATTTTAGCGATCCTGGGATGGTTCAACATCTGCAAATGCATCACTGTGATAGACCACATTAATAAAATGAGGGTTAAGAATCATATAATTTTGACAGATGCAGAAAAAGCATTTAACAAAACATAACTTTCTTTCGTGATAAAATTTTCAGTAATTTAAGTATAAATGAGATGTACATTAACGTAACCACAAATAGTAGGCTAATGTTATACCATATGGTAAAAAGTTTAAATCTCTTGCTCTAAGATAAGGAAAAATGCAAGACTGCCCACTCTTATCACTTTTATTCAACATAGTAGTGGAATCCCTACCTGGAACAATTAGGCAAGAAAAATAAATAAATATATATATAAATGACATCCCAATATAAAAGATGCTTGCATATGACATGAACTTATATGTAGAAACACAAAAGACTCCTCCAAAAACTATTAGAACTAATAATTTCAGTAAAGTTGCAAGAGTAAAATCATTATACAAAAAAATACCTGTTTTATTTTTATACTAACGAAGAACTATTAAAAATGAAATTAAGAAAACAACCCTATTTACAATAGAATACAAAAGAATAAAACACAAGGATAAATACAACCAAGGAAGTGAAAGTTCTATACACTAAAAACTATAAAATATTGGTGAAAGAAAGTAATGAAAAAATAAACAAATGGAAAGAGATTATATGCTCATGAAACGATAGAATTAATGTTGTTAAAAATTTTGAAAATTTATGATATTACTCAATCTACAGATTCAACACAATTCCCATCAAATTCCAATGGCATTTTCTACAAGAACAAAAAATAAAATCCTAAAATACATATAAAACCATGAAGACCCAAAATGCAAAGTATTCTTAAGATGAAAAAAGTTGGATATTTATACTTTCTGATTTCAAACTGTATTATAAGTTTATAGTAATAAAGAAAGTATGGAATTAGCACACATACACACTAAAGACATATAGATTAGTGGAACAGAATAAAGAGCCAGAATGAAAAAGAATAAAGAAAACTCAGGCATATATAATCAATTAATTTATTACAAAGGAGCCAAGAATTACATACAATATGATAGGATAGTATCTTCAGAAAATGATGCTGGGAAAATGAAAAATGTCATAAAAAGAGTGAAACTTGACCTCATCTTACATCATACACAAAAATCAACTCAAAATCCATGACAGACTTGAACCTAAGACCTGAAACCATTAAACTCCTGGAAGAAAACTTAGGGAGTAGATTCCTTGACCTTGGTCTTGGGAATTATTTTTTTTCAATTTGACATCAAAAGCAAAGATAAACAAAGCAAAATAAACAAGTGGGGTTATATCAAACTAAAAAGCTCCTGCACAGAAAACAAAACCATCAACTAAATGGAAAGGCAACTTATGAAATTGGAGGAAATATTTGCAAACCACATATCCATTAAATGGTTAATATCCAAAATACACAAAGAGCTTATAGAACCAAATAGCAAAACTACAAATAATCTATTTAAAAAGTGGGCAGAAGATCTAAATATACATTTTTCCAAAGAACACATAAAAATGACCAATTGGGACATGAAAATTTGCTCAACAACACTAATCATTGGGGAATGCAAATTTACACTATGACAAGATATCACCTCACACCTGCTAGGATGTAAACCATCAAACAGACAAAAAATAAATAATGCTGGCAAGGATGTGGAGCAAAGGAAACCCTTGTGCACTGTTGGTGGAAATGTAAACTGTGCAAACACTATGGCAAACCATAGAGTTTCCTTTAAAAATTACAAATAGAACTAATATGTGATCCTGCAATCCCACTTCGAGGCCTACCTAAAACAACCAAAACACTATCCTACAGGCATAGTTGCACTGCCACATTTATCATAGCTTTATTCATAAGAGTCAAGGTGAGAAAACAACATAAATAAAGCTGAAAAAAAAAAGCATTGGACTTAGAGCACAATTATCTGACTTTGAACTCCTTCACTGACTTAGTTTTTTTCCAGCTTTATTGACGTAAAATTGACAAATAAAATTGTGTATATTTAAGGTGTGCAATGGAATGGCTTAATACTACATACTTACATTTTGAAATGATTACCACAATCAAGTTAATTCATACACCCATCACCTCACAGAGTTACCCTGTTTTTTTGTGCCTTTGCAATATATATTTGTGAGTTTGGGAGGAAGGAATTATGCATTAATGCAGAAAATTATGCAAAACAGTTATATGTAATCTTCTGAGTTGTTGTAGCTCCAAAAGTCTATAAAGATGTCTGCTTTGATTCTACTTCAAGTGACCACTTTATCAAAAACCCCAAAGTTCATCTAGGCCTAGGCATATTTCACTGTAACATCAGAAAATCAATATTGAAAAGAAAATCTTAAAAAGCTGCCAGTCAGAAACTATATGTTTTCTCTAAAGCACCAATATGTAAACAAATAGCATTTTTTGCCTTACTTGAAGTGAATATTTGTATTAGTTGGAGTGAGCTACCAAAAATCTCCCAGTAATCTAAAATAAATCAGCTTTTATTTTTTTCCCCTAATAAATTCCAATGCAAATGTTCGGCAGACAGCTTGGGTTCCTTCCACAGGTGTACTCCCTGAAACCCGAGGGACTCAGCGTTCTCCAGGGGAACCTCTGAGTCTAGCCAGTAGATGAGGGAGGGGAGAGTGAGTTCTTACACCTGCTCTTCACTGACCCACTTCTATCCATGGTTTGTTCATAAACACCAGCCCCGGGGCATCACCCAAGTAAGAGGCTGGTCTCAGTCTAGTCATTCTAGGCAAAATGGAGCATTGGTACTGTTTATGAGAATTGGCAATCTTTCTACATTATTAGAAGAAAGAAAGGAAAAATCAACCCATCAAATAATAGAGTAAAAATATATAACTACTCAGAAAAAAAGCAAACAAATACTAGGAGAGAAGAGCTCTATCAGGCAGTTATTAAAAGAACTGTATGACATAAAGAAGAAAAATTTTCTCTAATCTGTTATAATCTACACTATCACAATTTAAAAATAAAGTCACATATTTACATACATACATATGTAGAGATGCTACTTTTCTTTTTTACCTTTTTGTGTGCTAAGTTTTATAATTTTTTTCTGAGAAATTTATTTTTTTAGTGACAATGTTCCATTACAATATAGGAATGATAGCAACATTCTTTTGTTGCTATTATATTTTTGATTTTTAGTGTTCATCGTACATTACTAGTATTGGAGCTTCAATCAGATGCAATATTTTATTCAATAAAACATGCCTGAAGCCTTGCCCAAGCTGATTTTACAATTTGCAGGATTCTGTTATGTTAGCTATACTCAGAGTCAGGTCTATTTTTTCTACACCCATATTCTGTTACTCTAGGTCATGATTTTCCCTGGGTCTCTCCTGAAAATTGATACAAATACAGAATTTTATCACATTAGCTTTTGATTTTTTTCTAACAAAGGCCTTTCTTCACTCTAGCACAGACCCTAAAGTCCTTAGGCAAATGAGACTACCTCTTGAATTTATGTGTCTCTAAAATGCTTCTGTCAATGGCAGGGAAGACATATGTATACCATCCAAAAATCATATTTCTGCTTATTATTTTGAAATCCTGGAGAAGCTTATTTAGTTTACTGAGATGAATGACTCAGCCCCCCCCGCCAAAAAACCTTATGCTAATAGGTATTATGATCGATAGGCCAGAATTTGTGACTCACAGTTTGCCATATATAACATGCTTGATCAAAATATATACTGCTAAAATGGATGGATTTAGGAACCTGAGAGACCCTTGTATTCTACAGCAACGATGCTTTTAATGTGCCAATAAAAATCTCAGAATTCCCAAGAAGTTTCCTTTCATCTACTTTTAGCATCCCCTGGCCAGTATACCATATATTCCATATCAAAGTCCTTTGGTTGACAATTTATTTGTATAATAATTTAAATATTATTCATAGACCATATTTTTTCAATTCCAAGTTACCACTTATTATATAATTTGTGCTAATATGTAAAAGGAAATAATGGTTGTAAATTGTTTTCCATGAAACATTTCTGGATTACTGATAGGCAAATTTGTGGAAAAAAATATGCATCTTAACATCATTGTAAAATGCTATAACTTTAGAGAGATAAGTGTAAAATATTTTGAGAAACCAATCAGTCAAGTGCTCCCTCTTTTTCAATGAAATGATGGAAAGGATTGATTTTTCAGAGAGTATTTCCATGTATTGTGTATACTGGTGGCACAGTATGTGAAAATTAAATTTAAGTGTGCATATTTTATTTTGTCTACTTATGTGAAATCTAAATTTGTAAGGCTGGGTGCATAAAGTAGTGCGTCATGCATCTGGGACCCTGGGGACACAGTTGATTGACTCTTTCGGCAAAACCGTGGCAATAAATGGCAAGACTTCAGACAGTCTAACTGAGCACGCAGATTCTTCAGTTATGCCTCTATAATTAATTGGTCCATGATCTCATATTCCAAGTGTCCACTGCTAGCAAAAATGGATTATCCACTTTCTTTAGAAATTCCAAGTACACAATCGAAGAAAGAAAAGGAGGACTTACACTGTGATGTACAGCCACTTTGATTAATCGTACTTAGTATAAGATACAACCTCCAGGGGTGCCTGGGTGGCTCAGTCATTAAGCATCTGCCTTCAGGGCGCCAGGGTGGCTCAGTGGGTTAAGGACTCTGCCTTCGTCTCAGGTCATGATCTCAGGGTCCTGGGATCAAGTCCTGCATCAGGCTCCCTGCTTGGCAGGGAGCCTGCTTCCTTCTCTCTGCCTGCCTCTCTGCCTGCTTGTGATCTCTCTCTCTCTGTCAAAAAATAAATAAAATCTAAAAAAGAAAAACAAAAACATCTGCCTTCAGCTCAGGTCATGATCCCAGAGTCCTGGGTTTGAGCCCCAAGTCGGGCTCCTTGCTTGGCGGGAAGCCTGCTTCACCCTCTACCCTCCCCCCTGCTTATGTCCCCTCTCTCACTCTCTCTGTCAAATAAATAAATAAAATCTTAAAAAAAAAAGATACCACTGTCAATGAACCATGTGGTTCTCTTTTATTTTTTAAAGATTTTATTTACTTATTTGACAGAGAGAGAGAGCACAAGCAGGCAGAGAGGCAGGCAGAGAGAGAGGAGGAAGCAGGCTCCCTGCTGAGCAGAGAGCCCGATGCGGGGCTCAATCCCAGGACCCTGAGATCATGACCTGAGCCAAAGGCAGTCTTTAACCCACTGAGCCAGCCAAGCGCCCCGTGGTTCTCTTTTAAATAAAAGTTTATGAATTTGCCTAGTGTGTTTGTCTTGTTCATCCAGTCAGATTCAGGCAGATCTTATACATAGAAAGTTCCTAGGGATACTAAAATAGTTTGTAAGAGCCATGAGACATAGCATATTTCAAAACTGTTTTTAGGTTGGGAAGCCATCAAGTCACTAACTAATTGTTTTTAAATCCTTATGACTAAAAGTAGAAAAATTCAAAAGTAGGTACCAGTCTATGGTGAAGTATTATCTGTAAAAGCTACTTGGGTGTAAATTCAACATCTTTCTGCAAAGAATGATGTCAGGTTAAAGCTCTAAAACAAATCTGAATTGTTTGCATACAATAACAACCACATAAATTAAAACATACATGAAATGCAGAATAAATCTCGAGCCATTATGGTTCTATGTAAAGGAAGAATGGCGAAGACTCAAAATTTAGTCAGGCCCCTGGAAACTTCTCTGAAGCCCACCTATGCACTTTCTTATAAAACCCAGTTTTAGCAAGTACCCTGCTAAGTCCGCTTAACCAGAATCCCCCTCACCTTGGAAGTTTCCTCTTAGTAATAGTCTCTCCACAGACCCCCATCCGACTCGTGGCTATAAATTCCCACTTACTCATGCATTTGGAGCTAAGCCCAATCTCTCTCCCCCACTATAAAATCATATTGCAGTGTCCCTATACCTATCCCAGGAGTTCTGAATCGAGTCTGCCTTACATCTCTAATAAGTGTCATCAAGTTTTTTTCTACAATACCTACTGATTTCTTACAGAGTTACAGAAAAGATACATATAAATGCAGTAAAAAAATGTAATATCTGGCACAAGAAGAACACACAATAGTTGTTTGTACTGATTGGCACACTTGCTTTACATCAGCACACTTACTTCTAGGGCTTTGTAAAAGCCCTGGATATAAAATTTTGGTTGGGGACACCTGGGTGGCTCAAGTGTTAAGCATATGCCTTTGGCTCAGGCGGTGATCTCAGGGTTCCTAGGATTGAGCCCCACATCGTGGCGGACTCCTTGCTCAGCGGGGAGTCTGCTTCTCTCTCTCCCTCCCTCTCCCTCTGCCCTTCCCCCTTGCTATTCTCTCTCTCTCAAATAATTAAATAGAATCTTAAATAAAATAAAATAAAATTTTGGTTGGATGCTGTTCAGCTAGGACACAAAGACCTACAGAATCACAATTTAGAAATGTTAAAGAGTCATAGAACGTGGAGTTATTATACCTTTAAAAAGGCACTCGTTAGCACACAGTAGCCATAATTTCTTCATCTTTCTTAATCTCAAACTAAAAATCTAAGCCCTAGAGATTTCAGAAGAATTATAGTTTGAGTCAAGGGTGAACACTATGGGTAAAGCCCTCAAATCCTACCTTTCAGTGTAGTTGGTCGTGGGGCTTTACTCCACATTCATCCCTGCACACACAGACTCTGGGAAAGGGGACCCCAAATGCTAGTTTCATCTTAGACGAGAATGCCCAGCAGATCCTGGAAACATGGTGCATGTGGTAGCCAACAGTTCACAAATGGGCTTAAACCCCTCAAGTAAAAACTCTCAGAAGTCCCAGTTCGGATTCCTTCCAAGGGGCAGTCACCGAGAATCTCTATGTTCTCCATGCTTCTAACTGTTATAAACATGATTGGCAGGATTTCAACCCATTTTTTTTGGGTTGTCTTGCCAGCAGATAAACTCCATAGTTTATGCACTAGCTGACTGCATAGATAAACTGAATTTTCTAGAAAATAGAAATTTGTAAGGGCAGTCTCAGAAAAATTGGTAGAGGTAGTTTCTGCATTTTGCCCAGTAGGTCAGACTGAACAAAAATAAACATTTGTAAATGGAGCAAAGGTGAAAGAGAAGGTGAGTATCTTTGGAGAATGACGAACATAGTTGGATGCCATCTGGGAACTGAAACCAGAGAAAATGCTCTTTGGGGCCATATTTGTTCATGGCCTCCACCCCGAAGTTCAAAAGCAATTTTAAATCACTTTAGTGAGCAGAGCCGAGACGCAGAGATTCTGCACCAACTGAGACAGATCACTGTGTAAGCTGTCAGTCAAAAAATGGGGAAGATACAGACTCAAAATTTATGGCCCTCCATTTAGCATTCCTAAATTATAGAGAAAAAGAACGTGGAACCATCAAGGGAGGAACTGTCAATATGGAAGGTCAATAAAACTGGTTCATGGGATTTTACTTCTTTTGCGTGTCTAATAATACAGTAAGCGATAGAGACACTAGAAAACTCAGGGTTCTAAATGATTTTTGTCAAGCACTCCCAAAAGCTCTTCTGGGAGGGAAAAAAAAAATGAAGGACTTGTCAAGTTTGAATACTGTGAGCACCGTCTAAAAAGAGAATCCATCTCAAACTCACTTCTATCTCTGTTTCTAGAATGTAGATCTCCTTTTTCCATTGTGAAAATCGTATCAAGCAATTGGACATTAGGCTAACTAATCTATGTTGCGAAAAAATAAAAGTATCTGCTTCCAAGTTCACTCCTCCCACCTCTGCCCCCAAATTGTCTAGACTCTTTGTAGAAAGGGAACATTATCTCCTGCATAAGGCAATTTCAATGCATTTTAATGTAAATTTTATAAGCCACAAATTTCTTATGGATTCAACCCTGTTCATTCCTTCTATCATCACAGAGTACAGATGCATAAGAATAAGAAATTAAATTATAATAGATGTTAGGTAAAGAATATGCCATTTAGTTACCTGAGGCAATCTCCTTTGCCCTGAGGAGAATGAGTGCAAACTCATAACACGGAATACTCATCTGAGCCACACAAAATCAGGAGTAGGAAAACCCGGCAGATTATTTTCATCAATTCTCATTCTACGTAATATCTTAAATTATGATAAGTATGTTGTAAGTTCTTATAACTTGCTTATAATGTAAAATCTTATTACTCATACATCAGAAACATATTTCCCGACCCCTTACTAACCTTGGCTACCTGCAACTTCTGGCCAGCAGGGTCCAGGTGAAACATAGCAAAGAGATGGAGAGCATAGCATTAAAAAAACAAAACTGAACTGAACTCATTCTCCTAATAGGTAGCGACTTTCAAAAACAGTAAGTAGTGACTTTCTGTTTGACTATTTTTCTTTGAGATTCTGGACTCCCAATTCACAGACTCATTTTTTTCTGATGAAATGGGACTGTGCCCAATGATTTTTCTGCACTGTAGCAGGGACCTTTATGAACATACCTGTTTGATAGCTTCCACTGCCTACATTTCTTTCCCAGTCTCTATTTTCCTAGATACACATTCCTTCAGTTAAGTGATGTGTCCTGAATGCAAATATCTGACTTGCACCAGATCCTCTGGCTGGCCACACTGAGGTTGCCAAGAACTGACGTTTTACATATATTGTATTGCAAAGCTAAGTAGTACCTGGAACGTCAGCCTGCCCACCTGTCGTTAGCAGTTTCATTTCACCTTAGCATTTACCAACTTAATGAGTTCCCTAAAATCTTAGCAAGTATAGCTTTACTAAATCAGACCACCTACACTTCAGAAGACGTCCATTCACTGAGAAGATTGTATACTGCTCTGTAACAATAGATTAAAATTTCTAGATGAATTGATCAGATCATAAGGAAATTCTTACTAGAAAAGAATAATCAAATGAATAAATTAAATTGAAAACCTTTCAAGAATATTTCCCAGCTTGACCATTTCTGCCTTAAAAATACAAATAAATTGCAACTTTGTGACAAACTAGACTTCGTGAAAAGAAGACAGTCCATCTCTCGTTTCTTTAAGAATAGGCTCATTTTTGTGGCTGCATAATCTGGTTTTTGGATGAACCAAGAGCCTTTGAAATAGCAGAATGTCACCAACAGCAGGAAGAGAGTTACTCCTAGTTTGTGCATAATCACTGTGTGCATACAATTCCTAGCACTGGTGACGTATTTCTGGGAAAGTGACCCAGTCATGTAGACAAAATGATTGTGATTTTGAACAACTGTCTTCCAAATTACTTCTCCTACAACTTGACTTATGCTGTTAAGATTTATGGTTCCCAAAACAACTACTTCTGATAACGTAGCTACTAGGCCATTTATTATCACAGTTGAGTGTAAAATTTTACCTAAAATGATTGTTCCTGCCTAAATTTCCAAGTGAAGAACCAACATATGATTTTGCCTATCCAACTCCATGACTCAGTTTTTGCTAAGTTCATGCTGCATAACTAAGCACTCTGAAAGCGTTTTTTTCTTTCATTTATCTGTAGATTGGATAGAAAAGATTTGTTTTAGGCCTGCATTCAGTTGTCCTTGGCTTTAGGCTTTGAATTCCATTTAGATCCATTTAGATCTGCTCCATATTGACTCTGCATTGTCTTTGGATCAGCAGCTAGTTTGTGTACATTCCTCTCATCATGGGTCACTGGAGATCAGGAGACAAGGCAGAAACATGGATAACCTCTTGAAGTCTTGGCTCAGAACTGGTAAGACTGCAATTTCTTTACCAGTTCCATTGACGAAAAAAATCCCTTTGCTGGGCCAAATGTATGGGGAAGTATACTCTGCACAATTTCTTACTTTGCAAGGAATAAATAAAGGACAATGATCTAATCTTCTATAGCAAATTTAAATACTGGAAACTAGGCTTATAAAGCCTTCCTTGGATAGCAAAGCACTCTGTACCGTGAAAAATATACCAGAAGAAAATATCTAGCATGAATTCCTATGAAGTCTAGGGATATAATCTTTAACAGAAAAAAGAAAAATAATAGTCATGGTAATTAAAACTCAGCCTCCCATGAGGCAAAGAGAATCATGAGTCAGAATCAAAAAATAACTGAATTGGAAAAAAATCCACTTTATGTAAGAACTTTTGAATAGTAGACATATTTCTCTGCAGACAGCAGGGGGAATCTTCAACCATCTGGACATTAGAAGGAATAATCACAAAAAATTAAAAAGGGACATGTGTTATAATCCACCAAAGAAGCTTTTGTTATAATCAACCTTTCTTCATGTATAAACACATGCATATTCAAAGCAAAGTAAACAAAATCAGCTGGCTTAAATGTGTGTGAAAGTTATACCGGGCAGCTGCCAAGATTGGAACCAAGTGACCCCGTAGGCCACAGAAAGAATCTCAAGTTCCTTTACTTGAGAAGAAAAGGATATTATACAGAAATGGATACTACTGATTAATGAGATTATGTGTCTCTCCTTTAAGGAAGCTTCAGAAACTGTGTTTTCATTCATTTTCTTGTTTTTTGTTAAATGGGTAGTTGCATCATATTAGGTGAAGATTCAGTATTATTGTATTTCAGAAGTTTAAACATGATGTGATGTCATTTATACAGATTGAATAGTTAAAGGCAGGCTGAGGGCATATAAAAATTATTGGTTCTTCAACTCCAGTCCAGTCTCCTGATTTCTTGCAATGTAGCTCATGGTTCGTGTCCTGCCTGCCACCGGGTTCTGACCAGATGATTCATGAAACGGGATTTGGAAAAGGAGTGAGGCTGAGCAGTGGCTTTCCTGCCGTGGGGTAGACAGATGTCTCTGCTTCCTAACCTTGTGGCTGTCAGGCAGCAGGGCCCGCGTGTCTAATCCTTGTGCATGGGTCACAGTGGAGGTAGAGTGGCCACACAGTCAGAAACTTCCTTCTCTCCATATTGTGAGCAAGGCAGGTGCATTCTGTCAGCGGTTAGGCTCCCTGGATCTCAAGTCTCGTGATATGGCACGAGGGACAGTTTCCTCCGAGGACTAATTCTGGGATGCTGCTCTGACAGTTATTCTTGGAACCTCAACCTAAAGCAAGCTACCCAATAATTCACTGAACTAAACATACATTCATAAAAAAGCTAGAAAGCTTTGTCTCATCTCAAGTTTAAGGATACATGTCATGAATTACTCTGATGGATTTTCTGATAGGGCTATTCTGCCTTCCTAGGATATACTATTCTTGGTTATGGTAACTTCTTTTGTAAATATGCAGAAACACACAATGAGCTATTACTTTCTTGAAGGATGTCAACAGTTATAATTAAAACAGTTATATATTTTATTTTCTCATACTGTTCTTACTCATTGTGGAAATCAAGTGTATTAGTCAGGAGTCTCCAGAGAAATAAAACCAATAGGATATATATGTATATATACAAAAGGAGATTTACTAGGAGGAATTGTCTCATGCAATTGTGGAGGCTAAGAAGTCTCTTCCTCCGTTGTCTGCCAACTGGAGATTCCAGAAAAGTGGGTGGTGTGATTCAGTCTGCATTGAAAGGCCTGAGGGGGGAGAGGGTGACATAGATCGAATCCACGTCTGAAGGCCTGGGAACTAGTAAAGCGGAGAACAGAAGATTGGTGTCAGTCATTAAGGCCAAATTCGTCCCTTCTCAGACACTTTCTTCTGTTTAGGCCCTCAGTGGATTGGATGATGCCTACTCACACAGGACATGGCAAACTGGTTTACTGAGCCCACTGATTCAATGTTAATTTCATCCAGAAACATCTTCACATACCCAGAAATAATGTTTAGCCAAATATCTGGACACCCTGTCATACAGATGGGTTGACCCATAAAATGAACTACTACATCAGGTTGATTTTTTTGATACACAGAATGGATTGGTCATCTCATTCCCTTTTTATTATTTTGAAGAAAATTTTCCTAAGAGAGAATTTATTGGTTTGGGGACATATTTTTATAACTTACCCATAAAGCCATCACACACACACAAACACACACACGGTGTATTTCATATGGTTTCGTTAATAATACTTGCATTTTATCATTTATGTGTTTTTCATTATTATCAATTATTCAGAATTTTCCAGAAATTTCTCAGTACTTTCCAGCACTTTTATTTAAATTTCCTAATTTATTAGTAAACAGTAGTTCAGGGTGGTCCTTGTTTCTACATACCTGTTTTACCTACTGTCTTCATCTTTAATTTTATATTTCCCACTTTTCTCCCTTTCTCTTCTTCTTCTTTTTTAATTCTAATAAAATTTTAAATAATTTTTTTAATTTTAATTTTAATTTAATATATCTAATAAAATATTTCAATTTTTAAAAATCAAAAGATTAGAACAAAGTATATATAAGATGTCTCATTACCAAAACTTTGTCTAATCAATCTGTCAGTTTTTACACATATGGTAGTATCTTACACTCATTCTTTTGTCACCTAATAATACAAGCTGAAGGTGTCAGCACTTCCACATATTCAGAACTGCCTTTTTTCTCCAAATGTACAGCATTACAAATTTCATTCAGTTTTTTATATGAAGTTATTTCCAATCTCTTACTTTTATAATCATTGGTGAATGAGTCATTTTGTACATGTATCACTTTTACATTGAACTATTTCTTCTCAACGACTAGGAACAACCTATGTTAGCTACCTGTGTCATAGATGTATATCATATCTATACATCTCTACCCATTTCTTTGTGTGTATATGTAAGATTTTTTTTATTTATTTAGGTAATCTCTACACCACCATGGGACTTGAACTCAAGACCTTGAGATCAATAGTCACACACTCTTCTGACTGAGCCAGCCAGAAGGCCGTGTTTGTGTGTGTGTATGCATATATATGTATATGCATGTGTGTGTATATATACACACACACACACTAAGCCCTTGTGATATGAACCACAAATATTTTGTTCATATTTTGTCTTTTGACTATTTTAACTTCCAAGGTAGGTAGTCTTGTAGATCTGCTTCATTTTGTTTTAAGGTCACAGATTTATCAATGGACTCTAGATTTTGAATCATAGTTTAAGAGTCCTGCAAACAGGGCTGGTGAGTAAGCATGTGGTAGTGATACACAGGGATGATTCCCCAGCTAGTGACTGGTCCTGGATTTTCCAGCAGCTGCTGAGTCACTTAGGCAATGTCCTGTTCCTGCCTGCTTTCTCCTCTCCTCTACCTCATTGGTCCAGACACTGCCAGACAGAGTATTTGAGCCAGACCAAGTTTTCTTCTCTACTTGTTGCAACGTTACATGCTGAAATTCAAATGAAAGCCCATTCTCTGGAGATAGACTGATCCCTTGAAGAATACTGGTGTTGATTCTTTTATGTTCTCACATATTTTTGCCCTGACATACATTATTTCACACATATTTGAAAGTCCTCCAAGACTTCATTATCAGCCAGGTATTTTTTCTACAGCATAGTTGCCTTTTCTTATCTGAACTCATATACGGCAATGTTTAATTTTGAACAAAAGTATAAATAATTAGTATATAAATTATAAATATTTGAGAATAATTTTAATATATAGTGTGATTGGGAATAGATAAAGCTGTATTTAAATGAAATGACAAAAAAATATATATTTGACCCTTGAACAATACAGGGATTAAGGGGTGCCAATTCCCCATACAATCGAAAAATCTATGTATAACTTTTGACTCTCCAAAACTTAACCACTTCTAGCCTAGTGTTGACCAGAAGTCTTACTGATAGCATGAACAGTAGATTAACACCTATTTTGTATGTTGTATGTGTCATATACTGTATTTTTACAATAAAGTGAGTTAGAGAAAAGAAAATGTTATTAAGAAAGTCAGAAGGGGGCGCCTGGGTGGCTCAGTGGGTTAAAGCCTCTGCTTTCGGCCCAGGTCATGATCTCAGGGTCCTGGGATCGAGGCCCGCATCGGGCTCTCTGCTCGGCAGGGAGCCTGCTTCCCCCTCTCTCTCTGCCTGCCTCTCTGCCTCCTTGTGATCTCTCTCCCTCTGTGAAATAAATAAATAAAATCTTAAAAAAAAAAAAAAAAGAAAGTCAGAAGGAAGGGGCACCTGGGTGGCTCAGTGGGTTAAAGCCTCTGCCTTCAGCTCGGTCATGATCTCAGGGTCCTGAGATCAAGCCCCACATTAGACTCTCTGCTCAGCAGGGAGCCTGCTTCCTCCAATCTCTCTACCTGCCTCTCTGCCTATTTGTAATCTCTCTCTGTGTCAAATAAATAAATAAAATCTTTAAAAAAAAAAAAAAAGAAAGTCAGAAGGAAGAGAAAGGACAGGTTATGGACAACAATCTGTTTATTGACCAAAGTCTGCCTATGAGTGGACCCAGGCAGTTCAAACTCATGTTCTTCAAGGGTCACATGGATAACAGAATTTTAAAGTCACAAATTTTTGATATTATAGATTATAACTCACAAAGTAGGGGAAGTTTCATCTTTTACTTCATTGCTCTATCTTGGTCATTATGTGTTGTGTAAGACTCATGTTAAATGGCCCTGTGAATTTTGGTAAACATATGTTTGCAGCCCCACGTAGGATTTCTCTGGTGACCTATTTACAGGTACCCCTGGATGATTTGTGACATGTTTTTGGAACATTATAGATAAGACTGTAACATATGTTCAGATTCTTCTCCTTCAAATACGTTAAATCAAAAATCAGTTTTCTTAACTTCAAGTTTACTTTCGAATTAACCGATATTTTCTTCTGGAACACTTAGAAAACCCTTTCTACATTTTAACTGTTAATGCACTTGGAGTTTATTGTGGCCTCATGTATGGAATGGATGCAACTTGATTATTTTGAAATGATTCCTCAGCTGTGCCTTAACTGTTTATCAAAAGCCCATTTTACATACATCAGATTATAGATATCACATTAATCATGTTTTAAATTTCTGTATATGTGGGTTTTTTTCCTGAATTGTTTACTTTGTGTCCTACCTATTTAAAATCCAATACCATATTGTTTTAATTATTAGAGTTTTAGAACAGTTTTTACCTGATGGCTTAGACTCAACTGCTCTGTTTTTGGAAGGTTCCTAGTTAGTATTCTTCATTAATAATTATAGTGGGATCTTAGAAACTTATAATTCCAGTAAAGGAAAATCAAACCGTATTTTTATTCAAATTACTTCATTAGTACATTAACTTGGAGATATGTTTATGATGTTGAGTTTCTCACTTTAAGAACACAATATAATTTCTTATTTCTTCTAGTTTACTTTTAAGCCTTTCACAAGTACCTTGAAATTTCTTATTACATTTTAGGCATTTGTTAAAGTAATTATTTAGAATTTTACATATTCTGTCTTTTGCTGGTAGAAATAAAGTTTAGGTCTGTATATTACTATTATATTTTGCAAATTTTTTTAAAGATTTTATTTATTTATTTGACAGAAAGAGAGATCACAAGTAGGCAGAGAGGCAGGCAGAGAGAGAGGAAGAAGTAGGCTCCCTGCTGAGCAGAGAGCCCGATGTGGGCCTCGATCCCTGGACCCTGAGATCATGACCTGAGCTGAAGGCAGAGGCTCTAACCCACTGAGCCACCCAGGTGCCCTATATCTTGCAAATTAAGAATTTCCTATTGCTTGCAATAGTTTTCCAATTGGCCATTATATCTGCCATTTGTTTTCAAATTCCTATCTACTGATGTCTAAGCAAATTAAGTGTGATGGTCATAACCATGACTTCTTGTTCCTAGTCATGCAAAGAATGTGTTTACTGCTTCCCATATAGAGAAGATAGGGAATTTGGGTGTTTATATGTATTTCTATAGACTTATATTCATAAAAATTATTAAACTAACCATTCTTCCATTCCTGTTATTCATTTTTATCATCATATATGGAGATATATGCCCCCTTAAAAACAATAAAATGATTCATTATATTAATAGTTTCCCAATTTTTTATAATATGCACATCCTTACAAATAGTTCTTCTTGAATATCATGTATTACTTTTTTATTGTTGTTTTTTAAAGATTTTATTTATTTATTTTACAGTGAGAAACACAGTGAGAGAGGGACACACAAGCAGGGGGAGTGAGAGAGAGGAGGAAGCAGGCTTCCTGCAGAGCAGGGGGCTCGATTCCAGGACTCTGGGATCATGACCTGAGCTGAAGGCAGATGCTTAACAACTGAGCCACCCAGGCACCCTGATATATTACTTTTTGATGATGACATTGGATTCTATCTACAAATATTTTCTTAGGATTTCTGCAACAATATTTATGCGTGTTTGATATTTCCTTAATATCTGTAAGCATGATTGATTAGACACTTAACATAAATTTCAAATAATTAGTATCGATGTTATATTTACTTAATTAAAATTATATTTTTCTTATTTTTGTATGATGTGAAATAATTTAATGAATTTTGAAATATTATTAATTTTTAGGGTTTTGGGAAAAGTCCCCTGAAGAACTGTCTGAGCTTAGTATTTGGGATGTGTTAGAAAGCTTTCTCTATCCTATGAATGGAAATTATCTACTTAGACTTTTCTACTTCCTCTGAGATTAGTTTTGGTAAATTACATTATAAGCTGGGTTTTTGTTTGCATTTGCATGGACCAGTGCAAAGTTGAATTTTTGTTTAAAGTTTCATCTAATTTGATGTTCATTTCTCCTTTGCTACTTCTTATTTTGTATGTTTGTATTTCTTCTTGTGTCTCCAGATTAGTTCATTGAGAATTATTTCTTATACTGATTTTTCCTTAGAGGCAAACTTTTACATTTATATGTATAGTCAATAGTTTTTCTAACTCACTAATTATTTTTTAAAGATTTTATTTATTTATTTAAGAAAGAGCACAAGCAGGGGGAAGGAGAGGGACAAATAGACTCCACACTGAGCACAGAGCCCAGTGCAGGCGTGGATCCCACAACCTGGAGATCATGACCTGAGCGGAAGTCAAGAGACAGACACTTAACCAACTGAGTCATCAGGTGCGCCTCAATAATAACTTTTTTATCTTTGCTTCTTATTTACTTCTACTTTCGAATAGCTTTCTTAAACATGTTCTAGCTTTGGATAAATAATTCATGTATTTTGCTTAAAAAGTGCTTAAAGCCTACACACACAAACACACACATGCATAATGACATAAGTGTTTCAACCCACTAATTGCTTTAGCTCTACTGAGAAATTCTAATATGAGATCTTTTCATCATTATATATTTATTTTTTATTTTGGAAATCATGCTTCTTGGTTTGTATTTCCCCATAGACCTGACATTTTCTGCTTTGTTTACTTTATGCAGAGCTTTTAAGTTTCACAATGAAATTACCTGTTACTTCTAAATTTATATTTCGGTTTCAACTCTTTTCTTTCTTCCTTCCTTCCTTCCTTCCTTCCTTCCTTCCTTCCTTCCTTCCTTCCTTCCTTTCTTTCTTTCTTTCTTTCTTTCCTTTCTTTCTTTCTCTCCTCCCTCCCTCCCTCCTGCATCTACAGTTCACCAAAGACACTCAGCTATCCCAAAAGAAGCAACTACCATAGCACAGCTTGGATCTCTTTCTCCTTCTACTCCCCACTCTTTTTGTGTGATGTTGTCATCATTGTCCTTTTGTGGCCCTTGCTTTCTTTATGGAACAATTAGATCATTTAATCATCTTTTACAACCAAGATACATAATTGCATTCTTGAGAGTTCCATTTGTTATTATTGGATTGCTTCATCAAAGGATGTTTTCAGACGGCCTTCCTGTTAAGACCCTCTAAAACTTTATATGCATAGAGAGATCTTTACTGCACTTGCTCCTTAAAATGTTATAAAAATGGCTACAAAACTATAGAATTAAATTTATTTTCCTTAATATTTCAAAAATTGACTTCATTGTCTCCTTGTATCCAGTTGAAAGTCTGTTTCCAACTATCTCCTTTTATCTTTAGTTTTCTCTCTCAGAATCTATTGAATATTCTTTATTGTCATGGATGTTCTTACATTTTATCAAAATATTTCCAGATGCTTTCTACTCTCCTTTTTGCCCTTTTTTTGGCATTTACTCTGGTAATTTATATCACCTTCAGTTGCTTTTTTTTTTAAGATTTATTGACTTTTTTTTAAGATTTATTGACTTTTGTTAATTGATGAGAAGCCAAAAGGCAAAGTGAGGGCAAAACTTGAGCTGACATCCCACAAACCACCCCCTTAAGGTTGGATATGTGTAGCATTGCTCAGGTACTAGTGACTGCCTAAGAACAGTGGCAGGGGAGAAACAAATGGTCAACTGATAAAAATCACAGTCATGCAGGACATGAAACTTCACTATAGTTTGTAACTGTCTTAATGATTTACAAGAAAAACACAATCTTGGTAATAATCAGACTTCCAGGAGCCTACAGACCCAATTTCCTGGAGCCCTAATGTCATCTTCCCTTCCATAGGATAGAAAATCTAAATGATCAGTCACTCCTCACAATCACAATGCAGCTCTTTCTGCCCACGGGTCCTGTCCCTGTGCTTTAATAAAACTCCTTTTTGCATCAAAGACATCTCAAGAATTCTTTCCTGACTGTCAGCTCCAAACCCCAACATCTTTCCTACATCCCTGAGATACTCAACCTAAGAGGTGACCACGGCACATTCCGTCCGTTAATATGAGGCCGATTTATACTACACAGGAACACATGAACTATGTAGCATTTAATTTCTATGTTGCAGAGATTAATTAGCTTACTCCTAGATTTGCATTTTGTTTCAGTTGATTAACGTCTAATATCAGATTGTTAGATAAAGTACTACTGTAGGTAAATACCTGCATCTCAATTGCTTTAAGTGGATAAAAATATCTATGACATGAGTAAATTAAACATAAATAAAAGTCATAATTGGTATTTTAAGGAATAGCCAATTTATTATTTACTGGAACTGCTTAGTATGGCCAATATATTTTAACCCTTAAAAAACTGATACCAACTGTATTATCTTTCCAATAATCATTATTGGTGATAGATGTTAGTGGGTATGGTTCTAAATACAAAGAGTGTGGTAAAATATAAATTCAGAGTAAAACCAAATATAATATCATTTTCTCTCCAGTTATATTTTGAGTTATGTGATTATGAATATCCAGGGTGGGATGGCACACACGTGAAATATTGAAGCCAAACATCATGAAACTAATGTACTTTCTTCCCTGTAATAAATCCATAGCTTGCACACATAAAAATTGAAATTTTTGATTTATTCTCTATGACAAAGAAAAACATTTTCTTTGGAATTGTTGTAAGCATAAATAGAAATGTACTAAAAATGAAAAAAAATACATCTATGAGGGGCCATGTGCAGATATAGTAACATCTCCATAATAATGTATTATAATGAAGAAAATACTGGAATAGTAAATAAGTAGCATGAGAACAGCATGAATAATTCAACAAATTTTAAATGATAATTCTGGATATTCTGAAGGAAAATTAAAGATTGATGCTTTATCCTTAATCCACATTCTTCTCCCTCAGTCATTTTATAAGACTATATTTTCTGGTTTATTTTCTACTTTGCACTAGCACCATGGGTTTATATTTGATAACAAAAACGGTTGAGATTAACATGCAGGCTTTTGAAACAAAATTTAGGGAGTAAAATTTAAAATAAAATAATCTTTTCAGGGCAGTACAGACAGAATTCTGTTAGGTACACACACACACACACACACACACACACACACACACACACACACACGATGTTTTTAGGGCAGACTAGGAAAATGCTGGCAGTCTACACCATCACTCTGTGAGCTTGATGTGAGCTTTGAGGTACTCACTGAATCTCAGGATGACAATAGTATTGTCTTCAGAATCTAATTGGACAGTAGCCTTCACTGCTTGGGCTCCCAAAGAAGGTTCTAAAATACCTCCACTCACTGGAAAAGTATGTTACTGTACCCATGTATTCAGAAGATTCCTGGGTTGAAATGGGGATTTATGTGTAGCCTATATTTCCCTATCCCTAATCCTTTGTCATTTCATTTTTTTTTTGAAAAAAAATTCTGAGTGACATCCTTTCCTATAGACAAATTTCTTTCTTCTATTCCAGGTTATTACTATGAGAATCAGTCATTCAACACTACTCAAAAACCTCTGAGGAATGAGTTGAAAAAGATCCTTACTTCTTAGAATGTAAATACTGAAAAGACATATTTAGATGTAAAGAAGTTGGGTCTGAATTATTATGACTATAGCACCTTCTGGATGAATTTTCTTTCAGCTTTTCAGATTCCTAAAGGTATTTGCTCTCTCTCTCTCTGTGATGATTGGTGGGGCCATTTTTTTCATAGATTAATTCCTTTGATTAACCAAAGGATACAATAGAAAACACCTGATTTTGCTCTATGGTATCCAAATTTAACTGGATTGCCAGAAAAAAAAATCAAACAAAGGTAGGTAGTCTAAGGACCAGTACTTCCCCAGAGACATCATCACAAGTTTGAGCTAAAATTGTCAGTATCAAACTTTGGAAGATTTATTTAAAAAATTCAAATATTTATAGCATATATGTATACATTGAACAACAATAAAGCACTTAAAAAGGTAAGGGAACTTAATGGTGTGTTTATTTGCCCCTGCCCCACACTCTCCTAGGTTTTGCAGTGATACTGAAGAAATCAGCCCATATATCCAGGGTGTGACCCTGGTCCTTATTCTGGAGGAAGCAGAACAGACCTTATTCTCAAATAATTGTGTTTGTCTGTTTTAACCTATCTTTGGGTTACTGTTTGCAGGTAACATGATTTTATACATATGTATGTATGTATATATATATTATATATGTAATATATAATATATATAAAGATTAATATACAAAAGCCTATTGTGTTTCAACCACTAGCAATAAATTATCTGTAAAGGAACTTAAGAAAACAATTCCATTTTCAGTAACACCCAAAAGATAAAATTCCTAGGAATAAACTTCACCAAGGGGGTAACAGATTTGTACACTGAAACCTACAAAACACTGCTGAAAGAGATTTAAAAATATTCAAATAAGTGGAAGGACATCCCAGATTCATGAATTGAAAGACTTAATATTACTAAGATGACAGTACTGCCAAGAATGATCTAGATTCAATGAAATCCCTATCGAAACTTTGGTGACTATGGGGAGCCTGGGTGGCATGGTCAGTTGAGTGTCTGACCCTTGGTTTCAGCTCAGGTCGTGATCTCAGGGTTGTGAGATTGAGCCCTGCACTGGGCTCTGCTCTCAGCGCGGAGTCTACTTGCAACTCTCTCTCTCCCTCTACCCCTCTGTCTCTCTCTCGAATAAATAAATAAATCTTTTTAAAAAATCTAGTGACCTTTTTGTAGAAATGAAAAAGTCAATCCCTAATTCATATGCTATTTCAAGGAGCCCTAAATAACCAAACAATCTCGAAAAAGAAGAACAAATTTGAGGGACTCACATCTTCTAACTTCAAAACTTGCTACAAAGCTATCATAATAAAAAAAAAATGGTGCTGGCATAAGGATAGACAAAAAGACTAATGGAAGAGAATTGATATTCCAAAAATAAACATGTGTGTGTGTGTGTGTGTGTGTGTGTGTGTGTGTGTATAGGATATATTGGAGGTTATATATATATATATATATATATATATATATATATATCTCCAATTCATTTTCAAAAGGGATCCAAGACCATTCAATGAATAAAAAATGGTCTCATCAACATATGTGCTGGATCAACTGGATTTTGACCTGCCATTGAATGAATTTGGACCCATACCTCACACGATAAACAAAAGTTACCTCAAAATGGATCAAAGACCTAAATGAGGGCGCCTGGGTGGCTCAGTGGGTTAAAGCCTCTGCTTTAGGCTCAGGTCATGATCTCAGGGTCCTGGGATCGAGGCCTGCATCGGGCTCCCTGCTCAGTGGGGAGCCTGCTTCCCCCTCTCTCTGCCTGCCTCTCTGCCTACTTGTGATCTCTCTCTCTCTCTCTCTGTGTCAAATAAATAAATAAAATCTATTAAAAAAATAAAAAAAGACCTAAATGAAAGAGCTGAAACCATGCAACTCTTACACAAAAACATAGCAGTAAATCCTTGTGACCTTAGCTTTAGCAATGGATTTTAGATATTACAACAAAGACGTATGCCACAAAGAAACATAGACAAACTATGCCTTATTAAAAATAATAAAATTAAAAGTTCACATATCAAAAGATATTATTAAGAAAGTGAAAGGACGATCTATAAAATGGGAAAAATATTTGCCAGACAGATATCTGCTAAGGGTTTAGTGTCTAGAATATATAAGAACACATAAAACTCAACATCCAAAAGATAAACAATGCAATTCAAAAATAGGCAAGGGACTGGAATGGACATTTCTCCAAAAAAGAAATACAAATGATCACACAGCACATAAAAACAGGTGCTCAAATACTCTGTATATAAGTGCTCTATAGCACTACTGACTGTAACCAAAAGGTGGGAAAAACCCAAATATTCATCAACAGATGAGTGGATAAATACCCTGTTACATCCATGCAATGGAATATTATTCAGTCATGAAGGGAATTAAGTGCTGCTACATGCTACAATACAGATGGACCTCAAAAGCGTTATGCCATGTGAAATAATCTAGACACAAAAGTGTCACATATTGGGCCCCTGGGTGGCTCAGTGGGTTAAAGCCTCTGCCTTCGGCTCAGGTCATGATCTCAGGGTTCTGGGATCAAGGCCCGCATCGGGCTCTCTGCTCAGCAGGGAGCCTGCTTCCTCCTCTCTCTCTGCCTACTTGTGATCTCTCTCTCTCTGTCATATAAATAAATAAAAAATCTTTAAAAAATGTCACATATTATTCTATTTATATGAATACTAAGAACAGGTAAAGCAACAGAGACAGAAAGTGGACCTGTGATTGTCTGGGCTTGGAGAGGCATGAGACATACAATGACCACTTAGTGGTTATGGGGATTTTGGGGGTTGATGAAAATATTTTGAATCCTGATACAGGGGGCTTGCACAATACAGTGAATGTACCATCACTGAAATTTACACTTTGAAATGGTTGTGTTTAAGTGTAAAATATTTATTGATATAAGTCATGTCAATAAAAAAAAAACTAATATATTTACCTTCCAAAATTAACCAAGCAATTTGGAGCCAACCAGACTCTTCAGAGTGGCTATGAATGAGAACAAGCAACATATTCTCAGAGGTGGTCATCATGCACCCACAGTTTTAAATTGAGGAGGCTTTATTTATTTAAGAGAGAGAGAGAGAGAGCACAAGCAAGGGGCTCAGAAGAGAAAGAGTGAGAGGCAGAAGCAGGCTCCCCACCGAGCAGGAAGCCCGACGCCCCGAGGGCTCCATCCCAGGACCCTGAGATCATGACCGGAGCCAAAGGCAGACGCTTCACTGCCTGAGCCATCCAGGCGCCCCTAAATTGAGTAGGCTTCTAATTAGGTATACTGACAAAAACCCATCTTAGCGTGATTTCACCTGCATGAATTTTTATTCAACCATGTGACTAAACACAGCTACCTTCCCTATCATAGTATCACTGCTATATACTTGCAGAAATAGAAAAAGAGAGAGAGAAACTATTTTCACTGAATTTTCCCCACCAGGGCCCATTTGCTTCATTGAGACAGAAATGTTAGAAACTAAATCATTTATATGTAGAGTATATACATTAGCTAAATTGAATCCATTCTGAGATGTTTTTTGACTTGTGTGATTTTTAAGCTAAAAGACACTTCTAATTATTTCCACATCTCTCCTCTCTCTCTCTCTCTCTCTCTCTCTCTCTCTCTCACACACACACACACACACACACACACACACACACATCTTTATTGCATTCTCATTGACATTAGTTTGGTGTAGTGAGAACATAATTTATATTCAAAATCTGAAATTGTTTGCAAAAGAAAATTATATCCTAAAATGTTTTAGAACATTTAGGATGAAATTCAAAGGTTATAAAGACATAGGAAAAAAGGTCTTACTGTTGTAGTTTTACTGCATTCATCCATGAATGAAATACAATGCTCCTCTGAGAAGTGGGAAAGAAAGGGTATCCAATATATGCTAGAACTACAAAGGTTAGGGTAGGTAAGATTAATTTCCAACATCTAGTAGGATTAATATTTTAACAGATAATATTGATTATGAAATATATAGCTGGCAATTTAAATGCAAATAAAATTTGTATGGTTTTTTAAAGTATATATAAAATGAAATACATTGATTTAGTATTATCATTCAATACATATTAAGTGATATAGACAATGAAGCCTGAAGGGTTAAATTAAAATTGCTGCCTAATATATGTCAGTTCCTGAAGCTTCCTGAAGTCTTTGCTAAATTTAAAGGCAGTGGTCACTGTGCTTATGCCAAACATTTGGCAGCTAATTGGGAATCATCCATTGCCTTTGAATCATAATTTCAGATCTCAGACAAGAATTTAATTTTATCTTTGCCTTAAAACATAGAAAGCATCCACCAACTACCTTCCTGCTGATGCTGAGACAATAGATTCTGCTGTTTTAACCTCTAAGTTACACTATCACCCTGCCCTTTGTTAAATGATCTTTTAGGGGGGAAAAAATGCCACAAAAGCTAGACTTCAGCAAAAAAGCTGCTGTCAGAATTTTATTCACACTAAATGGCCTCAGCATGTCACTGCTTTCCTATGGGAACCGCAATGGCTCCCTGTCAAATACCAAATTGATTTTAAAATTGCTTAATGGCTTCAGAGACAAAGCAGTCGGGAGCCGTGTATTTATCCCAGGCAGTGTCGGTGCGCGAACCACGGTCTCTCCCAGCGGCTGTGAAGCCTGTTGATGCCACGGGCCAAGCACAGGAGACGTTCGGGCTCAGGTCCCACACTTGCACTCGGACATACGCGGATCACAGCCCTGCCCTCGGACACACGCTTGAATGTCTAGTATGTGTGATGCCAAAGTGAGCACCTTGAGAGTATGTCTAGTCCTACAAAAGGCACATCAAAATTTAAAAAGTTGTTTTAACCTATGTGACCTTTTGTCGTTCAATTGTGACATAGAAACATGCCATAGACCCAATATGGATGGAATTGGGAAAAAATACAATTTTGCAAATGCGGCCAGGCTCTATTACATTCTGATATTATGAAAGAGCACAAAGGATAAATCAACAGGACTCATGAACTCTCTGAAGATTCAGTAAGTTTTAAGATAATTAATCTTTATTTCCACTGTGCCTATTAACATTCATTTGTTCAAAACTCACAGAACAAAAAAAAGAACCCTCACGGAATGAAAAATTGTACCCAGTGAGCCTCAGGAGCACATAGAAGGACAACCTAGTTGGTCCTTGAGCTTGCCTGTACTATGTCGGTTTTTGAAAGAATACAGATGCATTGATTTTGTAGGAGAAAAAAGTTGATGATTAGGAAATTGAAGAAATTAGGAATATAGAAAAAAGACAAAAAGAAAGTTTTCAAAAATCAAGTCAATTCCCACCACACAAAAGTACCATCTTTACTACAGCAAACATCATCCTTCCTAGGAGGTGACACAGGTAGCACAGATGTGTGTGAGAGAGAGAGAGAGAGAGAGAGAGAGAGAGAGAGCAGGGAATACACGGGGTCACTTGGAACACCACAGAAGAACTAGAAGGACTTTTACCCCACATCCTGTGGTACCTGTTGCATAGGACGTAACACAAAGGAAAATAAAAAGGCATTTTTTAGGGCTATGAGAAAGAAGTAATATTCACAGGGAGTAGCTAATTTTGCAAATGAGAGACTGTGACTGTGAGAGTGAACAGTGGAGGATTTTGGAAGGTCGGGGAGGCACTGGGGATGTGGTCCGATTGATGTATTGCCTGACACCACGGGCATACACACTCATCCGACGATGACAGCCCAGAGACGCTTAAGCTTCTGCCATGACTGAGTAGGATGATTTGGAAGGCATGCTGGGATCAGTGTGATGACGTCTCGGGGAGTCTATGTGGGCGGAATCAATTTTAACTTTATGAATTCTCTCCTTTCCCCATTCTATTTTTAGATAGTTAAAGAGGCAGGTGGAGTGTTAAAAATAGAAGCAGTTGCAGCAGGGACGAGGGCTGCACTGGTGGGCTTCCCCGAAGGTTCCCTGTAGCAGAGCCCCTGCCAGACAAAAGTCCATCGAGCCAAGTCCCTGAGACCCTGGGCATGCATATATATCTAATATATACATTGCATATGTAATATGTATTTTTTTCATTTATTTATTTAAGAGAGAGAGCATTGAGTAGGGGGAAGGGCAAGCAAGCAGATTTGCTGCTGAGAAGGGAGCCCACTGTGGGCTGGACCCCAGGACCCTGAGACCATGACCTGAGCTGAAGTCAGAAGCTTAACTGACTGAACCACCCAGTCAGCGCCCTCAGGCATCTTTTATCTATTACTTCCAGGGGCACCTCCAATGCTATAATGGCTTCAATATTGATCTTAGAAAACACTTTAAACAAGATATTTTGTCATAACTTATAAAATAACAAGCTACCGAGGGTGAATGTTTGTACGGCTTTGGTAATGAGCAGAGGGGATACTTGACTATGTCAAATAGCAACAGCATTAACAATCCTACATTCTAAACAGAGTTGCAAATAGTTAAAATGTCTTCCAAGGCTTATTAACTGGCAGGCCAGTTACCTCTCCTACTCCAACCATAACCCCCGCCTGATGTCCATGAAGGAGTCCTTACCCCAGACCCATGCACAGGAGCAGTTAGTTTGTAGAGGGGGCGACTGGACAAATATACAGACAGAATTAGAGGTGTACATTTTGGAAAAGTTGACAATATTGCAACTTTTCCAACCTATTCTCCTGTTGAGTGGAAGTGGAATGTTCCAACAGGTCAGGTTAAAATAGAATCATGTGTAGATAGTGATATACTTTCAACGGAGTGATTGTCTGTTCATCTCCAGCTAGATATTTAGGCATTGGACCCATGTCTCTTGAACGTTCCAGGTAGGAGAAGAGACATTGACAATAGAGTTATTATATCGATGCTAAAAAATTTCATCTATTGTTTGTGGAACTAATATTTTTTGCTTGTTTCTATCAAAGTCTTGAGTTGGTCATTTGTGAATGAAAATACTGAGCAACAGACAAATATGCACAAGTCTGGACACGACGTAGTGTCTAGTCATTGATGATGTGGAATGCAATCTTACAGTGAAGTCTTTCCCATGGATTCACTGTGTGAAATGGGAATTGTAAGGTATTTTTAAAAATCCCTTTCACTTATGACACATCTCACTGCATATTCTATGGTAAACTACATGTTCTTGAGTGCAAATATTACTATTAGATCATATTTATACATCAATCCCATCTCTCATACTGCATTTCACTCAGCAAATGTTAATAAGTATTTTGTTTAAATAATTATTATCAAAATATTTTGTCAAATTAAGGGATACTGAATTTTAAAATTATATTACAGGATCCTGAGACCTGTTGAAATGCTCTGAGAAGGAAAGAAACTGTTAATTAATTGTTGCTTATTTTTGGCTAAGTCATATTTCATTTTTGAGCCTTAATATCCTTTTGTGTAAAATGATTTGCCTCGCACTAGATCAGTCTGGGTAATACATGGGGTAGTGTTTAAAACTAGGAGCTCAGGAGTCAAATCTCTTGGTCTTGAAGTCTGACTCTGAGTTTTATTAACTGTGTGAAGTTGGGTAAGTTTTTTAAACTCTCTGTCACATCTATGACAGGGATGCTTGGGTGTTAAATTCTAAATGCCTATGAGTATACCTGGAATGAAAATATATGCCTATTAATTATCATGAATTATTGAATATAAATAATTGAACATGAATAGTTAATAACTAGCCTTAAAATTTTAGAATAAATTACTTGAAGGGTCACTTACCAGATAAAATATTTACAAAATAGTTCACTTCAGCATATAACATAGGAAATGACATAACCTAGAATATAAGATAAACTTATTTATTCAACTACCTGACTGACAAAGTGTCTTTAAAGTGATACAAAGTACTGCAGTTTAAAAAATTGTTACTAATATCTTCAGCTTTTTGAATTTTTTCCCTAATAAATGGATTGTATCCTGCAAAACTATCCATTTGGTGAAGTCAATTTCCATGCATTTTTTTAGAAGATCGGAATACATTTTTCTATTTAACAACAGGAAATCGAGGAAGCAGATGAAACATTAAACTGAATCTTAGATAAGGGGAACAATTATAGTAAATTTACTTTAAGGTGGTTCTAGAAGCCAGTCCCTCAAGCAGCATTAACAGGAAAATCTGAGGAGAACTATGAAAAAAAAATGTATTGACAAGTAATGGATTAAAAACATGTTGTAATAAAAAACTCCTTAAGAAAATTTTTTATATTTGGACTTCCTCGTGTGAACTTTAATGATATTCATGTGTTACATCTCTTTTCCCTCTGAGGACTGTGAGGACTCCTATTTTTAGTTTATTTACAAGTGTAATGCTATATATTTTCATGTCGGTTGCCATCTTAAATCCTGGCTTTCATTGTTCACTCCAGGCTTTCTTCGTTCACTCTAGGCTAAATGGGACTCTTCCATGTTTTAATATCCAATTTTTGGCACACATCCAAAATCAAAATGTATGTATGTGATCAAGTTAGCATTAAAAAATGTGGCACTGTGTTAGAGAAACTGTACTTGGTGCATCCTTACAATGTTTTTTTAAAGATTTTATTTACTTATTTGACAGAGATTACAGGGAGGAAGAGAGGCAGGCAGAGAGAGAGGAGGAAGCAGGCTCCCCGCTGAGCAGAGAGCCCAATGTGGGGCTCAATCCCTGGACCCTAAGATCATGACCTGAGCTGAAGGCAGAGGCTTCAACCCACTGAGCCACCCAGGCACCCTGCTGCATTCTTACAATTAATCAGTTCTTTCATCTAATGCTAACTTCACCCATTGTTCTCGGAATCCAGCAATGAAACTATTGTTTGACATACAATCATATCAGGTAATTTACTATTTGTTTATCCTATAATTTTCTGTTTTTGTGTTAGTGAAGGAGCGCTAACCTACTTTGACATGAGATACACAAGCAACTTAGTGGCTTAACAGCAGTTCATTTTTCTTACACATAATGATTCAGGGAGAACGTTCTATGTCTGTGGGCAATTCCCTCTCATTTGTGGATGAAGACTCAGGACCTTTCTGTGGTTCCTCCATACTCTCCTAGGGTTTACTCGCTATTTACATGGTTGAAACCTGATCCCCTTGTCTAGGCTACAGGAGGCAAATGTACAGGGATGTGGGAGGGTACAACGCTGCTGACATAAAAGTCCTCAGTCAGAAACCACCACTTCGGCCCACACTCTATTTCCTTCTCAGATAGTCACACCTGCATGAAAGGGTGTCTGCGGAATGAAGTCCAACTCTGTGCCCACTATGAAGGAGTGGGTCAAGAATTTTGACAGACAGCTAACAGTCTCTACCACTCCATTAATTTTCTTAATTTTTACTGTGACAAATGTTCTCATTTGGTATTTCACCTATTATTAGAATTTCTTAGAAAGAGAAAATATCATCCCAACATATTTCATTGCATTAATTACTTAATACATTCCTGTCAAAATGAAGCGATACAGATGTTATTCACTCATGTATTCATTCTGTGCTCACCTAACAATGACTCCCAGAGGACAGATTGTGTCTGTGAACTCAGCCTGTAGCACAGGTCTGGAGTAGACTAGGAATGCATTCAAAACCTTGGTTATGGTGTGAAGAAATGTGGCTAGCCAACATTGTTGACATGATCCTACTACGTAGAAAGATGGAAATATTATTAAGTAACTGCTTTGATCCTGTCACCGGTCATATATCACAAACTTCTGACACAATAAACTTAAACAAAAATGTATGCAAACAAGAGCATCTGCAAACTAAAAGCAAGTTAGTAAAGACTAACCCAGATAAAGTGGTAATTCACTACCAGGTTATAGGAAGAATGATAGCTGAACAATGACCAGTTCTGGGGGAAAACAAAGGATTATGTGAGAATATGAAAGATGTTTCAAAGAGACATATATTGTTGTTTCTGTGCCTTCAAAAAATATATACACTTTTTAATTGGAAGTTCTTTGTTCAATTTAAATAAGTACACTCTTAGATATAACAGAAGAGTCAACCAAGATTGTGACAGAAGACTCTGCTCCCTTCCTCCCAGGAACATAGCAAATGTATAACCACATGAGGAGCAATTTCCCCTGAAGGGAGTCACTCCTATAAACCCTCATCTGCAAGAGTAGGAAAAGCTGAGGACACACACTTTCCATCAACCTCAGTGCTGACACAGCTCTGTGCCCTTGGGAGGGACCCCCGCCCCAGCTCTGAGCTTCTCCCTGAGTGGAGGGTTTGAACCCCACATCTGTGCTTCAACTTTTAAGATTCCCACTAAAGGGTTAGGCTTCTAAACCCTAATCATCAGGGAAACACAAATGAAAATCCACTTCCTACTGGTTAAGAATGGCTATTACCAAAAAGACAAGAGTTAATAAATGCCGGTGAGGTTGTTCAAAAAGAGGACACTTTTGTACTGTGGGTGGAAACGTAAGTTAATACAGCCACTATGAAAACCAGGATGGAGCTTCCTCGGGGAAGTAAAAAGAGAACTACCATATTATTCAGTGACCTCACTTATGGGTAGCCAAAGAAATGAAATCAGTACAGTCAAGAAATATCAGCCTTCTGTCTTCATTGCAACACTATTCATAGTAGCCAAGATATGGAAACAACTTAAGTGCCCAGGTATGGATAAACAGATAAAGAATATGTGGGGTGTGTGTGTCTGTGTGTGTGTGTGTATACATATATATATGTATACACACACATGCACAATGGAATATTATTCAGCCATAAAAAAGTCCTGCCATTTGCAACAACATGGATAGAACTTGAAGACATTACGCTAAGTTATGCTAAGTGAAATATGACAAAGACAAATACCACATACACCACGTAGGATCATTTGCATGTAGAATCTAAAAATAAAATAAATTTAAAAAATTAAAGTTCATCCTATAGAAAGAGAGAGTAGGCCAGAGTATGGGAGGTAGGGGGAATTGGGAGAAGTTGGTAAAATGGTACAAACTTCCAGTTAAAGAATGAATGAAGTCTGGGGATCTAATGTATAACATAGTAACTATAGTTGATAACATTGTATGATTGAAATTTGCAAGAGAGTAGAGATTAAATGTTCTCACAAAAAATGATCCATCAACCAATCAATCCCTAGTCACTTGAAGGTGTCATAGAATAAATTTTGAGTGTCTCATAGACAGTATCCCTGCATTCTATTTGTTGTAGAAATCTTAAAATTCTAGATCAAAGGATCAAAGACAATATAAATATATAAATACTTTTCCTATAAAGCTTAACTTCAGTGTAAAGGTTGTATCAACCTAAATGCTAGCTTTCTAGACAATTTTTCAAAGGGAAATGATATTTAAATAATTTCAAAAATATTTCTACTACTTAATAAAAAGAATACATTGCCTCAGCTTCTGGATTTGAACTGTGGGAATCACTTTTTTTTTTAAAGAGAGAGAGTGAGAATATATAATATATACACTATATCACAATATATGTATCTATAATAGATATCTATGTACACATATATTCACATACATATACACAGTTGACCTTTGCCCAACACAGTTTTGAGTTGCATGGGTCCACTCACATGTAGATTTTTTCTAATATAGTGCAGGACTATAAATGACTTTTCTTCCTTATGATTTTCTGAATAACATTTTCTTCTCTCTGGATTACTTTATTGTAAGAACATGGTATATAATACATATAACATACAAAATGTGTATTAATAGACAATGTTATCAGTAAGGTTTCCAGTCAAAGTAGAGATACTTTGGAGGGAGTCAAAATTTTTATGTGTATCTACAACTCCACAGGGAGTTCGTGCCCCTAGTGCCTGCATTGCTCAAAAGTACAAGAGAGATAGGATAGAACGGAGAATTAGTTCATTCTTGGAATTTTAGGTTGCAATGTGAGTTATTTAGGCTAACATAGAATGTGCCACAAAAAGTATGAACAGGATCATGAAGAAAACAAAAGTTTATGTATGAGAAATGAATTTTGTCTCTTGAAGAAAAAAATTAGGGGGCTGGGCACAACAATTGTTTTTAAATAATCAAAAGGGTAGTCTTGTGAAAGCTATTAGATGTGTAGAATAAAATCCCAGATGGGAGAGTTAAAATTAATGGATAGAAATTATGGTGTGGAAGATTCTGTATCTAAATAATATTCTAAAAACTACAGAAAAAAAATGGACTAAAACTTTTCTGAGCAATTAACTTTTAATTATGAGTTCCTAGTATTTTATCAAACCCCATTATAAGTTATAATTAATTCATGATTATATTTAATGGAATATTCAGGAACAAGAAATATTCATATACATAATATGTATTTCTTTTTTAAAATGATTTGTACCACAATACATGTAACACTTTCATTTAGAAAAATAAATAATTACTGACAAATTCAAAACAGCCTAGAGGTATGGATTCATTTATAAAAATAAACACAAAATGTTACAGTATTTTCTCACACTCAGTACTGCTGAAATTCATGGCTAAGATGTATTGATGTTTTCTTCATTTTGCCTTTTATTTATTAGGGATTTATTTCCCTACTATTAATCAATGTTAAAGTAACTTAAATAAACTAAACTAACATTGTTTATTTTGTTCTGTTTTTATGAAACTTGGTTTTGCTATACATAATAGTGACTAAAATTTTACACAAAATGCCATTTATAAAATGCCAAGAAAAAAATGAAGACTTTAAATATTTATTTCACGTTTTCTAAATGAATTGGTACCCAGGAAGTTTTCACCAACCTTAATCCTGTTATTTTACTGCCTGTTAGTAAAAATATTAAATTTATATTGGTGAATATAAATGTTATCAATTTCACAATATACCTATCTGCAAGCAACCTGCAGCATATGGGCTACACAATTATTAGAAACCTAAAATAATTATCTCTCAATCTAAATGTTTATATATCTCTCTTTTATTTTTAAAAAATATACTTTTTAGAATAATGCCTTAAACAATTTCCCAGGAAACCAATGAGATATGACAACATGAAATGAAAATGTTACCCTATGTGAATGGCTAGTTTTATGGGTCAGTTTGCCAGGCCATGGTACTCAGATATGAAGTCAAACATTATTCTAGATAGTTCTATTTTTTTCAGTTTTTTTTAGTAAGGTAAGATTACATTTAAATCAGTAGACTTTGAGTGAAGTAGATTATCTCCCATAAAAGAGTGGACCTCATCAATCCTTCAGGAGGCCTTAGGACAATAGAGACTGATGTCCTGAGGAAGAGGGCATTCAACTGGGATGGCAGCTTCAGACTGGATGCTTCAGAGCCTTCACACGGGAATGGCAGTATCAACTCCTCCCTGGTCTCCAGCCTATTGGCCTGTCTTGCAGAATTTGAACTGACAGATACCCACTCACTGCCCTCCGTGCAGTATGGTAACTTTGCCCTCAACCGTCCCTGGGAGCTTCCATCCAGAGATTGCTTTTTGTGTTCTGTAAGAAAGACCTGCTAGTCCTCACACACGGTCCAGGGAAGTGACCTTAGGGTGCCAAATGAGACAAGGGATCTGAGGCCCTGAAGTCTGCCTTCATAGATATTTGCCTTATCTTTCAGCACAATTTCAACTCGAGTATGGGGAAACCCGAGGCCACTAATTCCTACACCTTCTGTGAGTTTTCTCCTTCAATGAGGTAGCACCTTGACATTCTTTCTCTATGAATTTAGGGTTCTACTCTCTTGCATCTGCTAGGTCCGTTGCCGCTATTTCATGCCCCCCAACTTTTGATATGTTTTTAAAAATATTCGTTTATTATATTTAGAGAGAGAAAGAGAGAGAGTGAGCAGGGGCAGGGGCAGAGAGAGGGAGAGAATCCCAAGCAGATCTGTGCTGAGTGTGGAGTCTGACAGCGGCTTGATCCTATGACCTGAGATCATGACCTGAGCTGAAACCAAGAGGAAGATGCTCAATTGACTGAGCCTCCCAGGCACCCCTGACTTTTGATATTTTATTGTTTTCTTCATTTATACACTCCATTTTTTTGTGGAGTCATCTCTTAAAATCCCCACTATTGTCATTTTAAAAGGGGATTTAAGGTTTGTTTATTTATTTTAGAGAGAGAGGGGTAGAGAGAAGGAGTGGGAAGGGGAGAGGGAGGAAGAGAATGTCTAGTAGACTTCACGCTGAGTAGGAGCCCCACCCAGGCTCCATCTCAATCCTGAGATCATAAATAACCTGAGCTAAAACCAAGGATGGGATGCCTAACTGACTGCGCCACCCAGGCACCCCCTTAAGGGGATTTCTGAGGCAAGGGAGGTAATCCAGATATTCGATTCAGTGATTTCTGTGAAATGATCATAGGATTTTGAAAGTAGCATTTTTATAGCATTGTCTATACTCTGTCTGTATCCTTGAGGTGCTCAACACTGAAGAGGAAAAAAAGGAAGGGTAATCATGAACTTGGACGGAAAAGCAGAATACCGTTAGAAAGTGACATTTCAAATACAACCTGGATGATATTACAGTGCTTGAAGAAGACGTTTCTTTCAAAACTATTTGCTCCTGAAGTCATAGTCTATTAATCACACATACAAAAATGATAATGTGAGTTTTACCTCAATTGAAGTATACTATCAAATTAAGAAAAATAAAATAAGAGAACAAAGCCCAAAATATTTATGGCACCCTAAATCATCTGGTACTTTCAATACTGTGTTTTCTCTTCACAGTATATGAACTGCTCAAAGATGCATTGGCATGTGTGTCCTAGACATATACTCAGTAAACAAACCTAAGTGTAATTGACTGGTAGGTCTCAAATATATTGAAATTGACTTGCCTTGTTTTAAAATAATATTTTAAAGTTCTTTTTCCAAATGCTGTATTTTGGGGAGAAAGTTTAAAAGTTGAATCTTCAAGAGGCAAAATATGCTCTTTCAGTAATTAATGTTTTCATCTGAGAGAGTTAGGATGTGTAAGTAAATTTAAATTTTATCATTTGGAGCTATTTACCCTGCTGAATAACATAAAACTTTGCTTACAAATAATGAACCCCATGATTAAAAATTATATAATTTTTTACTAATATGTAAACATATCTTTTAGCTTTTCATTTGTTTATCATACGGGATGGAATCAAATAGTTGTATTGAGAAACTCTTATCAGTAATTATCTGGTAATTTTTTTTTTTGCAATTAACTAAGATATTTTTGTTGCTCTGAAGGAGGCAATATAATATGGGAGAAAACAGAATATAAATATGAACTAAGGATCAGCAAAATCTGCATCAGATTCTGTGTAAAAGAAACTAATTGTACCAAAAAGCACTATTATTTTGCCTTCTTATCCCAAAAGGTAATAAATTAGAATATCTGTTCTATGACCTGCAGAGATTGGGAATCCTCTATTTCTACTGAAGGAGAACATGACCTCTGTGTCATTGAAAAAAGATCACCCAGCTTGGAAAAAAAGTAAAACTTTGTGACTATTTTTCCTTATATACACTATCAGATTCACACACACTCACCTCCCCCCATGCCACACACATGCATACACAAATACGGAATGAGTTAATTCTGAAGAAGAGAAGAAAGCTCAAATACAAACTCAAGAGTATGAGAATGAAGCAATATGGCAGAGAGAGGAGAAATCTCTGTGTATCTTTAATTTACATCATTACATGTTGTTGGAATTAAAGAGATATCAAAACACATAGAGAAAAGTTTGGTCCTTACAAAGATTTTAAAAATTAGAAATACATCTATTGGGGCAAACCCAAATTAAGTGTCATGTATGCAGTTTCATTTATCCCATTTTATCTAGATAGTGTTTAAAAAGACAAACAGGGCTCCTGGGTGGCTCAGTGGGTTAAAGCCTCTGCTTTCGGCTCAGGTCATGATCTCAGCATCCTGGGATCGAGGCCCGCATCGGGCTCTCTGCTCAGCGGGGAGCCTGCTTCCTCCTCTCCCTGTCTCTCTGCCTGCCTGTCTGCCTACTTGTAATCTCTCTCTCTGTGTCAAATAAAATAAATAAAATCTTTTTAAAAAATTAAATAAAAATAAAAAGACAAACATATTGAAACCACATCCCAAGATATTTTTTTATTTCGGAGATTTATTTCTTAGTTTAGAATGAGACATGTTTCTAGTAATTCATGGTACTGTCTCCTGGAAGAAAATCCTTGATAGAGACTAAATATAGACAAGAATGGTGCTAAATAAGAAAAAAAATGAAACCACCAAAGAATATTTCCATGAAACAATGATATATGTATTTCTTCTGTACACTCAGGCTTAATGTTGTGTTAAAATACAAACAACAACAACAAACATGAAGAAACTATTTCCTTTATCATTTCTCAGTGATTTCCTTCCTTATACCCAAAACATAGCACTCTCTTTAAAAACACTGTTATTTCCACTACATACCAATTTGAAGACACTATTATGTGAACTTAAATGCTCAGTTTGTCATTTTTAGCCATAAGCATAAAATGGAATATTGATAACAGTTTCTCCAAATGCTACTCCCATTTCTAAGATGATGATTTCTATTTGTAACATTTGCGAGGAAAAGACATTCTATCTGAGATATGCTGTCTACGCAGGGGTATTCAGCCCGTAGCTTACCTCCTCAGTACTGCTTGTTTTTCCTAAAAACCTTAGCAATATGAATGAAGCACAAACAAACACAAAACACGTTCTTCCTTTAGGAGAAAGAAATGCCATTTTTTGCATTTGAGAGAGAGAAGTTGGATCCAACATTAGGAAGGAAGAAATGAAGGAAGGAAAGCAGGAAGAAGAAAAGAGATTACCTATAACATGCCAAAATACAAGTAAATTCTCTTCTTGGACTATATAATACCATGAGAACAAGCCTTTCAAGGTTTACCAAACCTCCTTACACCTAAAAATTCAAAATAATAATAAAAATAATATAATGATGATAATAATAAACGTCAAGCAAGAATGGGCAATGGAGGTATGGAACAATATTTGATCCATGAACTTGTCTTCAAAGTCCAAAATTCCAAAATCTGTTATTTAAAATTTTGGTGACCATATATTTTTTCATCACTAATTTTACCAAAATTAAAAATTATTTTATTAATAAATAATGGCAAGATAATCTGATCCTCAGATACAAGACTGAAGAAATGACTGTATATTGCCATCTGCCAAGAACTGTTACGTTAAAATCCTAACTCCCAAGATGATGGTATTAAGAGGTAGAGTCTTTGGGAGGTGATTAGATCATCGGAGGCACCCCCACGATTGGAATTAATGCCCTTACAAGACCCCTGAGAGCTGGTTTGCCCCTTCTGCCACGTGAGGGTATAGGAAGTTGGCTCTCTATGAAGGAGGCACTGATCAGACATTGACTTTGTCCGTGCCTTGATCTTGGACTTCCCAAACCTCTAGAGCTGAGAGAAATAAGTTTTTGTCATTTGTAAATCATGTCAACTGTGATACTTTTTTATAGCAGCCTGAACAGACTAGGATACCGACATATATCTCATTTTAATTGTTACATATTTGACACCTTAATAGGACTGATCTTTTGATCCATTAATAGGACACATCTCCTTAAATTACAAAGATCATCTTTAGTATTTCTCAGCACTCGTGTTCACTCTTGTCAGAATTTTGCCTACAGATTTGATTTTTGATACCGTGAATTATTTTGTTTTAGTAACAATTTCTGTTTCTTCATGGCTATATATAAAATATAGCTGATTCTGTGTATTAATCTTGTATTCTAAAGATTTACCCAACTTAGTTGCAGTAGCTTTTATGTAGATTTCATAGGATTTTCCACCTAAAATACCATGCCATTTGCAAATATAGACAGTTTTATGACTACCCCCATTTTAATTTTCCTGTATCATCTAGAAAAGAAGAAACTGAAAATTTCCAGAGGACAAGGTGTCTGAAGGGATTTAAAAATTATTGAGTAAAATAATAAGAAAGGGATTATATTTAAGGATATTAAGAATATTAATAGAAATGACTCTAACTCCCTTCAATTTTTGTCCTACGACTAAATGTGACATGAGTTTTAGGTGTGCAACCAGGAACAATAGATAGTACTTTACTTGTAATGCTCAACAAAGTAATTGACAATAAGCTCTGATTCTAAAAAACTAAAATGATTTTTGTCTGCATTCATCTTTGTATTAGAATGAAGCTACTGTCATTTCTCCTTCTACAAATGAGATTATAGCTGTCTTATATGTTTTGTTTTTTACAATACACTGTAGAGAAAGGATCATAGTTCATTTACAGAGAGTCAGAGGGATATCAAAACACTCCTATGTGAGAAATGACTGCAGAATGGGACCCACTTAATTAGCAGAAGAGAAAACTTGATCTGAAGAGAAAATTGCATGTGATAGTTGACAGTGGCATCTACATATCTGAAGGGCGATCACATATAAAAAAAATCTACCCCTCTCCCACCTACCTGCCTTAATGTTCCTTTAAGAAAATCAGGTGGTACCAGGTTTTATTAACTCAGTTGGCCTTCAAAGTTTTAACATGGTGACATTTGTTCTATTACCGCCTTGCTGCTGAAAGTGCCAAATCCAAACTTCACATGTTGGTACTGGTGACAATGTTATAGCTCTATTCTTCACAATTAGAAGAAAGATAATCATTAATATTGTTGTTTCTTGAATTTGTATTTGGCAGAGGTAGAATTTTTCAAACTTTTCATCATCTTGGCAAATAAATTCGAGATAAAGGACAATTACTGCAAGTTGGCAGTGTTTATACAATGAATTATTTACTAGTTTTTATAAGAAATACTGGAATAACACTACCAAAATTTATCACATTCAGAGGAAGGGAATGTGTGCTTATTTAGACAGTTTTTTCAGAACAGAACTCAATTAAATTTTTATATGAAATGAATATACAGCTTTTAAAATTATTGATTGTTGTCTTTATTATAATTTTTCTATAAACTTAAGAAAGTTTTATATTAAATAGTCTATATAACTGAAAGAAATAGCTGTAAGTTCTGAAAAAGAAATACTCAGATTCCATTCCCATGTTTTTCTGGTTCCTCCTTCCCCTATTTACATGTACATCTCTCCCTTTTACTAGTATTTTCACTAGAAAAGTGATTCTGATTAATTTTCATGTGGGCTTACATATTTTGGTAAGTATTACAGATGACGAAAACTGAATGTCCTTTCAACCTGTTAGTCTCCATGAATATTTAGTTTAAATCAACTTAGTCCAAACATATTTATGAAATATACTCCATTACTGAATAAATTTGGGAGTATAGTCCCATATGTACAATAATCAAACAATGTATACAAATAAAATAATGATACAGGTGAATTTAAACATAACTCATTTTCAAGACTACATCAAATAACCAAGGCTCATAAAACACAGTTTTATCCCCAGGAACTGTTTGTTTTACATACATTAAGTCAGTAAACGATTGTAGATTTATTATTAGTTCCCTCCTACGCAGAGAAAACGGGGACACAGAGAAGCTCAGACTCACTCAAGCCAGAAATAGTTGAGCTGGGTTCACACTCAGGCTATGAGTTTTCAGAGGTGTCCTAGAAAGTATTTCCAACTTAGACCTTGTTGAATGCTTCTTGTTGAAATTAAGAAATACGTTTGTTGACTTTGCATTTTATGCAATACATTTTATATGGTTAAAGTAGCGATTCATGTGCATAAAAGTTTTGAATGTGAGAAATTTATAAAGATCAACTCCCAGTTTCTACTGAACTGTTTTTCCATTTCACTGCAGATATGAACAGCTATTCACTAACATAAGTCATTTCAATATCTGTAACATTATGGTATGAGGAATGCTCTCGGCCTGCTAAATAAGTCACAAAATTTTCATTAATTTGCATATCATGCTTTTGATAAACTTCAAACTTCAAATTGAAACCCCAATTTAAATATGAATAGTCAACATTACTACTGTGCAAACCAGGTACCACTTTTAGAAGCTTTCCAAAGTCAGGCCACTTCCAAATGCTTTCAGTTATGTGTACACTGGTAATACTTAATAAAATGTAGAAAGAATGTTCAACTATCACAGAGATAACTTCATACAACTTTGAGAAGAAAAGGAATAAATCTAAATTATTAGATTAAAGGGGATAACCTTGCTGCAGTGAAAGTTTATTGATTTATTATTTATCTGACATTTATTCCACACCTATTTTAAAGCTCACATGCATGCTATCCATGATGATAGACCATTTGTGGTATATTTAAATCATCCAGAGAGTCCACAGTCTCCTTTTTAATCTATGTTTCATAGAAACATCAGCTCTACTCTCAAGCTGCTCAGAAATACTTGCATCTCTCTTCCTGAATGTCACTGAGATCTGACTTCTGCCTAAGCATGGGGCTTCTGACGGAGTCCCCTGTAATGACCATATGTCATGTTATCTCTCCCCCTGACTTTTTTTTTTCTCTTTCCCTGCTCTTATACCAGCTTCGTCTCTGGAGTGGAAATTTGACTTATTTACCTTTCACACCTCTTTTCACTGTTGTCTACCAATTATGGTCATTTCCCCCCATTTTTCAATGCATCTCTCTCTCTCTCTCTCTATCCAAATCTTACCTTCGGTATAGATGTCTAAAATCTTAACACAGATGATTCATCTTCTCCACTTTACCCACCCACTCTTGGGATCATACTCTGAAGGCTGTCACAATAAATAGTTATTTCCCATGTAAAAGAAAATTTAGATATCTCATTTTCCGAACACCATCATAAAGCCTCCCTGTGGTGAATACTGTTACTTATTCCGTAAGAGAGTCTCAGACTAACTCATCTCTAGGTTTGTCCCCTACAAAAATGCAGCCCACTCTCTACAGCTGAAGTGATAGCTCTAGAAGCTAAATATAATTATAAAATACATGTATCATATATATCAAATATTGCACATAATAAATATTTAACAAATGTTCTTATTACTGGCACTTTTTTAAGGAGTTTGGTTTTATATTTGAAACGCAAAGGCAGACATGAAGTACTACTTTACGTAGCGGTGGGACATAATGCAATAAGCGTTTGAGGGCAATGACTCTGGCAGCTGAGCAAACTTGAAGGAGACAAAGTCTAGATTAGAAGTGTTTAGAGACTAGCTAAGAATAGTTGTAACCGTCCAGGTAAGAACAATGGCTGGTAACAGGATGGTAACAAATGTGGACATAAGTGAATACATGTGAGATCTGTTTAAGAAGTCGAATCGACAGATCTTGAGGATGGCCCATGTGGGGATGAGTAAGAAATGGGGAAGATGATCTATTACACCTAACAGTAACCCTCATCATCTCCCGTCGCTCCCCGAATTAGGACTGAAACCACTGACAGCACAATTCTGGTTTGAGGTTTTGCCAATGAGAAACTTTGAAAGGCAGAAAAGCAAAGCCAATTTGGAAGGGAAAAGAGGATTAAAATCCCTATTTCTCCCCTAGTGGTCTCAGGCATAAGCCAGGGCTTTGGCAGGCATCATTTGCAAAGCTCTTCTGGCGATCCCCTAAAAACTGCCCTGCGTGCTGCTATAGGCAATTGCTCTTACTGTCACGAGTTTCCTTGCATTTCTGCAAGTTACTGATTTTTCTAAAAAGTAAGACTGAAATTGAGAGTCACGAAGGCTTTTCCAGGCCTGGTCCTCTCTGGCACTCTAAAGGAATTTTAAGACTGACATTCCCTGTATTATATACTCCTCTGCAGAAAAGAATGATTTCTTTTTTCTTTTCTCTTCTTTTCTTTTCTCTCTTTTGTCTGACTCTGGCTAAACTGTGGTGCATATCAGAAATTGGTTGAACTTCTCTCCAGTCTGCATTATTTCTGTTTCAACTCTACTGATAAGAAGTAGCTGTGTGAGAGCTGGAAATGAAAAGATAAAACAAAAGCACTTGTTCCAGCAGTGGTGGGCAGACTCATAGTCTTCTGAGGAAGTCATAGTCTGCAGCTCCTCCAGCCTTTTTTTCCCCCTACAAATTTCCTATCTGGTGCTATAGGCATCTAAGGTCATTAACATTTCCTGCTAGTTTGATAACTTTTTGATTCTCTGAAAACTAAAATAAAATTAGTAAAGATGCTCCTAGACTTTTGAAAATCAAATTTTCCAGGAATTATCACCCACTTATTTCCTTCAGTTACATTCTCTCTCTTTACTTACCTAGAATGATACAAATGAAACTTCCATAGACTCATCACCTAGTCCTGTAAATTATATTTAACAATTACAAGATTAGGTCATAGAGTCAGTAAATAATCACCTGGATATTAACAACAAAAACAACCACAAACTTCACGGTGTTTCTTATGATATTCTTAGGGATCCCTCTGAATAATATGGGCTCTGAGCCTTTGTTTTTAGATGTTCCCTGTTAAAGAGAGTATCTAACTGGAGTTCATGAGTTGAGACCTTAAGGTGTGATACTAGTGATTTTTCATAGATTACCATTGAACCCTAAACTTTTAAAACGTTTGCCCAGGACTTTGATTAAAAAGTAGAAGATATATATATTTTTATATCATCACATGCCATAAAGCTGAGAGTTTGAAAGAATAAATTGTCTTTGCTTGCGATTTTAGCCAGTTTACTACTTACGTTTATTTTGACACTTGTCAAATGCAAAACTTTAATTTATAAGAAGTCACAGGAGATCTTTCACCTGCTTGGCATTTTTCTTATGTGTGACACAAGACTATATAAAAATAATATCGGTGTAAATCCATGTAATATAAATGCATGAGAGCGTTCGGGCTGCAGCAGTTCATTTAATTCTTATTAACTTGAAATAGGAGGCATCTATGACCCAAAAAGAGCAATCATCTCTCTCAGCCCAGCTTTAACCATTCTTCTTTTCGAATAAGTGAATTTTGTAAGGATAATTTATACCTATCCTAAGAGCCTAATTTATGATTTCATTGATGACCTATTAAGCACTCAACTCTGTACTCTGCCCTGTGATTATTAAAGAGATAACTTTTTGGTGTGATAAATTAGGATCAATTCAGAAAGGAGTAACAGATATGAATAAAAAAATCTAAGTGAACTAGAAATAAAAAGATAAGTAACCACTCTATCTTCCTATGTCCTGTGAAGTGTCGCTGTGGGACTTTGCAAATGAAGTGGCTTGCATTTAATCCCTTTACTAAATGTACTCTCTGTGCATGTACAAGCTTCTCAAAAACTGAATGTGGATGGAAACAGGGTTTTAAAGCCATTTTGGAATACGCTCCATTGGTGTTAATTCTGAAGTCAAGAAGGCTGATTCACACCGGACTATGTTTCAAAATAAAATTGCCCATAAATATACTGTAGTTCTATCCTGACAAATTCATGTTTTAGAAAAGTTTCCATAATTCTTTAGTAAAGCATTAAACTCACTTCACTGTTAAATTATAAAAGGACAAAATGATCTACAGGCTTTTGCTTTAAAGAAATGACAGGGATGGCCACCACTTAAAGAAGATCACTTTCTTATGGGAAGTACTGTATATGATAATCGCTCTACCAAAAGTGTCCATTCAAAAGAATGGCTGTATGGGGAGAAATTATCAATGAAAAGTGGAGTTACATGTGAAAATGTAGGTTATCTCAAAGTCATACAATCTTCTTTGAACCAAGCCGAGCTAAAGCAAAGCTGACCCACGAAGCCAGTGCCACAGAAGCATCTCCACCAAGGGATGAAAATACCGGAGAATCAACAATAAAAAGTAACTGCTGATCAATAAATGGATCAAGCAGTGCATCGATCCCCTTGAATATGTCCAATCGATCCTTAGATAATATTCACCTGGATATAAAGGACAGACTATGTTTGCTCGTTATAATTATCATAAATCTCAAGTATCCAGTATCTTATAATTACAATATATTTTCAGATACATTTCTGATTTGATCTTAAAATAACCAACTATATAAAGCAAGCGTGTTTAACGAATTCCTACAAAGAACTGTAGTAGGCAGAGAAAAGTTATGACGATCTAATTCATTTCTCTCCATGTGTCGTCCTCTCTCAGAGAGATAGGACTGTATCTGATTTTGCATACAAACCCTAGTCTCCAATCATGATCCAGGCAAATTCCCCATATTGTTTAACTCATAGGACATTGGAAAGCAATCACTAAACAAAGCACTAAGCTTTAAGCTGGGCGGGTTTCAAAAGACTACCTGAGAACAAAAGTTGGGACACTTTGACCTGTGGGCCAGAGGACTGATTTTACAAATAGTATTTTCTTTTCTTTTCTTTTCTTTTTTTTTTTAAGATTTTACTTATTTAGTTGACAGAGAGAGACACAGTGAGAGGGAACACCAGCAGGGGGAGTGGGAGAGAGAGAGAAGCAGGCTCCCCGCTGAGCAGGGAGCCCGATGCGGGGCTCAATCCCAGGATCCAGGGATCATGACCTGAGCCGAAGGCAGACACTTAAAGACTGAGCCCCGCAGGTGCCTCTAAATAGCGTTTTCTTAGAATATAGCAACACCCACTAATTTATGTATTGTCTATGGTTCTTTTACTCTACAAAAGCAAATCTTGAAAAGTAGCAATAGAAACCATATCCACAGCAAGACTGTTATATTTACTATCGGGTCCTTTAAGGAAAGATTTGCTGACCAGTGCCTGGGGTGTACAAAACCACGGACAATTTCCAATCACAACTCGACAGTAGTGAAAAGCAGAAGCTCATAACCAGGATGGAGCTCAAAACCCAGAGCTTCTCCCTGAGCACTGAATGGCTTCAACCACATACTGAGCACCCCAGCACTTAGGACCTGCACCCGAGAGATAAGCCCCCCAAACATCTAGCTTTGAAAACCAGCACAAGACCCACAAAAGAGCAGGGAACTGAGAGTCCTCTCTGAAAGGGCCCAAACGCCCCAGCGCCCAGCCCGAAGCAGCCCTTCGAAAAACACCGAGAATGTATAGGAAAGAAACTCATTTGCTAACCTGAAAGCGTTGGCTTGAGGCTCAGGGCCTGTGGCTATGCTCCGAAGAGGGAGGCCGGTGGGCACCACCGTTTTCATTTTCTTCTTTCCAGCTGGTGCCAGCTTTACGCTTCCCCTCTGCCTTGCTAAAAATTTGGGGGGAAATGCTGGCACGAGCCACAAAGTGTAAAGAGTTTGAAAGATGTCGCTCCAGTCCTTCCAAAATAGCAACAAAAGTGGAACGAGTTAAAAACCACCGACTTCTCTTGAACACAGAGAACGGCAACATGGCCGGGAAGATTGCAGGACAGGCGGCCGCGCTGAAATCCGTAGACAGGTGAATCCAGTCAGCCACAGCTGGATCCGCTCGCCTGGACGATTGACTAGGTAAGTGCAAGAACTGCTGGAGGGTGAAAAAGTCCTGGGAGCCGCATTCCTTTGCGGGTTTCCTCTCTGGAATTCCAGCAGGCTCTCAAGGTCAAGAGCCAAAGCAGCAGCAGAAGAAAAGAGGGGAGGAAAGAAGGAAGAATAGAAGGAAAGAAAAAAAAAAAAAGGGTTTCTTGTAGTTCTGGCAGTGGGAAATGTGAACGTAGACCCAGAATGTTCTCCAGGGGCCCATAGAACAGCCTGGCTCCACGTCTACTCTCTAGGGGAGCCGACCTTACCAGGGACACACCCACCTGGAGACCAGGGCACTGATGTCACTCTGGCTCCCACGAGGTTTCTCTCTCACCTGAGGGGAGAGAGGAGCTAAGAAATACTTGTGAAGGCCACAGAACGGGGACACAGGGGCATGAAAAGAGATGAACCACACACTGGAATTTAGTTAGAACATGATAGAACATTTCCCCTCCTTCAGACCTTATCACCACATCGCCAAAACTCCAGTAAATGAAAGTGGATTATAGAGGAAATAGTCGCAAAGCATGGGCTCTGTGCAACGTGACAAAAAGGACAGTAGAGGAATTTGTAGCAATACAAAGAAAACAACTATTACGTGACAGCTATTATTCATATATATCCATAATCACTTTAAATGAGAATGGTATACATATAATCATTAAATATATTCATCCATATATTATATATTATTAATGTTATTAATAAAGTGTTATTATTAATAATAAATATATTCATAAATATAATCATTAAAACATTGTAAGAGTATTTTTATTTATATAAAAATAACTCACTGTATATTTAAATGTAAGTTAAAACTAAAGGCATGGGAAAGATGGACCATATTAATATTAATAATAAAAAACTTTTTTTTGCCTCTTTTTTTTATTTGCCCCAGGGGTACAGGTTTGTGATTAATAAAAAACTCTTTAATAAGTATATAAATTTCAGAAGAAGTGGATTTTAGAACAGGGAAAAGCATCAGGTGTACAGAAGGAGAAACAGATAGATATGTCTATATCTATAGATAATAATATGTATCTATATATCTGTACATTTATTTTTATATCTATATATAGATAATGATACATCTTTATATCTATATCTATAGATAGATTGATAAAGAAATCAATTCTCCATGAAAACATAATTTTTAATGTGTGCGCATCTAACAAAAAGGCACAAACCTATGAGGGGAAAAAAGCATATAGAACTTAGAGAATAAATTGAGAAAGTCCATTATTTACTTTGAGATTTCAACACCCTCTTTCAGTAATTGACAGTTCAAGCAGGCAGTAAATCAGAAATGATATAGTTGGCTTGACCAGCCTTATCATTCAATCAAATTGACATTTATAGAATATTCCATCCAGCAACAGTAGAATACATACTCTTCTCAAACTCCCCTGGAACACTCATTAAGACAGACAACAGTCCCGGTGACCAGAATGCCCTGACAAGTTTTAAGGAATAGAAATTCCACAAAGTATATTTTCTTACCAAAATGGAATTAAAAGAGAAGTTTAAATGAAAGATACCTGAAAAATCCTCAATTCGGAGGCCATAGAACACACTTCTAAGTAATATATGGGACAATATTTATTTTGACAATAAATCTCAAAAAATTTTAAGAATTAAAACAAGTGAAATAAAACCACAATTTTAATTAAATTTAAATTTAAAGTGTTATAAAAGACATGATCCAAAAACAATAATCTAAGTTTCCATCTTAGAAAACTAGAGAAAGAAGAATTTAAGACAAAAACAATCAAAGGAGGGCAAATTATAAAATCAGGTAAAAAAAAAATCAATAGAATTGAAAAAACCATAAAAGCAATTGACAAAATCAGTAAGACCAAAAGGTGATTTCTTAAAAGGATCAATACAATTAATACAAGTTTAAGCAGGACAACCAAGAGGGGGAAAACAGTCAAAACACAAATTATAACTATTAGAAATAAAGGGGGGGGTTATCAGTATTAATTCATGAACATTGAAAGGGTGAATACTGTGGACAACTCTGACTACAAATCTGCTAAATTAGGTAAAACAGATTCATTGTGACACAAACTGCCAAACTCACCCAAGAAAAAAAATCTGTGTAGTTCTTTCTCTATTAAAAAGATCGAGCTAGTAATTAATAACTTACAAAAAAGGAAAACACCAAGCCCAGATTATTTCATGTGTGAATTTTATCAAATATTTAAGAAAGAAATGATACCAATTCTCTCTATCTCTTCTAAAAAAAAAAGTAGAAGCAAAAAGAAGTCTTTTTGGAGCACCTACGTGACTCAGCCAGTCAAGTGTCTGCCTTTGTCTCAGATGATGATCCCAGGGTCCTGGGATCCAGCCCCATGTCGGGCTCCCTGCTCAGTGGGGAGCCTGATTCTCCCTCTCTCACAGCCCCAAGATCAAAAGTCACAGGTTCTAACTGGGCCACCTTGGCACCCTCAGAGGAACTCTTCTCAACACATATGCTCATTCTCTGAGGTCAGTATTACCCTAATACTGAAACCAAATTAAAACATTGAAAGAAAGGAAAGCTACCAACAAACACATCTCATGGACATGAATACAGAATTCCTTAAACATAACATCAGCAAACCAACATGTAAAGCAAGCATTAGCAAAAACAATGTATGAAAAAGAATTAAACACTATGACCATGTAGGTTTTCTCATTCTAAAAATGCAAACCTGGCTCAATACTCGAAAATCAATAAATGCAACCCACAATATCAACAAAGTTGAAGAAAAATCAAATGATCATACAGAGTATTGCTTCAAAAATAGCAAAATCCAACACCTATTCATGATTTTAAAAAAAGAAAAACTCACCAATAAATAAATAAAATCTTTAAAAAAAAACCTCAGCAAACTAAGAATAGAGCAGAAAGTCATTACACCTACACAAGCTTATAGCTAACATCATAAATACTGCTAGAAACTAGACTCTTTTGCCTAAGTTGGGGAAAGGGAAGGGTGTTCTTTCTCACCACTTTTGGAATTCCTATCTACTGCAATTAGACAAAAAAAAAAAAAAGAAAAGAAAAGAAAAGAAAACCAGAACTATAGTTTGGAAAGGAAGAAGTAAAAATATGTTTGCTTGCTGATGACATGATTGTCTATGTAGAAAATCCCAAGCAATTAAAAAACAAACAAACAAACAAATCTGGGACTAATGAGTGAGCATAGCAAAGGTGCAGGATACATGGTTAACAAAAAAATAATAGTGAAGAGATAAAAAAAAATAAGAAAAGTAATTTGCTATCCTATACACCTGTACCGAACAATTGGAATTTGAAACTAAAGTGCATTACAATTTATATTAGCACAAAAATATCCTTAAGTGTAAATCTTACAAAAATTTGTGGAAATCCATGGAACTCTGATGAAAGAAATCAAAGATCTAAATAAGTGGCTATTCCTTGTTCCTGGAATAGATGGCACAATGTTAAAAAGGCAATTATTTCCTAATTGATTTATAGATTCAGTGCCATCCCAGTACAAACCTAAGCAAGCTATTCTGTAGATGTAGACAAATTAATTCTAAGTTTTACAGGAAAAGAAAAAGATGGAGAAGAGACAATACATACTTCAGAAAAGTAACTAAGTTGGAGGATTCATACTACCAATTTTAAGGCTTGCTTTAAAGCTATCGTAATTAAGATAGCATGGTACTGTCATAGATCAATGGAACCGAATAGAGAGCCCACGGAAAAGAGCTACATATATACTCAACTGATGTTTGAAAAAGGCGCAAAGGGAATTCAACGCAGAGAGGATAGTCTTCTTAGCAAATGGTGTTACAACAATTGGATGTATGCATGTGAAAAAATAAACCTAGACAAAGACATCATGGTTTTCCAAAATTCACTCCAAAATGGATCATAAATATAAATATGGAACAAAAACTATAAAAATCTTAGAGGAGAACTTTGCAGAAAATCTATGTGACCTTGGATCATTTGATGAGTTTTTTCGATGCAACATCAAAAGCATGATCCATGAAAAAAATGGATAAAATATACTTTATTAAAATAAAATCTTCTATTCTGCAAAAGACACTGTTAAGAAAATAAAAAGACAAGCCACAGACTGAGATAAAATGCTTGAAAAACATATCTGGAAAATATATTTTATCCAAAATACAGAAAGAGCTCTTTTTTTTTCTGTATTTTATCCAAAATATAGAAGGAAGACTTAAAACTCAACAAAACAAACAACCTAATTAAAATATGGGCAAGTGATCTGAGCAGTCACCTCACCAAAGGAGATATACAGTGGGCAAATAAGAATATGAAAAGATGCTCATCATAATTTGTCATTAGGGAAATGCAAATTAAATGAGATACAACTGCAAACCTATTTGAATGGCTAAAATCCAAAAAGTTCCTGACACCAAATGTGTGGAGCAACGAGGGACTTTCATTCACTGTTGATAGGGATTTAACGGTACAGATATTTGGGAACACAGTTTGACATCTTTTCAGTAAGCTAAATATAGTCTTACCATATGATCAAGCAATCACGCCCCTAGGCTTTTACACAAGTGATTTGAAGATTTATGTTCACACACAAACCTGTACAGGAATGTTTACATGAGCTTTATTCATGATTGTCAAAAAGGAGGGCAACCAAGATGTCCTGCTATGGACAACGGTGAATGGATCATGAATGGTGAATGATGAATGGATAAACCAGCTATGGAACATCCATATATTGCAATACTACGCAGCAGTAAAATAAGCGAGTTATCAAACCACATAAAGATCTAAGGGTGTCTTAAAAGCACACTGCTGTGAGAAAGGAGCCAGTCTAAAGGGTTACCTGTTGTATGGTTCAAATTCTAAGATATTCTAAAGAAGGCAAAACTATAAAGAAAGTAATTGACCAAAAACTACCAGATTTGGGGGTATGGGAGGGAAGAAGAGTTAAATAGGAAAAACCCAGGGACATTTTTAGGACAGAGGAACTATTCTGTATGATAATGTGATTGAGGTTATATAACACTACTCTTTTTCAAGACCAGTTGAACTTACAGCACAGAATGAACTTGAGCATATGCAAATAAAAATATTTAGGAGGTTGAGGGAATCTCAGAATGGAATGCAGAATGTGACGAAACAATGTAAGTGTACAATATAACTTCATCAATCCACGAAACAACCTCAGTGAAAGGTGGAGGGGGAGGTGCTGACCTAAGTAACTTTGGAAATAACTCGAGTCTGTAAAAACTAAAGGTAAAAGAAATTGTGCATAAGCCCTGTAATCTAGGGGATACAGTTTTGTCTCAAAGGGAAAACTGGCTCACACTTGCCACGGCTGCAGGTGTACATAGAATTGAACAATTAAATAAATGTCAGATATGAGAAGCTCGTTTGCCTATTGTTGGAGCACAGTTAGATGTAGTAATCGAGTGTAGAAGGCCAGGATGATGCATGGGCTAGTGGATTACTGTTGGAAACATGAGCATGAACTCATATTTTGCTTCATGCAGATGCAGGTGGTAATGTGTGGAAATATTTATGATATAAATAAGACATGTGTATATGCAACTAACAGTAAAACACATGTATATTTCCTTGCTCTGTCACCTGAAAAGGCTTAATAGGAAAGAAATAATATCCCAGTAGCAATAACAACATCTATACCCAAACTTGGTTTCTGACATCATTCTCCAATAACATTTACCATGGCTCTTTGGAGAAGTGGCTGCTTCCGGGAGTGGAACAGGGAATATACAAGATAAGCCTAGAGTGTGTTATAGGGCTGAGAAATGAGGGAGCGCTACACGCGCGTGCGCGCGCGCACACACACACACACACACACACACACACACACACACACGGGTATGTCATAAGGACACAAAAGCCAAATATAAGTACTCCCCATGACCAAAGGTGAAACAATTTGAGAAACAAAATAAAGTAATACTGTATTATAACTCAAAATAGAACAAAAATATCTGTAAGTACATACTGATATAAATGAATGAATAAATAAGTAAAGTTAGGAGAATAGACACATATTCTATACAAAATAATCCTAGAAATTATGTACTTACTCTGTCCTCAGTGAGGGGAAGCATAATTTTCCATGTCCTAGGTGTGGGCTATGCCTAGGTACTTCCTTCCGAAAAGTATAGCATGGAAAGGGAGAAAAAAGAGTAACTTTAGAGTGGAGAAAACTGGCCAACACTCCTCAAGCAGGTCATCGGGCGACTTCAGCAGCAATGATCCATGCTGATAGCATGCACCCTTGAGTTACCATATAATGAAAATGGCAACTTACCTCAGTGATATTCTTCCCCCAAACCCACACCCCCAGTCTGATCATTTAGCAAAGCACTAGTCAAAATCCAACAGAGGGACATTCTACAAAATACCCAACCAGAGCAACTCAAAATAATCAAGGTCATCAAAAACAATGAAATCCCAAGAAACTGTCACAGCTAAGAGAAGCCTAAGGAGAGTGAAAACAAAGCAATGCGGTAGATACCCTGGATAGAACGCTGGAACAAGAGAGACAGCAGGCAAGATCTGAGGAAATCTGAATAAATTGTGAGTTTTAGTAATGACATATCATGACAGGTTCATTAATTATAATAAACATATTGCACTAATGGAAAATGTTAATACTAGGGGGAACTGGCCATGTGTTTAATGGGAGGACTATCCTGTCCTGACAACTTTTCAGTAAATCTAACATTGTTTTTAAAAAATAAAGTATATTCAGAATTTTCTTGGGAGGAAGACATTTGTGGCCAGAGTTGTGTCATCAATCAAACACTGTACAACACCGACTGACAAATGAATGGCAGCCCTTGAGTCATGCAATCCAGTGCCCTCTTCCCACAACAGGTAAGCTCCCTCCCTAGGTGTCTGCCCTTGCACCCCGACTGGTATTCGCTACTTGTGTCTTCGGTGCAAGCCTTGCTTTGAAGTACCTCTCGTGTACCTACAAACAGAGCAAGGAGTCACAAGCAAATTTTAACATCCAAAGAAATCCCACTGTATGGGAGGAGCATGTCAGGGTATGGTATGGTATCTGCAAAGCTCGTGTGAATGACCATATCCTTATCCATGTTCTCCAAACCAAGGCTCAAATACCACCTTCTTGTGAAGCAAAGTGTATCCTCACTACTTTTCTCTGCCTCCTTCTCCTCTACTGCCATAACGACCCAGGGAGAGATTCCCTCCACCACGTTCCAAGTCCACTTTGTATTTACCTCCAATAGCACATGGATTGTGATAAATGTACAGCTGTGCACCTGTCTCTTGTTTAGAATGTGGTTTTGGTGTTAAGAGACCTTGGGTTATTCTCCCTGGTTTTCTCAGCATCTGCTAAAATGCTTGCCATGTAGTAGGTACTCAATAAATATTTGCTGCTTGAGATTAAAAATAGAAGTTGAATAAATGAGATGGCTTCATGTCATTAGGAAGAGCCTAGGATGAGAATATAGCGGAATAGATTCTCACTATCTTACGATGTGACTTCTGCTGCCTACTATATATTTATAACAGTATTTTACATTGCATAGCTTGGTGTAGTACTTAGTGTGTGTGTGTGTGTGTGTGTGTGTGTGTGTGTGTGCATGTGTACGTATATATTGCTTAGTATATTAGAACCAAATCATCCTAAAAATGAAACAATATAGGGACCAATCATATAAAGATCACATTCTAAATATATTTAATGGTATTTTAATTTTTAAATTATTTTTTATAAAGATTTATTTATTTATTTGACAGAGAGAGATTACAGGGAGGAAGAGAGGCAGGCAGAGAGAGAGGAAGAAGCAGGCTCCCCGCAGAGCAGAGAGCCCGATGCAGGGCTAGATCCCAGGACCCTGAGACCATGACCTGAGCCGAAGGCAGAGGCTTTAACCCACTGAGCCACCCAGGCACCCCTTAGTGGTATTTTTAAAGTGTATCATTTGATGAAAGTAATTGCTTGGGAAGTAAAATATCTTCTAAAATTTGCATTTTCACCTCTTGATATTTTTAGTAGTTGAAGGTCACTTTAGGGACATATTGACTTACAAGTAGTTGAACAGTGGTTTAACTGTCTGAGATTTAACTTTTGAAAAGATTAACAATGCTAACCATATGCTATATTTCCCCAAAGGATAGCTACTAAATACTTGAGTATTCCAAACCAATATCCCTTGACTCTTCCATTATTAATGCAAAGCAGTGTAGGTATGTTATTTAAAATTTCATTATTATTCTGATCTTTTCTCATCGGGGGCAATGTCTTAAGGCAAAGGCTAATTATAAAAGCCACATCTCAGATCACTTCTACTTGAATTAAAGAACTGCCTGGAAAAAGAGGAGCATCTTCAATTGCTTTATAAAGGCAATGACGTTGTTGAGATCCCTATGTCTCTCAGTGGGACTGTTGCCATGTTTAACATATTTAATACATTTAAGAAGCCTACCTTTCAGAAAAGCAATTAGAGGTCATAATGGAATACTCTGATTTACTTAATGTTATATACAGTATAAAAATAAATGGAAGTGATTAGGGAAGGGAAAATTGGGGGCTGGAATCTACCTTAGGGAGTAGCATCATGCCATAGAAAGTAGCATCTGGCTTTTAGCGTCGTTTGGCATATGACAAAACAAGAACCAACTTGGAAATGAATAGCTCTGCTTCCATAATGCTCTTTGAGTTCAAATCCCAAGGTTCCATCAGCTTTGTGCAATCAATTTAATTAGAAAAGAGAACACATTATAAAGTAGCAAATGATTTACAAGGGCAGAAACCCTTCTGCAATCTGGAATGTTAAACACTCCAGGATGATTCACTCATAAAAGTCTAAGCTACGACTTTCAGTTCTAGTTATCTCTATACATTCCAATAAATCTATTAATGTTTATTAACGTTGCAAACCAATAGGAAAACAAAATTAGAAACCATGGGCAATTTAGGATTTCAATGTAATATAAAGTTATACAATTCTGGGTCGGTTGGTGCTACTTCCTTAAACGTGTTCAGTTATATTCCCTACCTCTGAGTTGATAATGGTAATGTTTGTCTTGGCACAAAATACAGAAGGGCAGTCTTCCATCTAAGTCAAAATGGGTAGAATGCATCTACTGCTGGAGCAGATCTTGCCTATGACAAAGTGTCAATCTTGCCTTTGCCAGATAAGAGTCAAACCTCAGTTTATAGTAGGAACAAGGCATTTTAATTACCTACTAAGAAATACACTAGTGATTCCATGTTACAGACTGGCCCCCGTTCTAATGTTTACTCTAAAAATATTACAGAGAAAGGATGTCGGAGTATGTGCTTTCCACCAAGAAAAGGAGGAAGAGAGCATGGAATGCCATCTCATAAGCACTGTTGCCTTTTTAAAACGGGTCTGGATGTACAGCTCCTGATTTATTTTCTGTTTCTTGTTTTCACCCTCACTGGGTTTATGACTTTAAAGATTTGCCTGATTTGATCCTAATTTGACCAGAAGACATTCTTAAACCAGGAATTTCAAGTTAAAAATGTATGTTACTAAATCGACTTGTACTGTTGTCGGCCATCTTAAAAATCAATACCACATTCGAATATATTTGTTGAAAGGTCGAAAATAAATCAGTTACAGTTCAGATGTGCAAAAAATTGGGTGATTCATGTGCTTCCCAATGTGTTCATTTGATGCCATGAATCGCCGGGAACCAAAGGGAACCTCCTCTTTGTTTTTATCCTGAGTGAAGTGGACGCGTGCTAGAAGAATCAATAGGTTTGACCTGAGGTGCACTAGTGATCACGCCTATTATCTTGGTATGTGGAGTCGTCTGTTAGCCAGTGCTGTCTCCTTTAATCAAGGAATACTCCATCCCTTGATAGGACAGAGACCGGGCAGTCTGATATCAGAAGGGAAAAGTTAAAGGAACATGTCGGGCTTATTATCTTGCTTTCGTTCCTAGAGCACAGATCACTGCTGAGAGATAAATCAGGGAACGAAATCTGATATTAATGCAGGCTTACCTTGTGTTAACCCCACATGCGAATCATTCACCAGCCTCGTGAATCTCAGTGCTCTGTTCTGTCTCCACGAATCTCAAAAATCATTGCTTAAAAACAGCTAATCCCTGTCTCTAGTTGATGATTAAATGATGGAAAAAAAGACCAAAAAATCAAGCATATTTTAGTGTAAGTGTTATGTGATACAGAAGATGTCTAATAGAAGGAAGATCCAAGCAAGAAGCAGGAGGAAGTAATGAAAGCGATGCAAACGGATGGCAACTGCTGTGAATTCTCCAATGCGAACTTAGTGGGGGTTTTAAAAAAATACTTTCTTTCCTTAATCTTCTTTCTTTTTTCTGCTCATCCTTTATTTGCTAATTATGATGATATAAAAATCACACACAATTATTTATTTGAATATCCTTTATGGGAGGATTGTTACTATAGAGGCAGAAAAATATAAGTCATATTGAAAAGCCCGAGGTTAATAACCTGAGGAGCTGAAATAAATGGACAGACAGCATGGTATAATGTATAAAAGCCTGGAATCTAGAACTAGGTTGCCTAGGTGTGCGTTATTACTACTTGTTACATATATGACTTCAGGCAAGTTACTCAGTGTCTCTTTGTCTCAATTTCCTTGTTAATATCCTGGGAATAACACCAGGACCTCCATCATATAATAGATGAGTGAGATAACACATTAAAAAAATACAAGAAAGAAAAAGAAAACCACTGAGAATAGGACCTAGAAATACATGTACTTAAAACAAAAAAGAAGGAGAGAGATTTAGGGGAACTGTTTTGTTTGCTCTATTCAGAAACATTTGAAAGAATACAAACTCTCCCATCATTAATATTTTCCTCTTTTTGGCCAGTAGCCTCAGTGGAACACCGCTAAGAGGCAGCCATCCCTTGCAAAGCACAGGGAGCTGGACTCAGCACCAAGTCTCACGTTAGCTGTAACCATTCTGGTCACAACCACTTCCTTCAATTCCAAGGGTCCCTCGCCGATATTTTTCAGGCTAGGACCCTGACATTTCCTTTGCTGAGATTCTGTTCAGGGTTTATTACATAGCATTCCATTTAGAGATGCTCCTAGATACCACCAGTGGGTAAAAATCTTTGATGTTTGTTAATTTACATATTGAGAATGAGTGAACCTGATGGGAAAAATACTTAGAATTTTTACAGTTCACAATTTTTCTTAGCCTGTGCCTTGGTACAGATTTCTTTTTCGGGTATTTACACAAAAATAAAGTACGATGACTGTAGACCCTCTTTTATAAAGAAGAAGAAATTTTTGCTCTTTAAAACTGTGTTATGATTAAACAATGTATGATAATGATAAGTTGCTATGGATAAATATACTATGTGATTTATCCACTTCTAATTTAATTTATACATTTAGTAAAAAAAATGTTTTCAAACAATCAGATGAAATTCTATGTAAACTGAATATATAAAGTGCAGGTATATGTTAAGTTTTAATGAAAGTTAAAATTAGGTAATTAGTGCTGCAGAGGAAGCTTCCAGAATAACGTGAGGTCATCTGGAATAAGAAAGAAGTATCTGAAAACTGAACTGTCGGTATGAGTTGGACAATTGCCTAGAACTTGCCCGAGCCCTAAGATTGGATAAAAAAAGGAAAGATGATAAAAATTTACTCACCAGAGAACATATGGCAATGTGTTCTTAATTTTTGTTTTTTAAAAAGAGAGAAGATAGGGCAACGTAGGTAAAAGTCAAGGGTGTAGATTTTCATTTTGTATTGTCAGAGGTGATGAGAACAATCTGTTTTGTAATTTAATTTTAAATTTAAAAATTAGAACTTTGGGCATCAGATGTTATTAACAACAGGTTTGAAAGCTGTCTTTTGGAGCTGTTAGCATGTTTCTTATATTTCTTTCATGTAAATCTACTACAACATAGAAATAATTTCATTTGTGCATTAGTGACTAAGTGAGCAAGCCCCTTTCTTGTTAGTTTTTTTCACCTAAAATATTCATACCTAAAAAAGTTGTCATGATCTGTGTTTATTACTTAGCAGAGATTTTCCCCCCAAAAAATGTCATAGGGGAGTGACTTTCAATCAGAACATCTCATACATAATGCATAATTTGAGCAATTAATTTTTTCCTTTGGTAATAATGGAACATTACCCAGGAAGGGTCAAGGTGGGGAGGCAATAAGTAACAGCAAGCTAATTATTGTCTTGGATTAATTCATTTTCTTCATGTCCACATTAGTTGTAGAATAATGAGCTTGGTCTATAGGCATTTCTAAAGATAAACTTAATAATGTCACAATCCTGATGATTCACAGACCTGTACCCCTTGGGCAAAGAATAAAAATAAAATTAAAAAAAAATAATGTCACAATAACTGTTATGTTAACAATAACAGATAAAACATCATACATTCTCTATGTTAGGCATAATTCATTCTTTATATGTATTATTTTTGCTAATTCCTATAAAAGTCTGATTATCTATTTTTAGTATCCCTACTGTACAAATTAAGATACCAAAAGAGAACATTTTAAATGATTCATCAAAGTTTACACAACAAAGAAATGTTAGCAACTGGAAAATAATTAAAAATATACTTCATAGACCACTTATTCTCACTAGCATGGAAATGAGATAATATTACAGAAACATGTGACTACTTACATCAGATACAATCTTTTCTAGACAAAACATTCTACAGATTTGTACCTCTATGTAATCATGGATATGAGTTATTTTCCACGTCCAGCCTTTTTTGTAGCTGAGATAAATCACTTAGCACTGCAGAACTCAATAGAAAATATCACATTTTATTTTTTTAATTTATTATTTTTAAAAAGATTTATTTATTTATTTGACAGAGATATAGAGAGAGAGCACAAGTAAGCAGAGCGGCAGGCAGAGGGAGAGAGAGAAACAGGCTCTCTGCTGAGCAGGGAGCCCGACGCTGGGGTCGATCCCAGGACCCTGGAACCATGACCTGAGCCGAAGGCAGCTCCTTAACCAACTGAGCCACCCAGGAGTCCCCATATCACATTTTAAATATTAAAATGAATAAGCACAAAAGAATGACATGAAATAAAGTTGTGAAAAATATTTTCGTATGCTCACCATTGTTTAAAGGACACTATAAATTATGTTTCCTTTTTTGTGTTTTGCTTCTGATTTAGGTAAGAATTGACTTTTGAATTATTTAAAATATATGAAATTCCAAATTGATTTGCTATGTTAATATATCCAGGTTATTGATTAGCTTGAACTTGAAAGAAACATCATAAAAATGTTTTATACTACTCAGTTTTGACACACATTTGCATTGATCTTCCTGATGCCCACCTTGGCCAAATCCCAGACAGTTTGCACAGCTCTGGTCAGTGTCAAAAACACTTTTTAAATTACTTTTTTCCTTACATCCAATGTAAGGTTCTCTCTCTCACCCTCTCCCCCTTGCTCTGCTGCTTTTGGACCTCTGCTGTCTGGAGACAGAGGTGAGGAGCACAAGAAACGTAGCTTCCATATTCCCACAGCTAGATTCCTCTGCAACGTCAGGCATAGAATACTGGACCTCTATCCTAGGCTATTGCATAGGGCATTTGGAGACATTTTAAGGACTTGAAGTCCCTATTTTTCCTTAGCCTGTATGACATATGCTTTGGATGACTGGTTGAAGTTCCCTCTCAGCACCTTCCCTCGGTGCAAAATTTCTACAGCTGCAATCCCCTTACCTTTTGGGAAGTTGGTGCAGCTTTTTCTCGTCAACAGCTAGGAGCTGCGTTTTGTCCAACTCCTGCCCCCTCTCTCTGCCATTTCAGACCAGTTGGCCAGCCTTCCATCCTCACAGCTCTCTCGGACAAGAAGGCAGCGACACACTCTAACGGGTACTAAGGATCTGCCTTGTGATTGAGGTGCTAGTCTCCCCTCCTCCCGGAAATCACAGTTTAACTCAATAGATAGATGATAGATACATAGATATACAGATAGACAGGTAGACATAATTGGAAATATAAGAAAGCACATATTCCTTTCCTCCATTTATTTCTCTGAGTTGTCTCCCAGCCTTTAGGGTATTTGATATCTAATGTCCTTTCATGTCGTACAAAAGAACACGAAGCTACCTTGTAGGTTTCCAGTAGCCTTGTAAGTCTAACAAGACGTTTGTTACCAGGTTTTGTATTGTAATCAGGAAGCAGAATTCTCACACATTGCCCATGTTTTCATATTCATTACACTTCGTGGTAACTTCTTCATATGAGAATTTCTACAGCATTTATCATAGGACCTGTTTTGACTGAACAGTTTAAAGGCATGACCTTTTCTCGCCCCTAGGGATAATACCAATACGTCGAAACAAGTTAAGACGCCAAACTCATATAATGACTAGAAATATTTTGAAAAATCTTAAGTGCGCCCAAGAACTGCCCAGTGGTGACCTAGTCTGAAAAATACATTAATTCCATATTATTGTTTAACAAAACTCGATAGGGTTCTATGCATGACCAAGTAAAATAGATTGGGATTCATTGTTGTATTAAGGAATATTTATTGGTCCACTTACTATGTGCTATAAACAATTTTAGACACGAACAAATGAAGAAGACAGAGGATTCCTTGCCCATTATGGTTTACATTCTAATAAGTGATAAAGACATAACAAGTAAAAAAAAAACCAAAAGTACGTATATATTGTAATACCAGGGGGCTAAGTGATTTGAATAAACGCAAGGAAGAGCAAGGGCCACAGTGGAAGACCAGGGCCAGGTAGGACTTTCTAAGGAAATCACAGTTGATCCCAGACCTGAATGAAGCGAGGAAATGCAAAAGGGAAATGTCGGGGGCAGAGTGTTTCAGGCGCAGAGCACGAGACTGCAGGAGTTACGAACGCAGAAGTGAGCAGCAGCAGAGGAACACCTGGTCTTCTAGGTGAGGTGAGAACGTTGACTGAGAGCCGTGGAGAGCGCTCAGTCCTAGCAGGGAAAGGGGGCTGCGAGGTCCAGTCACATCACATCAGCCCCCGAAACGATGCGGTTCTTTATTGGGTCAGGGACTGCTCGTCCGTCACAACAACCATGCGAAATAGGTGAATTGGACCTTGTTTTACAGACGACAAACTCAGCTCGGCCAAGAGTGGACAGTCCGACAGAGTTCACACAGTTATTTAAACGGAAGCGCACGAATTCACGCTCGGAACGGGCAGGCTCAAGCACAGGTGCGGAGTGAACACGTATGATCACTGGCAGTTTCTGGTCCCTATAAAGGCCTTGAAATATTTTCTTGTTTCAACCATTAGTAATCCCAGACTTACACATAAACCTGTGAGTTAACGGAGAGTAATATTTAAGCACGGCAGGTATTAGTGCGAAGCTGTGCTATTTTCGTAAATATCTGCACTGATTTAGCATTTATGAAAATTTACAAAAATGAGATCTTAATGCCATGTCTTTAGCTTAGGCTACAGCTGTGTTCTTGCAACACCCAGGTGACTACAAAAAGGTCAAGTGTGATTGAAATGTGACCGAACACAATTTCTAGGGAATTGCAAACTTCTGTACAAGACTCAGATAGTATTTTTTGATGTAGTTTAAAAGGACACTTTTTAGACTAGCAAATAGATATGCAACCATGTACGTTTCTTTCCTATGTACCTAGAATTCACAATCCCATCATCAACGAAGCCAGAATTTATTTTAACACATCTGCTTAGTGCCACTGGACTCAAACATGTGCATCTTTTAAAGTGTTCATCCAAACTGGTAAGTTTGTAAGGCTTTCACCCAGGACAGAACCTAGAAGAGCCTCAGAAAACCCTATTTCTGTTTTTCTCATCTATTTTCCATGGACTGATTGATCTGTTGTTTTTTGTGCTTTCCAATTCTTCAACCAAGATTACATAGCACTATCTTTTAAATACAGGGAATAATCCTTTATGGAATAAATTCTGAAAATATCCTCAATTTTACTCTTTCAATTTTTATGTCAATATGATAGAAATAGAAATGTTTTCTCAACTCATACATTTCTATTTTCCTTGCAAGTTTTTCTCTTTTAACATCTTGTTTTTGTTTAGTATTCATACTCTTTCCTAAGTAAATGATGATATGAATGCATAAGGATTTTCTACAGCTTATGGCTTCTCATCTACTTTTAATATCTCCCTAAATTGTTGTATTTCCAGTCTTGGGCTTTTGTAAAGTCATGACCTTTGCTGCTGACATAATGGTACCTGAATTGATATTGATGGAAAACCTCACTTTTATTACATGGTGTGGTGTTTATGTTTCCAAGTACAGAGAAAAACAATACTGTAGCTATTCAAACCCACTATCTTTAGTTAAACATTATTCAAAATATTTTCTCTAAACATATATGGTCGATTTGATACAGCTCATTTCCACATGCTGCTAATAAGAAATGAACATATAAAACGATTTGAGGACACTGTATTCACCATTTTCTTTCTGTTCCACCTATGAATTTTGAATCCCATCTTGATTTTGATAGAATAATAAGGATGGTTCTTAAAATTCTGATTAAAATTAAAGGGTTTTATTATCTTATTATGTGATGTTATCATAAAGCTTGCTATCTGGATGTTACTATGGATTTTATCATGTCCAGCAGCTTCGTGTACTTCCTTCATAATGTTACAATAAAAGTAACTATTGCGCCTAATTTTATATCCCATAATAAAAAAAAATGACACTGAAGAATCAGTTCTGGTCTAAGCTCTTAATAAAAAGGAAATGCTGAGAATTTTATCATGTTTTATTCTATGCGTGGTGAGAATCAGTACGGGTGATCATAATATTTTGGGTGAATATTAATTCAACTTTGAATCAAATACTTCTTTCATTTACTGCTACCATTTTAGTGGCAATAAAAATTTACTTAAAATTTTTCATACTTTCCACAATTATAAAGTTAAATTTTAATGTTGAGTAAACCTTGACCTGTATTTTGTTATTGTGTTGTGACATGATAAAGATGTATTTTGGTTACATGTAAAAATAACATAAACATGTCCCAGACATATCTTCCTACTCCCTTTTTTATACAAATCTGTAACACCAAAGACAATACAAATCTATACTATATCTTTGATTCATCAGCATATACCAAGAATCTGTCTAAATTTGAAATCAGTTTTCAAGTATGGCCTTGACAATGATCTTAAAATATCAAACTACTGTGAATCATAGAATCTCAGTCCGAAACTTGTTTATTTATAAAAAAATAAACGATTGTTAAAAGTTTTATCTCATTACCCAGATTCTACTAGGTGCTTATCTCCATATAGCATCAGGAACTTAAAACACATGAACGCTTTACTCTCACTTTGTAAGATTAAAAAAAAAAGGATAACTGAAATAATATTAAGTTGATCTAGTTCAGGACCTTTCTCACATTAAGCATTGAAAAATTTTGAGACTTTGTATTGGATAGTAGTGAACAAAGTGCCAGAGGAATACGTGAGTGACGTGCCAGAGCTGGTCTGCATTGGCCCGCGAGAGCGGACTATCAGCATCGCTGCACATCTGCGGTCCGGGACAGCACGTGGGTAGCTGGGAAGAGCCAAGGGGCATTCACTCCAAGGAAATCAGGAGACGCTGTGACTTTTCTCCCTCACCCCGAGAACTGGAGTACACAGCTCTTGACTAAGAGACAACTGGTGTGCCCAAACACATAATCACATTTAAAAAATTTTAATAGTAAAAAAGCCCTAATGATTTGACTGCATAGCAGACCCAAACATGCACGCTAATCTTTTAAAGCGAGGTCCCAGTTCGTTAAGGTAATCATAATTTTCCTCCTGATCAGAGGCTGCGGACCCTAAGGAGCTCAGGGATCCAGCTAATGACCCTGTTCCCTCAAAAGCGTAGGTCTGGAGGGAGTCAAAAGGAGGGGCAGACGGATCAGTATTAGCTTCTTCCAGCTTTTCCAGAATGAATTGCCGGAAGATGGCACTGTCGGGGCCAACCTGCAAAGACTGCCTGTCCAGGCCTCTGATCTGGGCGCTGCTGGTTCTCCGTGTCCTGCCTTCCCGCAGGACGGTTCTGCTCCTCAGCTCCATGATATCGAAAGCCTCGGTGTCTTCCTCTCCTCCTCCTTCGTCGTCGTATCTGAATATATTCTCGCGGACGTCTTCACCTTTCTCTGCAAACAGAGACTGCTTTCTTCGCTGTTTCAGACCTAGGATCAAAAAAACAAACCCTGACAAAGAAAGCGTATGAGAACATTAATTAACATACTATAGTAAGTATAATATAATGTGTTAATATATATTAATACAATAAGTTGAGGGCGCCTGGGTGGCTCAGTGGGTTAAACCCTCTGCCTGCTGAGCAGAGAGCCTGCTTCCTCCTCTCTCTCTGCCTGCCTCTCTGCCTACTTGTGATCTCTCTCTCTGTGTCAAATAAATAAATAAAAACTTTAAAAAAATAATAAGTTTATATTCATCAATATTCTATATTATTTATAATACACTTTACAATCCTTGCTTTTGTTAAAAGCTCAGGACATGAGTTTAGATTTTAGGATTATAAGACAAAGAAAACACAGAGTGGAGCCTCGAACGATGCAGGGGTTAGTGACATCATCCCCTATACAGTGGAAAATCCCTGTAGAACGTTTGACTCCCCAAAACTCAACTACAGTATTTGCTGTTGAAAATTTACAAAAGGGTCATGCAGAATGACAGAAGGCAGTATAACGATATTTCTGGCTGATGATTTAGAGCAGAAAAACATCATAGAAATAAGAGTGAACTGTTTTGTGATGATAATCAATTTAAAATTGTATTTTTTATATATTGAAAACAGAAAAAGAAAAAGAGCATACGGGAACATTTTCCAATCTATATGCACTTGTCAATTTTAGTAACCAATAATCCACGTTAAGAGAAGTTAAGCACAACAGAGCTGCTTGAAATTCCCCACTGAGACAAATTCCATGGCATAATTATTTTCTAAGTTAATATTCGACTACAAAGTATGTGCCACTAGATAGTTGGTTTAGAACCTGTGCTCGGTCATACCACGTTAATTTCAGAAAGCCCAGACTATCATTTTTTTAATCATAATGCTGGTATGCCCACAATCAATACTTATTATGTAAGATAATTTTGACATGATGTAGAAATAGAACAACTTAAAAGCACCTTTTTTTCTATTTTTAGAGAAAATTGTGTGTGTGTGCGTATGTATGTATCAAGAATAGCTAACCCCTTCATAGCCTTGGAACTATTCAGAACTTCACCTATAGAAACTGAAACAAACACGAAATGATGTTATTAATATTCTCATAAAGAGAAAATACATTAGGCAATACTTTATATAAATCTTACCTTTTAAAAAATTGAAATAGTGTTCTTGAAATAAGGTCATTGAAATAAAGTCGTTGACTGTGAAACTCAGTCCAGATATATGGTTGATATAGAAAGGGAACTAATAAGTAATTTTTTTAATCTATGAATCGGAGAGAATACTCATGACACTTTCAGAGGAGACTACTGTTGATGGGTTGACCCCCAGTTCCCACCGTCTAAATCGTACTCACGCTCTTGACTGCAGCTGTCCTTGGTTTACTCATAGGGTTTTGGGGCTTGGTTTAGATCTGTCCCTATGAGTAAATCAGTACTTGTCACCCTTCAAACACTACACTGTTTTTACCACACTTGATTCTGATACCCACCTATGTAGCTCTATATTCAGTTTTAGGATCAAAGACCATTATCATAAAAATTATCTTAAAAACGGAGGCTGGGTAGGAAAGAACGGTAATTTGGATGGTAAAGAGGAAGGAATGATTTTCTGAAGCTTTGAGAAAGATGAGAAGAGTGAGAGCAAAGCAGCCCCTGAAACACAGATGCCATTTTGAGCAGCGAGTTTGGGATTCCAGAACCAGTGGCTGACACAGCGTTCTTAGCACTCACTAAAGGGGTGTTGACTTCTGACATGGAGTTATTAGGGAAACGAGAGAGGGTTTAGTTTATATATACTGACTGGTATGTTGAAGAAAGAGAAATGGTTATGGTAATGAATTATTTGTAGTTGTGGAAGCCTGACTAAAACATTTTGGGGGTCATTTGCCTTATCTGTAAAATGGATATGACATCTGCGTCTGAAAACAACAAACAAACAAGCAAAAAAACCGAGCTTGGGGCGCCTGGGTGGCTGGCTCAGTCAGTTAAACGGCCAACTCTGGATTTCGGCTCAGGTCATGATCTCAGACCTGTGAGGTCCAGCCCCGCTCTGATGGCCTCAGTGCTGAGTCCGCATGAGATTTTCTCCTTCTCCCTCTGCCCCTCCCCATCTGGTGCACGCACTCTCTCTCCCCGCCTCTCTCTAAAATAAATAAATAAATAAATAAATAAATAAATAAATAAAAACCTATTAAGAAAAACGGAGCTATTTTACTGAAATTTCTTTTGTATTTAGCACTTTGATCACGGAAAACCCCCTTTTGCATTCCTCCAACCTGTTCACTTTCTTTTATAGTGGTCCTAAGGCTTTAGTGAGCTGCAGTGCAGCGTGAAATAGACCTGGGTACAGTTATGGGAATTTAGCAGAACCCTTTGTGAAGTACTTAGTGGTTTGAGTTTCACTTTCTTCATTCATACAATGCGGGTGATTAATAGTTACTATTTCATTAGGTTTTCGTGAGAATCAAACTACATACTGCGTGTGAACACTCAAGACAGTATCCTGGAGTATAATAAGCACTCAACAGAAGGTCACTATTATTATTACCAATTGTTATATAACTGTATACACTGATAACGCATAGTGTCAAAAACATTCCCAAACAGATATGCACACACATGCTGACATACTCAGAATTCAGGGGTCATTCATTTTCATCTTGAAATGCACAGTCACTCTATTTTTCATTTACTCCATGGTTTATGAATTGCAACATATTCAGAACAGCAAAAACACACACACACACACACACACACACACACACACACCATACTGTGATAACGGAATTAACTATTTTTTATATTTATCACATTATTTTCAATAAATGAAGATAGGTTCAGTTCAGCACTACTTACCAAATATTATCATGATGCTTATCAAAATAGCAAGTATGACTTCTGATCTGAATCCCATAGCAAGCATAAGGTCCTTATTCCTACAGGTCTGTGTACTGCCATAGTCATCACAGTCACAGATGTGTATGGTAAGGGTGTTTGTACTTGTAAGTGATGGGATTCCGTTGTCAGCAATTAGGACAGATATGTAGAAGACAGGCTCTTCTTGAAGGCTAAAACCAGTTCTATTAGTCAAAATTACAGCTGTGTTATCTAAAACAAAAACCCACGTGCATAATTTTTCAATAATATAGAAGAAATTCATATGGACTAGACACAACAGTATAGATATATTAAGTTTAAATAATAAAGAAGAAATCTCTGATAAAAGTCAAAAAGATCCACTCAAAAAGTCATTATTGATTTGGCATTGCCGTAACCCTAATTACATAATTAGATGAATTACATGAATCAGTTCCAAAATGTCTTTGACAAAGATAGAAAATGTAAATGTGGAATATAGAAAACAGCTTTTTAATTAGATGTCACTATTTTATAGAGGCTACTGATACTAAATTTATGACAGCATGAGTTTCATTTGGGTTACTTACTCAGTGCTTTTTCTAATAGAAACTCATTCTTTTCACAAATACTGTAAGTACGTAAAATTTTCAAAGTCATCTACCAATATCACAGCAAAGTGGTCTCAAATCATGTATTTACTAATGAGACAGAAGGATTAGTTTGATTTGGTAGAAAAAATTCTATTGGGATGTTTCATTTTACTTTGACATTATTAACCCATTTTCTATGAGTCATTTTTATTATCTAAAATTCAGATAATGGTAGAATCTCAGTAGTACTGATCACTCTTCTAGACAGAACATTTAAAAAATTAACAATGATGAAAAATATACATACTTTGACACTTCCGAAGTTGTTTTCCCCTGAATCCCAAAATATTCTAAGTAACCTCTTTCGGTGCAATTCCTTATGTCTGAGTCCTATATTTCCCCCTCTTTTTTGTACTGCCATCCCCCAGAATATTTTCTGTAGTAATCAAAACTCAGAATACACAAACAGTAAAAAAGCAAATAAATGAAGTGTTTCAAAATGAGTGCCTGCCAACCACTTTTCCCAAATCATCTTTTTAAAATGAATCCTCCATCATGCTTTGGAACCTATAAAACTTGTGATTTATTTACTAGCTGGATTGAAAAGGTAAGAGAGTTTACATCTTTCGATTCATATTTTATCAGATTATTTTTGATCATAAACATTAAACCAAATTAATTATTTTCTTTATGTTTTAATATACTTACTTTGCCCCAGTGACTTATATTGATATAAACAAATCTAAGCTGTAATTTATTTCTTCTATTGATATTTGCATTTTTTATCTTAAGTTGAGTTGAGTTTCCTTTGCTGAGAAATTTGACAAGGAGAAAAGGGAGAGAAGATGCCTGCATTTATTGTCCACAAAGACCTCCCATAGATCGAAGCCTAGAATCAGGTGTAAAGAAAGATATCTGCAGGTATTTGCCTATGGATACTTGAGTAATAAATCCTATGGTATTTCTTATCTTTAAGACATAAAATAAAATTAAAATAGATCCATATTATGATAAGAAAAGTGGCTTTATGCCAAGTCAATCCACTTCTGTATGGAAGGAGAAGATATTCTGTTTTCCACACAAATTCCTTTGGCACACTGTGTTCTTAGATTGGTATAATTATTTCATCTTGAAGGAAAGAGAATAATCTTAAACCAATTTTATATATTTATAGCTTCTAATTAATGACTCCAAATATCTCTGAATCAATCAAGTTTGAATTTTACAAGGACATGAAAGGAACCACTGGGTCAGCACTGCCATTATATTTGCAGGGTCATTCCGTTTTTGCAAGGTCTTATAGCCACTGATGACTAGAAAAAAATGCTTCTAATGTAAAGAAATCCAGTAAGAAATGGGGCGAGTAGTTTGAGAACGTGACATCAGGTTTTGTTTACCATTTTCACTGCCACTCTCCATTCTATTTCTCAACATTATCATATTGCAAGAACCTTATAAAAAGCAATATTATAAGTCCCCTTAAAATCAAGCACATTTCTCAAAGGATCAAAAGCCATTATGAGTGAATGGCATTACCTTCATTATCTATGATTATGAAACTTGAGTTCTTTGTGTCTTCCACAGATAGATTAAAGTAAAAATGGTGATCTTCTATGGATTCATCTCTATCCACTGCACTGATGGTCTGAATTACCTAGGAAAAACAGAAAACAGGTTGCTTGGTTTTTGATTCAGGAATATAATTACTCTTACAAAGATTATTATCATTATTAGTAATAGCTTTTATCAAAATTGCTTTATCAAAATTTTTGTGTATACTGCAGAGGATAACTCAATTTGGAAAGAATGCTAAAATATTTTTCAGGTTAAAAATAAGTTTACTTGCCCCTTTCAAAAGAGTGTTTTGATATTACATAAATTCTTATTGGGGGCTGAAATGATTTCTAGCAGTTAAGTTTGTAGAAATTCTGAAAATACTGCTGCTATAAATAAGGATTTCCTCCCACTCTCTGGGCCTGATTTCCCCCTTTCTTCCTTTTATCCTTCTCCCTTCCTTATCTGAATAGCAGCCACTATGATTTGCTGAAGTTATATATTCCCTGCTCATTTGAGAGCATAGCTGTGGTAAACTTATTGTCTTACTAAAGTATTAGCTAAACTAATGAGTTTTCAAATTGATTTGAGGAAATAATGCATTTAGAGCTTAGGGGGCAATGTACATGATTTCCTTTGACCCATAAAGATTATAGCAAAAGTGTTCCACATCAAATAAATTCCTATTTCAGATCATAAAAAAGTGAAGTAATGGAGTTATGAACACATCAGTTCACATTTAATCCTTTTCTTTCAAGACATGAATGTGTCAGTCAAGTGGTTCATTATTGTCAAAAAAGAGATACGCTGTCAAGATCACATAGTGAGATTGTGATTAATTCTGGAAATTAAAGTAAATTGATTATAGAAGTTATTGTTTTGAATTTTCTAGAATTAAAGTGCTTTTAACAATGTGTCAAACAAAAATATCTTTTGTTGCAAGATGACAGACCCAAATTTTATAATGTTATACTTCAAAGAACAGAATCTCTCCACATGAAGTCTTATAAAACCAATGTAATTTGTATGTTATTTCTCTGCATCGATTTATCTTTTTCCTTATAACACATTCCTAGTTAAATCATATTCATATAGTGTTAATTAAATAATCTAATAAAACATTTTCATTCGATCCATGCCTACAATAAGAAATTTGCATTGTATTAGGGTAATGCTCTTATTTTGGATTACCATAATAGCCAGGGTGAAGGGTGGGGGGATTGAAACTCTGATATTTTGAATCCTGGCATTGACACTTACTAGGTTTTTTAAAAAATATATTTTATTTATTTATTTGACAGAGCAAAAGAGCGCAAGCACAAGCAGGGGAATGAAGAGGGGGAAGCAGGCTCCCCACTGAACAAGGAGTCCAACGTGGGACTCCATCCCAGGACCCTGGGATCATGACCAGAGCCGAAGGTGGACGCTTAACCTACTGAGCCACCCAGGTGTCCCACTAGTTTTTTTTTTTTTCTTAAAAAAAATGGAGATACTAATACTTAAGTTTTAGGAATGATTTTAGAATTATATGTCATAACTTGTCAAAGTGCTTGTCATACAGTCAGTACATGTTTATAAGGTGTTTTCTTCATGAAAACGTGGAATTGCTGGGATTTGCATACACAAGATGGTATCCTGAATACCGTGTGTAATCTCATTACATGTATATTTGCTTAATTAAGATGGATAGTAAACTGTAAAATCTCCTGTTTACCTTGTTGACACATGCAGTCTTGATTTTTAGACAAGGAATACTTTATCTCACTACCTGACTTTCTGTATTAAATACATGCATCGGACTAAAGGTTGAAAATGCTTCCCTTTTGTGTATGTAGGTTTAAGAACACCAGTGAAATTTTGACTTTGTATATGTTTTTAAATTATTTTAATTAATGAAATTACTCTCTACATATGTACAGGTAAACTGAACATGCACAGGTGTCAACACCCTGGCCCCTCTTTAACATACATCCCTCCACTTACACTCGGCTTATAAATTGAACTTCCACATGCTTTATGGGTCTTACCACTTTACAAAAATAGGAAGCCACTGATATAATAGAATCAGTTATATATCAGGTACCATTAATTCTTTTGAACTAACCCTCAATGTGTACACTATTCTTGAGAACACAAATTTCTAGAAAAGAGCCAACATTAATGAAAACAAAAGTCTTGACTAGGAATGGTCATTTTTTCCTTCTCATATGACAATGGAAAGGTTTTAATTTTCAAATAACATTCTAAAAAAAAATCTTGTTGCATCTATTAGATTTCTAAACTATTTCCTTACAGCTACTTGCCTGGGGCTTATCACTGTCGTATACATTGATGAGAGGAGCAAAGACAAATCAAAAGCAAAGAGTAGACAAGGTAGACTAACATGGATGGCTATATTATGACAAATTCTGAGAGCTCAAAATTTTAAATTCCCTTTTGTCCTGGGTAGAATTTTGTCCAATTTTTTTCTGAACCATTACATGTGATTTTCCACTTATAAGACTTTAAAATCTATAATGGAAATACATTGTGACCGTCTAGAAAATCTAAAAATAGTCTGCATTTTATATTTACTTAGATTAAGCTTCAAGTCACCTAAGTATCTTAGGTAAGTAAATGGCTGGGTCAGAATTTGAATGCAAGCTGATGTCACTGCGAGTGTGAACTAAGTCGTGCCTGTGGCCCCCAGAGCACATTTTCTTCAGATTTATTGAGAAAAATAAAATTGATAAATGTTTAAAATGTACATCATGATTTGAAATACATATACACTGTGGAAAGATTCTCTCCATGTAATTAATTACCATATCATCACCTTGAATATTTATCATTTTTAAAATTTCTACTTAGCAAATTTATACAAAGAGTTTTATCAGTTATAGTCACCGTGTTATACATTAGATCCTTAGACTTTATTCATCTTATAATGGAAAGTTATACTCTTTTACCAACCTTCCCCCCATCTCCCCTACCCTCAAGCCCCTGGCAACCACTTTCCATTCCTCCCAGGCACATTGTTCAAGCCCTAGACCTGTTCTTGTTCATGAAGTTGGCATACAAAAAAAATACTGTAATGGATGTGGTGTGCAAGGAGCAAACAAAACCAAGTCTCATAAAAGACAGAGACATACAGAGAAATAAGTAATATAATTGCCATAGAAGAGATATAGACCAACAATAATTGTTGAGGGAAAAAAAGAAAAAAATAATCTGAGTATTAATTTAGGAAAAAGAAATGATTTTCCAAAGTGGAATTGAGAAAATGAGCTAATACTTGAGTAAAAAAATATGAATTAAGGGGGAAAGTGTGATCCAGATATAAGAACACCACGTGAAAGCCAGGAATGCAAAGAGATCATATAGTACTAAGTAGAAATACATGAAATTTGCATTTTTTTAGGTCAAAGTGAGTTAAACATTGGCAGTTTCATAAATTTCAACTTAACCATTTTATGGAACTACAAACAGTATTTGACTTTAAAGATAATCATGGGAAAAAAGATAATCATTTTGTGTCTATCAGTTACTTCGCAGGATGACTTCTTTTCCTAAAAAAGGAGGCACACTTGGGCCAGCTTAGTATAAAATGTCATTCTTAGATTACTATTATGTTTATTAAAAAAATCACTACAACATTCATTTTCCACAAAATATAGGTATGACCTTTATTATTAAACTTGCAAATTTTTTGATGTCCACACAACCTTCCGGCACAACCTGGTGAGTTGTGGTAATTTTGCAAGAGATGTTAAACAAAACAAAACAAAACAAAAAAACAAAAAAACGGGGCAGGCTTGGAAGACACTTTGGTGTAACCTTAGGACATATAGGTACAAATCTCTAGTTATACAGCTTGAAATACAGGAGAAAAAACTGGTATAAAGATCTAGAAGTCATTTGCATATGAACTTTAATTAAGACATAGGTATGACTGAAAGCAAAGAGAGTGATTTTGAAAAAAAATAAATAAAAGGACAGAACACAAGGGAGAAAGGGGGTGACAAGAAAACCACATTATAATGCAGGATTGTGGAAACTAGGGCAACAGAAAATTTTTACACGGAGACAATGTAAATGTCTTTACATTAGGATATTGTTATGAAAGAATCTAAAAATCACTGATATTATACTTTGCTTCTGGAAAAGATATTTGGTATCAGTCAAGATAATGGGAATCATTAATTTGAAAAATTAGAACTATTTCCACCAAACAGGAAAGGCAAATTGCCCTAATGTCAGCTCATTTATTATAGTCATTCTGCAAACCACTGAGCCCTCTCTCCCTCTTCTCCTCCCCACCCTGGGCATTTACACACAAAGAACAAAAACAAAAATTCCGTTTATCCATATAGGTTATTAAGGAAGAGCAACTATTCTGGCATTTTGATTTTCTACCATGAATGTATTATCTATCAAAACAGAGAGACACCTTTTAATTTGTCATCCTGTCTAGCAATTAAGCCTTTAGGAAATAAGATGAAGAATGATCTGTACAGGGCGGCTGGGTGGCTCAGTGGGTTAAAGCCTTTTCCTTTCCGCTCAGGTCATGGTCTCAGGGTCCTGGGATGGAGGCCCACATTGGGCTCCATGCTCAGCGGGGAGCCTGCTTCCTCCTCTCTGCCTGCCTCTGCCAGCTTGTGATCTCTCTCTCTCTGTCAAACAAATAAATAAAATCTTTAAAAAAATGATCTTTACAGTGCAGCGTCTGGATGGCTCAGTTGGTTAAGCATCTGACTCTTGGTTTCGGTTGAGGTCATGATCTCAGAGTCATGAGACTGAGACCCAGGTGGTATCCTGCCTTCAGGGCTCTGAGCTCAGCGGGAGGTCGGCTTGAAGATTCTCTCCCTCTGCCCCTCCCCCACCTGTGTGCAATCTCTCTCTTAAATAATTAAATAAATAGATACATCTTTTTAAAAAAAGAATGATCTTCACCGTATGAGAAAACATAAAATATTTCCCTACTGATTTTTATAACATGTGAAAATGATAGCATTATGTATATATTGTGTACATGTGCATTAAATTAATTCTATCAGTTTCTTTTAAAAAATTTTTAAACTTTAATTTGGTAAGAATATTTAACACGAGATCTACCCTCTTAACAAGTTTTTAAGGACACAACACCACGCTGTTAATTCTAGGCACTGTGTGGTATAGCAGATCACTAGAACTCACTCATCTAGTGTAACTGGAACTTTATAGCTGTTGAACACCAACTCTTCAATAAAATTTAAAATTCCATCGTATTTATTTGGCAGTACAACATTCGATCTCATTTTCTCAACTAAATGTCCTTCTTTTCAGTAATTTTTTTGTATGTGTTTTACACGTCATTGTATGGACCTGAGATTCAGAAGACCATGAAGTAAAAGTGTGAAAGCTGAGACTTCTTCTCATCATTGTTTTAAAGTATGCTACCACATGTGTTTCGGTATTAAGTCAGATTTTGACTATTGATTTGATTGCTAGTGTCATCATTTTATTCTTACTGTATTTATTATGGCTGCATTTTGTCTTGGTTTATTTGTTACTCTGAATTTAAGTTTTAATTTTGTCAAAGGGCTTCTTAGCATCATCAAATGAAAAGTTTATGTGTATCTTTTTGTTCCTTTGAGATATTGATATAATGGAAGATATTAATAGATTTTAAAATATTGTTTTGTTTTTCTCCTTAAAGACACTTTTCTGTTCTGTGTATCACCATTTAGTACCTTCATAAATTGTTTTTAATTATAATTTACATATAATGCTTATAGCCACATTCTTAACAACCTTTTTGTGTTTATGTTTGCAGGTGTTTAATTTTGTCACTTTTCTCAGTAAAGCTACTCAGAGTAATTTGAGAAGATCCCCCCCCCTTTGTTTTGAGTGCTTTGGGAAAGTTTATATAGCATGGGGATTTGTAGTCACTAATAATTTTGATTTCTTGGCCTAAAATATTCTCAACAATATTAATGATTTTTCTTTGAATCTCTATTCTTATTTTTCTTATGCCATTACTTTTGAATTGTATTACCTTTTATTCCAGCAAATGATTTTGAACCTTTATTTTGAGATAACTGAGATTCTCAGAAAATCTCAAAAACAATGCAAAGAGCATTTTAAATACTTTCTTTCAGCTAACCCAATGGTCACATCTTACCTAACTGTAGTTCAACATCAATTCCCAGAAATCGAAATGGGTATAATACTATTAAGTGGATAATGTAATTTATTCAGTTTTCACTGGTTCTTCCATCTACGTGTGTGTGTGTATGTGTGTGTGGGCATATGTGTGTGTAACTCAAACGGTTTGATCTCATGTAAAGACTGGGGTCACCACACCCAATCAGGATGCAGAAGACTTTTATCACCATATACTAGTCTTCATACTAGTCTCTCTTGTCACACTTACATCCCCACTCCTTCCCTTGTTCCTTGGCAACCACTAACTCCTTCTCTCTTACAGTTTTGACTTTTGGAGAATGTCCTATAAATGGAATCATAGAGCATGTAAGGTTTAGGGTGTTGCTGTTTTCACAAAACATAATGCCTTTGAGATTCATTGTGTTATGCATGTATAAATAATCTGTGCCTTTTATGACCAGGTGGTACTCTATTTTATGGATGTATCAACACTTTGTTCAATCATTCCTCTGGCACGTGTATTATTTTGTTTTAGGCTATTATGAATAAAGTTGCTATAAATATTTTTATGTGAACGTAAGTATTTCTCTGACATGTGCGTGACACTCTGCCCAAATGATGATTCTTAGGTTGTACGGTAAGTACACACTTAGTTTTATAATAACCTGTCAAATTATTATTCAGTTTTTATTTCCACCTCCTCTCCTCCCAGCATTTGATGATGTCTATGGGTTGTGTTATTCGAACCATTCTGGTAGGTGTGTAGTAATAGCTCATTGTAATTTTAAACTGCATTGTCCAAATAACTAATGTCCATTGTCCAAATAACTAATGATGGACAACATCTTTTCATGTGCTTTTTTGCTTTCTGTATAACCTCTCAGTGAAATGTCTTGTCATGTCTTCTGCCCAATTTATAATTGGGTTATTTATTTTTTTACTGTTGAGTTTTAAGAGTTCCTTGTATATTCCAGATGCAAATCCTTTGAGTAATCTTTGGTTTTCAAATATTTTCCTCCAACCTGTAGGTCATTTCTTTAATCCTTTCCATAGGGATTTACACATTTTTAAATTTTTATAGAGTCAAATTAATACTTTTTGTTATGAATTGGGCCTTTCGTGATATATCTAAGAACTCTGGTCACAGAGAACAGGTTTTTCTCCTGCATTTACTTCTAAAAGTTTTACAGTTTTAAGTTTATGTATAAACTTTTGAAATAACTTTTGTATCAGGTATGAGGTTTAGGTGGAGTTTTCTATTTCTTCCCTATGTATATTCAATTGCTCCAGCAAAATTTGCTGAAAAGACTAGAGAATTTATACGCACCTTTGCATTTGCTCTGTACTTTTCATGTCATCCAGATTTTCCAATTTATTAGAACACAAATATTTTATTACAAAATATGGGGCTTTATTTACTCCTATTGATCTAATTATTATTTATTTTGTTCTAATTTGCATACTCAAATGTATCATTTTTCTTGCACTACAAATAATAGTTTTGAAATTAAATAATCTGGTCAACAAAGAAACAAATATTTAATTACTTGAAGAAAAAAAAAAAGTAGCAAATGCAATTCATTGTTATTGCTCCAGAAATTTAAGAAGCAACAACTTACTCTGTTTCAAACCAATCAAATATAAAGCAATAATCTGACAAAATCAAAACTCCCAACAAGAAAACAAAACCAACTTCAATCAATGTTTATATTGAAGTTTGTAACTTTTTAATTTTTTATAAGTAATGGATTCCATTAAGCACAGGATAAAAAATATTAATCTGTTCCCACCCTTATCTGCATTGAGAGTTTTGTTTCTGTGCAACATCAAGTGTACATACACATCTTTTAGCTCATTTAGAATTCCTTTAGAAGGGAATGAGCCCTGTGTCAAGAACTTATAAGACTACTCTTAACTGTTAATTTTAACAGTAACAAAATTAACTGCTAACAAAGGCCAATTCTACCCATTTTCTTACTTAATAGAATTTTATCTTTACTAAATCCTTATAAGATAGGGCAAAAATGTCTTTCTTTTTCAAATGAGGAGATTGGTATTCAGTGTGGTTAGATCATCTAATTTGGGAAGTGTGGGTGACAGTAAAATTCTCTTGTAACTATACCAATTTTTTCTGTTATTGCTGTTTAGTGTTGTTTTTGATGTTTCATTCCTAAATGAGGGGAAACGTATTTGAATTAAAACCCATGGTTTCCTACATACGTGATTTTCAGACAATAATGAAGAATACCAATTAGCCCATACAATGCTCCCAAATTATTATTAGAACACAAATGTTTATTGCAATCCTCTCTAAAGGACCCTTCGTGTCTCTAAAAACTGGGACAAAATAAACATATAAAAAACAAGGAGAACATTTAAAGAATAATAAAGGGAACAAAAATTATCTTCCTATTTTGTCAATTTTTCTCAAATGGTAAAGAGCTAAATTCATCACATTCACACAGATACATTCAGTTATCATTGGAAAACTGTGTGCTTTGTATTGCTGAAGACTAAATTAGAAGTTTAGTAGATAATATCACTCAAAAAAAAAAGAGAGAGAGAGAGAGAGAGAGAGGAGGGAGAGAGAGTAGACTGAGTTAATAAATACCTATCATTTCCTTGACCCTGGTCACTTTGGGGCCAAGAATGATAATTAGCTGGGAAAAAATTACTTGCTAATATTCTATATTTTTTTTAGGTTTTATTTATTTATTTGTCAGAGAGAAAGAGAGAGAGAGCACAAGCATGGGGAGCAGCAGGCAAAGGGAGAAGAAGTTTCCTTCCAGAGCAAGGAGCCTGATGTGGGACTCAATCCCATGACCCTAGGATCACGACCTGAGCTGAAGGCAGAAGGCAGACCCTTAACCAACTGAGCCAGCCAGGTGTCCCAACAGGAAGCTGCTGGGAGGGCTTTATTTATTTATTTATTTGACACAGAGAAAGAGAGGAAACGAGTACAAGCAGGCATAGCAGCAGGCAGAGGAAGAGGGAGAAGCAGACTTCCCATTGAGCAGAGAGCCCTATGTGGGGCTAGATCCTAGGATCCCGGCATCATGACCTGAGCCTAAGGCAGACGCTTAACCAACCGAACCACCCTGGCACGCCATAGATTTCTAACATTCTAAGGCATTCAAGCAGTGTCCAACATCCCCCAATAAATCTGTCGTTAAGTTGCCACCATTTTGAAAAAAAAAAAAAAGAAAGAAAGAAAGAAAAGAAAGTATCATTTTGGGAAGAAATCAGCAAAATTCTATCTAAAATAATAAAAAATATTGTATATAATAGGACATTGTTTAAGGCATACAGATCTTTATTGAAATGCATTTGGAAATTTTAAATTGTTTTCAAATGCTTTACTTTTGGGCTCCCCATTTAGTCACAGATTTATATTATAAAAAGTGACCTGCGTAGCTCATGGACAATCTTACAAAGTCTCACACACACAGTCACATCACGTGCTTTAAGAAACAAGTTTCACAGTTCAAAGTGTCTTGCCCTAATTATTTGCAAATACAAATTTTAAAAAATCTGATAATCTTGATGCCAAAACTAAGGTAATGAAGGAGAGTGTTGCTTTTAGAGAACAATCTCGATTGTTCTAAATCTGATTGCCTCAAATTATGTGACTTCAAGACTCATTCATCTTGTTGTTCTAATAATCTAGGAGCCAATTTCAAAGACTACTTTCCTTTTTATTGGGTTCAGGGTGCTTTCTTAGGTAATTGGCATCCCCAAACACCTTTCACTTTGGCTATTATTCCTGAATTAAGATACCTACATGCTCACATTTTATTTTGTCCTCATTTTGACATGTTTACTTTGTTAGTATTTCTATACCCATGAATAATTTATTAAAGAAGCTTTCTATAAATCAATTTATTAAAAATGCTTACTCTGTAAGAATATTAGCAGTAAGTATCCTATTTTAAGAGGCCATTTAGTAGAATGTGGTTTCTTGATAAAAAATAAAAATTAAGCTGAATTTTAGGAAAGCATATTACAGAAAATGATTTGGGTAAACTCAATAGGATCAACATATACTATAGAAAACATTCACATGAAGAAATAATTAAGATGTCATCTGTAATGGATACAAAGCACTTGAATACCTCTTCGTTGACAAGCTTTCTCACACTATTTCTGAAAGATCACTTACTACATCAATACCAAGGGACTCGCTGTTGAACAAGATGATATCATCAAACAGCAAGTACTACTGTATGTTAATAACAGGATGACTTTTTCAGGTTTTTGCAGTAGCTGTTTCCCCAACTATCTTTTGTTTTTACTTTTTAAATTTAATTAAATTTAATTAATTTATTTTTTTTATTTGACAGAGAGAGCCATCACAAGAGGGCAGAGAGGCGGGCGGAGAGAAAGGAGGAAGCAGGCTCCCTCCTGAGCAGGAAGCCCAATGCAGGGCTCGATCCCAGGACCCTGAAATCATGACCTGAGCCAAAGGCAGAGGATTTAACCCACTGAGCCACCCAGGCGCCCTTGTTTTTATTTTTAATTAACATTTACTGATAAAGCCAAAAAGGTACAGAGTATATGAATATATCTACTTGTAACTGAAAAGATTTTTTGTTGTTGTTGTTTCAAGTTTTTATTTAAATTCTAGTCAGCTAACATATAGTGTAATATCTGTTTCAGGAGTGGAGTTTAGTGATCACCACTTACATTTAACACTCAGTGCTCATCCCAACAAGCACTCTCCTTACTACCTACCAGTCTTACTTCATCCCCTGCCCACCTCCCTCCTTCCACCCTCAGTTTGCTCTCTATAGTTAAGAGTCTTATGGTTTCCTTCCCTCTCTTTTTTCCCCCCTTCCCCTATGTTCATCTGTTTTAATTCTTAAATTCCACATGAGTGAAATCATATAGTGCTTGTCTTTCTCTGATTTGTTTTGCTTAGCATAATACATTCTGGCTCCATCCATCTCATTGCAAATGGCAAGATGTCATTCTTCTTGATGGCTAATATTCCACTGTATATATATATATATACCACAAGTTTCTTTTTTTTGAGAGGGAGGGAGACGGGGCAGAGGGAGAGAGAATCTCAAACAGGCTCCACATCCAGCATGGAGCCAAATATGGGATTGGATCTCATGATCCTGAGATCATGACCTGAACCAAAATCAAGAGTTGGAAGCTTAACTGTCTGAGCCACCCAGGTGCCCTACCACATCTTCTTTATCCATTCATCAGTTGATGAAAATTTGGGTTCTTTCTATAATTTGACTATTGTTAATAATGCTGCTATAAAGATCAGGGTGCATGTGCCCCTCTGAATCAGTATTTTTGTAGCCTTTGGATAAATACCTAGTAGTACAATTGCTGGGCTATAAGGTAGCTCTATTTTTCACTTTTTTGAGGAACCTCCATACTATTTTCCACAGTGGCTCCAGTAGTTTGCATTCCCACCAATAGTGTAAGAGGATTCCCCTTTCTCTGTATCCTTGCCAACACCTGTTTATTCCTGTGTTGTTAGTTTTAGACATTCTGACAGGTGTGAGGTGGTATCTCACTCGTTTTGATTTGCATGCAACTGAGAAGATTTACTTTAAAACTTTGAAAAGATTTAATTTAAAGATTTAAATTTGACACAGCTTACAAGCATTGTATTTTTTGTACAATTTGATTTTGCATTTTTTGTCTTCTATGATAGTTTCTAACACTTAAGATTTTTTTCTCTTTTTGGTATTGTTACCTTTAAATATTGTCCATATTCATTCAACCATATTTAAGGTTAGAGAGTTCTGTACTCTCTAGGATTTATGTTTCTGTTAGAAATTGGTTTAAAAAAAGCATTATTTGCCATGACTTTGCATAGCTATACACATACGTATGTGTATTGATATACACACGCACACACATACGACAAAACTAGCCCAACTAGTGAACAATGAGTGGGGTTATATTTGAGGAAAAACTGCTTACCTCTGAATCCTTATATTTCTAGTTAAAGAAACCATGTTTCTCTAAGGTACATTAATTATAAATAATTGAAGAAAATAAACAAGAAATAACAAACCGTTTGAGTTTCCCTTGGAGTGGTCTTCCACATTATTGAAAATAAAAGAGAGAAAAGGAGAGCTATAAAATGAGCACAAGAGAGAAAGAGAAAGCAGGATTTTTCTAGGCTTTCTGAGATTGGTACCCCAATTTTATTTACTGACCATTCCATCTGTATTTTCTGCAATATTCCACTAAAATATCACAAAATGTTAGGAAAATGACTGCTTCCAAATCTGAGGCAGAAAATATAAAATATGAGTTTATGTATGAGTCTGGGTCCAACTGAGGGACAGGAAGCACAGGGTAATCTAAAAGGAGGAATATTAATATTAAGAATTATTAAGCTATAATAGAAGAGTAACTATAAAGATGTAATGAGAAATCCAAAAAATACTCGGAAGTTCCATGAAATCATCCAAAGACACAAATGTGGAAGAGAAGCCTTCTTCCCAAGACAAGCTTTAGGTCTCCTTGGAGAATGTGTGGTTGCCGCATCTTGTTTTCATGACAAAGGAGTTCCCTGGGTTGCCTGCGTCGGAGCTGGTCCACATTCTCCAGGCAAGCAGAACAATCCTCCAGGGTGCAAGCATGTGAGAGGACAGAAATGCAGATGGAGTTGGGAGGCCACTGCACGTGCAAGGCTGAAGCTCACAGCATCCATATTGGGAGGGCTGCAAGACCTCACCGGGCCTGGGAGGGAGTTGTGTGGTTGCTGAGGGAATGTACCTTGGGGATGTTTGGGGCTATACTTGTGGCTGGATAAAGCACCACCTAACATCTCCACACTGACCAACTCTGCAGTATGAGAACGGCGAAAATAAACATTCTACACACGGGACTGGGAAGAGAAGACCTTTTCCTCCTTCAGTGTTCATCCCATGCCCTCCTTGGACAAGGCTCAACATTGCATTCACAATAAGAGAAATGCTCTAAAGGGCCAATCCATTATCATGGAATCACGGAACAGGTACTTTTTAAGGCGGTACTGAAGGATGAATGTGAAGGCAGAAAGCAGTAGATTCATAAGAGGCAAAGCCTAGAACATAGTGCTGTACCAGAAATGATGGAAGCAATCAAAGACTAACAGGTCATGTCTAAAGTACACAGAAACTGATACACATGTCTGAAGATTTATTTTTTACCATTCTTTGTCCGTTTATAATTCTCTTTGTGAAGTAGGTTGCTTACATTTTTTCCTTTCGCTTCTCCTTGTGCATGTGTATGTAAGGATGGGTAAGCACATGTAAGCATGCTTTAAACTGTCTGGTGCTGGGTTTTTTGAGTATCAGAAAGTCCTGCTCTTTTGTAAAGAGTGTTGTGGCGAAGGAGAGAATGTAGGAGAAGAAGGAGGGCCCTTCACTTTGGGATGTTGAATATAAACAAATTCACACCAAATTCCATCTTCCTTGGTACAAAGGCTCTCTCAGGTTATGCTGTTACGAAGTTTTATATTCCCTACCGTAACATTTTTCTAAATTATATTTCATTTTAGCAATTGCTTGGGGGGGGTATCTCAGGCCAGGAGGCGCATCAGCGAAGGTTTCTCCTTTCTCTACATTGCATTCACTTCTCACTCTTCAGTCTAGAGAAGAGATTCTTTCCTCTTTGCTTACACACCCGAATTTCCTGTTTACTATCTGGAGAAGTATATGCTGTTTCTGCGTTTTTCCTTGGCTTCGTCAAGAATTCATACCATGTGACAAGTATATGTCCCAATTTGCGTCTTGAGGGTATAGCCGCCTTTTTATTTTATTAATAGACTATTCATTCCTTATTTTTAAGTAGAGTAAAATGCATTTCCTCTGAATGTCTAAACAGAATGCTCTTAATATTTTGCTTATAGGCACCATTGAATTAAAAATAATTATGCTGTCTGCATAAAAACCATTTCAGTTATACAAGATATGCTTTATTATCTTTTAAAGCAAATATTTTTTGAGAGCTTATTCCATTAAGTTGTAATGTTCACACATTACTATCTAAGTTTTAGGAATGAGTAAGCGATTAAGAGTACTTCGGAAAGTTTTTAATGTCACTCTGGGAGGGACGTATTGATATTAGGGGCTTGGTTTTGACTGTCCTTGAAGGAAGGCCTATCAAGCCTATGTAATCAGAAATTAGAGAACAACTCAATCGGATTCCACATGTAACATCTGAAGAAACATGGTACAAACAATGACAATCCAGGAGCCATGATACCCCTAACACTCACCCCCTAAATAAGGCATCACCCACTGTGTGTCAGGAAGATCTATGGAAATGTTGGATATCTTGGCAGCACTCAAATAATCTGAACATTGATTTTAACTCATAAACCACAGCATAGGTAGTAATGTGAGTGGAAATTTTTGGACTCTCCTTGAATTGGAGTGGAGTAGCATTATAGGTAGGCATGTTGTGTATCATGTTTTTCAGATACTTACAGACCTTGGACAGATTTCTAAATTCGACAGTGACATCTGTGAGTCCCTTGACTTATTTGATGATTTGTGGCATTCCTCCTTAAAGGACACTGATTATGAAATGGCACTAACCAGTGCGTTTTATTTTTTTTTTTAATTTTTTTTTAAAGATTTATTTATTTATTTATTTCACAGAGGGAGAGAGATCACAAGGAGGCAGAGAGGCAGGCAGTGAGAGAAGGGGAAGCAGGCTCCCCGCTGAGCAGAGAGCCCGATGCGGGCCTCGATCCCAGGAGCCTGAGATCATGACCTGAGCCGAAAGCAGAGGCTTTAACCCACTGAGCCACCCAGGAGCCCACCAGTGCGTTTTATTCTGAGTTTGAGCTATGCATCTTCCAGAAAGGAGGTGAGATTCAGTCATAACTGATTTCATTTTTATTTTTGCCCTTAAAATTGTAGGTGATTTATTAGTACAAAAATTAGAAAGAAAACTTTTTTCTATTTGTTTTTGTATTGTGCAAATAATCTAAGGACAGCTAGTCTTTATAATTATCAGGGCATGGTTAAAATAAGCATCACTCTTGGATATAGATAGAAATTATAATCCACACTCATGCACGTGATGTTGAAAAAGTTACCTAAGCTTTCTGAGTTTATATACATAATATACACATCTGCAAAATTATAAAAAGTACAGCATGTGATAGATTTCCCAGGGAGCTTTGTTTGTAAATTCTGAGCAAGTCACACAAGAACTCCACGCCACTACATCCAACAGATATCTTTCTCCTCAGCAAATTTCAACTCTCAATATGGCTTTAAAGTCTGTTGCATCAAAATTAGCATTTGAGTTTCTTTTTGAGCAGTTCTACCCATTTTTAAAGATTGTTATTTCATTTTTTTATTCTTAGAAATATTCCTGATAATAAGGAAATAATAACTTATTATTAATAAGTAAACTAATCTTCCCTTTAGTTACTCAATAGGCACATTCTATAAATCTAGGATACTTTCTGGGAAACTAGTGATACGATCCTTTTTATGCCTTGAGCATTGTGCTATTTCATCATCTTACAAATCATCATTACTCATAAATTTCTCCTAATGTGATTTTAAAACTTATATGAAACTTATAAGATGAATGGCCTAAAAGGATGATATAATAATGAAATAAATATCCCCCCTTGCATCATTCTCTTCTTCCTCTTTTTAAATGTGTTGCTTAAAGTATTACATCATCATTTACAAAGGTATCAAAAAACTGATACACTATCTTTTAGTTTGATTTTATTTTTTCTTTAAAAACAGTTGAAAATTCAAGATTTTTCATTTTACATTCATAATGCTAGAGGAAAAAAAATTGACAGAGGAAGTAATTTCACAGTAGTGTGTGAATAGAAGATGAAAACCAAAAGCAGAAACCAGCACTATAGATGCAAGATGATGGTGAAACTGATCATGTAAAAAAAGGTTTGAGACAGAGTCCTCAGATGAAGATAAAACAGATGAATATTCTCAAAATCAAGAATCAGCAAATGAACAATATGATTTTAAGGATAAAGGAAAAATATAGCAATCATCCTTTTAGTCACTCAACAGGAAGGACTTCATCACACGATATTTTGCGATAAGAATCTGGGCTGTTCTGTTTTGCTAAAAATAAATGTGACGGTATTTTTTCATCTTTTATAAATGTTTTGCACCAAAATCTACTTGATTTATCTTGCAAATGGAAAACTGCTGAAGGCAGAATGTATTTAAATGTCACCGGAAGGAAGGGAATGCAATAGGATTTTTCTTTTTAACTGGATTATTATATTTGCGGTTCATAAGTCTAAAGATTAAATGCTTTGCAATCACGGAGCAAAGAAGATAGTCATTCTTCTTCAACAAAATATGAGCTGTAAAGGATATTTTAAACTTGAAGATTGCATACTGACAAATACGTATTTGGCATGCTTACATTTTGTTAACATCTGACCGAGAGGACCACAGTATTCCCCTTAGCCTGACTCAATTTTAGACGGGTTTCTTCCTGACTAGAAGCTCTTGACCTCCATTTTTTCTGACCAATTACAAGAGATAATTTCTCATTGCAAATTCTTTCTCTCCCTTTTGTAATGTAGATAAATCTCCCAAACCCTTCCAATTTTGGGATACAGGATGGTCTTTCTCAAAAGCCTGAAAACCATCCTTTTGAAATGTAGACATCGAGCAAGATAGGACCCCTATCTCTCATTCTCTGTGGGAGGCCAGTTCTCTGAGATCCAGTTACACAGCTGGCCTAATCACACTGGCCAACCTCCCCTCCCACAGGGGTCCACTAGTAGTTTCTCACTCGCTCAGCTTAGTGTTTAAAAACTCTCCTGAACTTTGTTTCAACAGAATGAAGTTCATTTGTCTCCCCGATTACAATGGTCTTGACCTTTAGTGCAACAATCTGAGTAACATCTTCCTTGCCATTGCTAACAAGTGCCAAGTGCAATGTCTCTTTGCCACATTTTAGTCAAGTTGTTTTGCACTGTCATTTTATTTATATAGCTGTGAATGACTTACAAAATTACATATTTTTAAAGAGTAAATTTGACCATATGGTAAACTGTGAGGATGATTTTTTTTTCCCCACTGGGATAGTGGGAATTAAGTCTATTGACACTTCTTCTCAAAAACTGTTGCACTCATGCATGTCGACATCAAAACTCTTGTTCTCTGGCGCCTGGGTGGCTCAGTGGGTTGAAGCCGCTGCCTTCGGCTCAGGTCATGATCCCAGGGTCCTGGGATCGAGGCCCACATCAGGCTCTTTGCTCAGCAGGGAGCCTGCTTCCTCCTCTCTCCTCTCTCNAGTGGGAATTAAGTCTATTGACACTTCTTCTCAAAAACTGTTGCACTCATGCATGTCCACATCAAAACTCTTGTTCTCTCCTACATTACTGGTCCCACCTACTCAGTCTACTTCGCAGGATTCTCTTTCTTTACTGAATCCTTAAATATTGCTATTCCCAAAGGTTCTGCCCGAGTCCTTTCATAGTCTCACTTTTTATTTTCTTCCTGGGTGACATTAGATATACTACAAATATTACCTACAAATATTCTAGTAAGTCTAAAATCTCTATTGCTAAATTTAATAGACTCCTTTCTTTTCTTTTTCCTGACCTGTAAGCAGCAAATAAAACAGGTAGTAACCGCCTCCTCCTTGGGATACTTTTTTGTGGTTTCTATGCTACCATACTCTCCTGGCTTGCTCCCTGAAAATTTTATATTCCAGTGTGTTCCGACCTCCAAACACTAATACTGGAGTATCTGGGTCTCAGTCTTCAGTCTGATTCTTGTCTCTGTCCATACTCTCTTTAAGGGATCTCATCACACTGCAAAGTTTTAAATATCACCCCCAAGGCTAAAAATTTCAAACATATATCTCCAGAGAATTATAGAAAAAATACTCTTTATTTCAGGAACTACTGTCTTCATGCTCTGTTCATTTATTCAACTGGTTATTCTTGGGAACCACAGTGCATGTTGACAAGAATATAAAAATAAATCCTCTCATTGTTCACAAGTATCTTGGAATCTAGAAAACATGCGAAACTAGAAATGACTCATTTTGCAAACGTATAAGATCTATTCAAACTACAGAGAGAGAGAGGAAACAAAATATAATGGTAACATGCATGTATTCTGATGCCAGAACTTGGAATAAAATCTCTCTCTGTTTTTACTTAGGACGTAACAACTTCCCTGGGGCTCAGTTTCTTCACCTGGAAAATGAGGCACATGATATATTCCCCTCACATTTTTTTTTTTTTTGCGAATTTTTGAGAATTGGTCTAATGTTTATAATGTTGCTAGAATCATGCCTGGGACGTTGCAAATATATATTTGTTTAAAATAGTTTGATTATGTGGTATGTGAGTTCAGTTTTGCAGTATAGTTAAAATTCCAATAGGAATCAATAAGGGCTTTTCAGGACAAAGGGTTGATATGAACAAACTCTGTAATTTCTATTTTGAAAGACAAGCAATTCAGTGCGTGAACAGGAAATACGTGTGTGTGTGTGTGTGTGTGTGTGTGTGTGTGTGTATACATATACACACAGTTGTGATCAAATCAAAGAGAGTGATAAATACTAGGCTGGTGGGTTTTGTACTTTTATGTGCTGGTATTGGAAAACCCATTGAAGTTTTTGAGTACTGAAGTCAGAAAACTGTGCTGTAGGAAATTTTGTCTGCTCTGTCCTTTGCTGTGAATTCATCTCTGCCTAATGCCTGAAGCCTCCTGTGATCACCGTGTCACTGTCAGTGAGCAGACCTAGGGAAAAAAATTCTCATTCTCAAAAAACGGAGTATTCCACAATATTACAAATGCACTGACCTCTGAGTTCTTGCCTATAACCCAGAATCTGTGAAAAGAATGAATGATCCACTAAGTTTGTAAAGATATGAATGGACTCAAATGCAATCAACAGTGGAGGGAGCTAGCCCCTACCAGAAATGTAGATTTCCATCTTTTCACATGATCCAAAGTTGAAAAATGTTATTATAAACATGATTAATTAGGGGCGCCTGGGTGGCTTAGTGGGTTAAAGCCTCTGCCTTTGGCTCAGGTCATGATCTCAGGGTCCTGGGATCGAGGCCCGCATCGGGCTCTCTGCTCGGGAGGGAGCCTGTTTCCTCCTCTCTCTCTGCCTGCCTCTCTGCCTACTTAAGATCTCTCTCTTTCTCTCTCTGTGTCAAATAAATAAATGAATAAATACAAATCTTAAAAAAATATAAACATGATTAATTAGAATTGTTATAAATTACTTGAGGAGTTAGAATAAAAGCTCCAATGTGATCAACAGAATTAGGTAGCATCATGCTTAGAAGTGTTTACAAAATAGGGGTAGGGCTCTAGTCTCTTATATAACTGTGGTGCTTCCCAAATCCTCTGCCCATTTTGGCCCAGATAAGACCATTGAACTTGCAACTTTATTGGGTAAGTGGAACTTACCACCCAGGACATTTCTAAAAATAAGTGTATAGTAAATTAAACCTATTTTTTTTAAGTTTGGAAATAGGTTGTCTATCAGGGGGGTACTCTGAATATATCCATGTTTATGTAAAGCATATAAAATATTCAAATTTGACATATATAATTCTAATAACTATAACATGTAACTGTGCTTATAATAATTATAAAATAAGTCATCTTAAATATGTAAATGTAATATGTAGAGGTTTAGGAAATTGTGAGATAAATTATTTCCAAAATTATTTTAATTTTAAACTTATTATGTATCCAGATGGACAGATATGTTTGAAAAGTTTGAGAATATCAGATATGTTGAATTTCTAGTATATCACCTATTTATAACTCCAAGTTCAAAGAAATGTTTAAAGCTAGTTTCTACAGAAGTCGTGGGTAGCAGGTCATTTGCATTCTGTTTCTGGGATTCCTTTAAACTATATTTTCTGTCCATAGGTTTTGAAATTAGTTTGATTTTGGATCTAGCAGGAAGTGCTGCAGGGTGGAGAGTCTCTGAAAGTTTTGTATTAACCTTTTACTTTATCAAAAACCTGGGTCCTAACCAATTAAAATTAAGTAGCTTAAGTTTAAATTCATTTGCATATTTATTATAATTTTATTATTATTTTAAACTTAGGAAATATTTCAGAATTATTTCTGGAATACAATGTATTCTAAAATAAATATGGCCAAATAAATTTCATGAGACATTTTAAGAGCTACTAATCATTCCTGTTATGTTACAGTTGAATAGTCCATAAAGATTTAGGTATACTTCATCCTTAAAATATGCCTATTTCTTACCATATTAAGTATTTGAAATAAAGAAAAGTGCTGGCTACTATTATTTATTGGCAGAAAATTAAAAGTTCCATTTTTATAAAGTCTGAATTGTCTTTAACTAGCTTCATTGAAAAATTCAAATCTATTGAGAATAATTTATTTCATAGTAAATATATATATATTCCTATATATACATATATACACACATACATATACACATTCAGTATTCTGAAACCTGTTTATATATCTTTAAAAATATTTTATGACCTTTAATAGGCTTCTATGATTTCAAATGATGCCTAAGAAAAATTTTAATGTACTGGAACTGAAAACAAAGAACAATCTACTCTAAGCTTTACATTTTACAGATGAAAAAAGTGAGCTCCACAAGAGAAAATGTGTGAAATAAATTGTGAAATAAAAATAAATGAAGAAAGAATGAGAAAGAAAGAGGAACAAGGGCGCCTGGGTGCCTCAGTGGGTTAAGCCTCTGCCTTCGGCTCAGGTCATGATCCCAGGGTCCTGGGATCGAGGCCCACATCGGGCTCTCTGCTCAGCGGGGAGCCTGCTTCCTCCTCTCTCCTCTCTCTCTGCCTGCCTCTCTGCCTCCTTGTGATCTCTCTCCCTGTCTCAAATGAATAAATAAAAAATCTTTAAAAAAAAAAAAAAAGAAAGAGGAACAAAGGAAGAGAAAGAAAGAGAGAAAGAAAGAAAGAAAAAGAAAGAAAGAGGAAGAAGGAGAAAGAAAAGGAGGGAGGGAGGGAAGGAATGAAAGAACGGAAAAAATTAAGTGAAGTAATGGTGATGTGTTTCAAAATAAGACATATGTCTGATACAGTAGTTATAAGCTACAGAAAAAATTCCAGCTCGTTCTCTTAATGTTTATATGTCATGTTTCTTTATGCTATGATGAATGGAAATATAAAAACTAACTGAAATGTGATTACTTATTCTATAGAATTACAAAAAATGAGCTTTTCTTTATTGTATTGACAAAGTATAAAAGATTCACTGTGAATCTCCAGTGCTAGTAGATTTTTCAAACATTTGTGGAATTTGAAAGTGGAAAGCTTGAAGCTGACATTTTATTTTTTTAAAAGAAATTAAAATTATACAGAGCTCATAATATAAAAACAGTAATTGATGTAGTTAAAAGAAACTTATTTTTATCATTTCAAAATGGGAGGGATGGTAGCAAAAGTTATGAAATAGAATATATGGCAATGTTTAGACAGTAGCAATTTATTGCAGGTCCTTACCTGACCAGGGCCTGCACTTTCACAAACATATGTGTCATAGTATTCAGAGAACTCAGGAGCATGATCATTAATATTAAGAACTTGCACATAAACAGGAACTGCAGAAATCTGTTGTACATTGTCTGCAAATTGAATAAACAGAATGAAAATAAAGAATGTTAATGCTGTCTTTAGGGGGGGAAAAAGAAAGACCATGAAAATTGCATTAAAGACCAGGTGGCATACTTCTATTTTCCTTAAATAAAAGCCACCTGAGCACAGAATCTCTGTATCAATCATATATTTATCAAGAATACAGCCTAGGAGAAAATGTTCTCAACACATTCAACTCAGCCAATACTTATCAAGTGCCTTTTCCTTGCCAGAGACTATAGATAGAGCTGATGAGGAAAAGTAATGAAAAACATGGTCAGGTTTAGGGACACCCTCCTAAAATCCAGCAGCTGTCGAATATATGTATATTAATGCATTTAATTCATGTAATAATGAATTATAATCCTCCCTAACTTTACTGATAAAAACACTGCAAATTTACTTCTACAAATTATAGACAAATGGCTGTTCTAAGGTCATAGCTGAAGCAGAAAGGTCAGTTTAAGAAGCCAGCAACAAGTACTCTTAATGATGGCATTGTTTGGCACAACTTATAAAAACAAAAACAGAGAATAAGGACCTAAATAAATAAAATAAACACATCTAGGTAAAGTTTTAGGTATACATTTAGTTGAGGATTTTTCTTGTGAGCCAAGAAATCCAGAAACTATGAAGGAATGGGAAGATATGGTTAAATACATTTTAAAATGCGGCCCTCCGCACCCCCCCCCCAAACAAGTTAAAAAAAGCCACAAAAACAAGACACCAGTGATCTGGAACAATGTTTGCATCAGAAGATGAAATTTTAATAGCTCTAATTTACAAATTCTAACAGTTGATACATAAAAAAAAAAATTTGGGGAAATAAGCACAAACTAGAAATTCATGGATGAGAAAATTCAAATGATCCATGCCAGTTTTTCAACCTTGTCACTATTGATATTTTGGACTGGATAATTCTTTGTTTCAGGGGGCTCTCCTGCACATTGTAGGGTGCTTAGCAGCCTCTCTGACTTCCAGTAACTAAATGCCAACAGCAGNAAAACTTGGGGAAATAAGCACAAACTAGAAATTCATGGATGAGAAAATTCAAATGATCCATGCCAGTTTTTCAACCTTGTCACTATTGATATTTTGGACTGGATAATTCTTTGTTTCAGGGGGCTCTCCTGCACATTGTAGGGTGCTTAGCAGCCTCTCTGACTTCCAGTAACTAAATGCCAACAGCATTCCCCACAGTAGTTGTGACCACCAAAACGGGCTTCAGACATTGTCAAAGGGATTAGGAGGCAAAACTGCCCCCATCTGAAACATGTTGCTTTCTCATAAAATTCACACACACTCTGGCTCACCAGAAGGGCAGATAATGGTGACTTAGTCTGTGGGTTCTGTGTTAAATATGAAAACCAGAGACAGTGATGGTAGAGCACTGAGAAGTAGCAGGGATGTTAAAACCTTTTCTGGAACCTAATCTGGCAGTAGATGGTAAGAGATAAGCTACAGTTATCTTTGACCCCGTAATTCCCTTGGGAAATCTATGCTACAGTCCAAGGCACTAGAATATGCAAAGAGTACGTGATCCAACTTATTTATTCCAGAATTTTTTGTCATCTCAAATAACTGAATAACCCAAATGCATATCAAAAAGGAACAGAGAAATAAATTACAACCACACTATGAAACGGTGTGTGCTTATTAAAAATGAATGAGCTAACATAATACACCTATGAATATGGTGAGCTTTCAAAATAGATTTTAATCTTGATCCTCAATTTGACAAAAATGCTTAACCACTGTCTCAGTTGCCTCTCTCAGTTGCAAATTGGAAAAGATACTAGTAACTAACCTTGTAAGAGCTGTTGTAAAGATTAAATTAATTAAAGCATATATATTACATTTATAAGGTTACTTAGGATATACATAAGCAATAAATATTAAATATTATTTTATTTATCTACTAATCAGCAATGATAATACATGGCATTTTGTGAAATGATAAAAAAGCAAGTTTCTGCAGAATATATTGTGTATTTGCATATATCATTATTTTAAATTTTTTTTTAATTCAAAAAATGCTGTGGGAAGGTACATACAATTAAAGAGTGAGGAGAGGAAGGTTTCTTTGTTGTTTTAATGTCCTTATAACATCCTCTTTTTATGTTCTTGGAAAAAGCATTATATTTGCAATTGTAATTTGTATGGGCAAATACATTTAAAAAAAGGTGTAATTCTTCCTATTGAAAATAAGGAAAAAGATTTTCCCTCTTTCTTCTTCTTAAAGCATTTACTTTAGGAAACTTTTAATTTAAGTTCTCTCTGTTTTTTTTTTTTTTAAATGTATGTAAACCATTTAAAAGCTGAATAAATGTCTTGCCAACTTCACAACCCAGGCTTGTCTTTCTCAAATACGGGAGCCAACTCTATGAAATATAATTATCAAGGAAAATAACACTCCTTTTTCCATTTCTGTTGGAGCCTTGTTTCACCAAAGGCTTTGACCGAAGTTCAAAACTACCTCTTGTCGTAAAGGTCTGAGAAATTTAGTTTTCCTTTGGATAAAGCCAGTTAGCAAAAACAGATGGTCATGTCATCTACCTAGTAAACACAGAGTGAACTACGTGTGACACATGGTGTTAAGTCTTTCTACTTGAAGGCTAGTACTTGGTAATGTTGAGAACATGACACTTGATTCTATAATAGGGTGAAATTTCTTTCTAACTTGGAAATCGCAGCAGATTCCTGTAATGCGTATCAAATTCTGTTTGAATGTTTTTCAATTATAAAACTGTTTTCTCTCTATTCCACTATTATGGAGTTGTTTCCTGGGATGGGATGATCCTGTTTGTAACTATTTTTCCAATAAATAACAGTTGCAATTATGACAGAAATTATAATTTCCAATTAATTAAAAATTATAATTTGCAAGGTTTATTACATGCCAAAAAATCTAGCCTTTAGTATTTATCATCTTAAGACTTACCATAAGAATTACCATCTTGAGGGCGCCTGGGTGGCTCAGTGGATTAAAGCCTCTGCTTTTGGCTCAGGTCATGATCTCAGGGTCCTGGGATCAAGGCCCATATCGGGCTCTCTGCTCGGCAGGGAACCTGCTTCCTCCTCTCTCTCTGCCTGCCTGTCTGCCTACTTGTGATCTCTCTCTCTCTCTCTGTGTCAAATAAAGAAATAAAATCTTTAAAAAAAAAAAAAAGAATTATCATCTCGAGACTCTTCTCTATTGTGTTATGCTTAGGATAAAAATAGATAAATAAAATATTAAGATATAGCTATTTCTAGAGATTTCAAGATAGAATTAATCAAAAATTAAGGTGCATATTTTTTTATGGCTTAAACATATACCCACAGAACAACTTTTGCTTAAGTAAAAGGGAAGAGTATTTCACGCACAAATAATTTTTAAAAAATAAGAAATTCATTTAAAGTTTTTATACTTTTTACCTGGACAATCTGTTTAAATTTAAGTTTAAATTATAATTGCTATGGCTGTATAAAACATACATATGTTTTCTGTTTTCACAGCTTCATTTAAAAGTAGTTAGTAGCTTTATTCACTTAGGTGGCATGCTGATAAATAGCATGGTGCTTAATTTGGGAAGGTTTCCAGGAGAGAGACTGAGTACAGTGAACTCCATTTCTGGGGGAAACAAATGTTAAATGGAACATCTCTTTCCTATCATCAGTGTTAAGTGTTACACTGTAAGTTTCAAGTTATCACCTTGTGCAGCAAATGTTTGTAACAATTTTTGTGATTCCCAGTTTTCTACCATTCAGGTTGTTTGTTCATATTACTATTGAAACTTCTGTGGTCAAAAAATTATTTTTTAAAGAATTTATTTATTTACTTCAGAGAGAGAGAAAGAGAGAGAGAGCATGAGCTGGGGGAGGGGCAGAGAGAGAGAATCTCAAGCAGACTTCCTGCTGAGTGCAGAGCCCAACTTTGGGCTCGATCCCACAACCCTGAGATCATGACCTGAGCCAAAACCAAGAGTCAGACATTTAACCAATGGAGCCACACAGGCACCCCTCAAACAATTGTTTTGATATTGATACCACATTAATAAGAACTTGGCACATACAAATATTTTCTCCAAAACTGTTCTAAAATGAGTTCAATGATGTGGAACAAGAAAAAAAAATCTCAAAGAGAGGAAAAGCACATGAAAATTGATTACTTGGTGTTACAAAAGTTTCTTTGAACCAATTTTTCTTAAAACGAAACAAAAAATTCAAAAAATCTTCCAAGATGAGTTAAATAGACACTAACTTTGTGGCTTTCTGAAAATGTTTACCTAATTATATTTTATTTGGGAATTTCATTCCCAATGCTGTAACTTCTCAGCTTTATAAGAAAAATAACAGTGGGAGTATTGTCTCTTTTATCTAAAAGTATTATTTTTTATTCTAAGAAAATTGATTTAAAACCCCAGGAGCAGAACAGCATGAACTGTATGATTCCTGTACTTGATAACATTTCTAATCACTTATTTCTGAAACAGTGATTAACTTCTAAGTATTAAATTCTGTGTAAAATAAATATACTCAGTTTATATTCGGTTTGCCTTTCACAGGCATTTACAAGTTTGTTTTCCTTGACTGCATTTTTAATCTTATTTATAAATTATTATGATTATTTTAAAGACTTACTTATTTGGGAGAGAGTGAGAAAGGGCACATGTGAGCGCGGGCGGGGGGCGGGTGGCAGAGTGAGGGACAGAGGATCTTCGGCAGGCTCCCTGCTGAATGAGGAGCCCCAGGAGGGGCTGGACCCCAGGACCCTGAGATCATGACCTGAGCCGAAACCTGGAGCCAGATGCTCAACTGACTATGCCGCCCAGGCAACCTTAATTTATTGTTTTTAAACGTTTACGTGTGTTATATTTTGCTATCTCCCAATATAAAACAATTATTTTAATAGAAATATGTTCTGGCTTTAATGTTTCAAGTGAAAATTTATTTTAAAAAACATGTCTTTTTAAAAGATTTTTATTTACATGTGCACACACATGCACATATGTGTGGGGGGAGACGCAGAGGGAGAGAATTTCGAGCAGACTCCCCACTGAGTATGAATCCCAGACAGGGCTCTTGATTCCATGACCTATGAGATCATGACCTGAGCCAAAATCATAGGTCAGATGCTTAACAGACTGAGCCACCCAGGCGCCCCCTAAAAAGCATGGTTTTAACATACTTTTGGGGGTGCCTGGGTGGCTCAGTAGGTTAAAGTCTCTGCCTTCGGCTCAGGTCATGATCTCAGGGTCCTGGGATGGAGCCCCGCATCGGGCCCTCTGCTCAGCAGAGAGCCTGCTTCCTCCTCTCTGCCTACTTGTAATCTCTCTCTCTCTGTCAAATAAATAAATAAAATCTTAAAAAAAAACAAAACAAAACATACTTTTGCACAGTAGGACACTGTTCTTCAAAATCTATTAAAAAAAGTGGTCATCTCCTGAACTCCTCTTCAATGACTATAACATCACCAGCCACACATGCTTTCATCAACAGATGAACATGGATGAAGCAACAGCAGCAGAATGCCATGAGCACACTTCAGAGCAGTCGGAACATGTATCAGAGGAGAATTTAGCTACCATCCTTAGAGAGAGAGAATTTAGCTAACATCCTTGGCCCTGAGGAGGTCAGACAACATGAATTGATTTAGACCTTAAGAGTCACTAAATGAAATAACTTTGTAATTAAACTTTATTTTTTAAGAATAAAAAATAGAAAAATGAAACTTGGTTAAGATTATTGTGCATATATTTAAATCAGGAAACACTGAAAGCAAGTATCATTTCACGTTCTCAGTAAGAAACAGTGTGCCACAGCGTGGCACAGGATTAAGACAGGCTTTAGAATCAGATATAATTGTGATCAATCCCTGGCTTCATTATTTAGGAACTTGGGAAATAAAGTGCATAAGTTTCAGATTCATCTTCTCTGAAACAGGAATAATGTTTGCTTCAAATTTTTATTGAGACCTATAAAAATGCTACTAACCGTAGAATTTTACACAAAGTATATATGCATATATATACTTTTATAATCATATATATATTTATATGCAATAAAAGTAATCTATTTAATAAAATGTAATTCCTGAAAACTCACCAATACTCACAACACCTTAAAAAATATGTATTTTATAAACAAATACCTAAACATACAAGAAGTAACAAAGCTAGAATTTTTTTCCCTGTGAATCACAAACGGTACCCAGTTTTTATTGTCATTGTTGTATTTTTATTTTCCCCAATATATACACCATTATAATATCTATGGTCTTTAGTGCAAACCTATTTAATAAGTAATATTATAAACTACAAATTGAAACAGTTCTTATGCCTGAATTCTATATGCTCGCACACCCACTCATGTATATAAATACCTTACAGAGAACACTTGGAGCCACTGTGTTCCTTAATAAGGTGAAACTGGTAAGGAGAAATAGATTAGTAAGATCTCAAGTCTCATCTGATTATTTCTGTTGTTCTGGTCACTCAATCTTTGGGTATCACCTCTGAACACAGCATGTAGTGAAATAATTAAATTGATTAGATAATATACTTTGTAGTATATATGCAAATATACATACATATGTTGAATTAATAATTTTGTGGGACAGCAGCTATCTTGCAACCCAGGGATTTGCGTGATGGTTTTTATTTCATTTTGTGATGTTACAATTTACTTCGACAGTCTTAAAAAAAGGGCAGGGCCAACAGAAAAATACTTCAAACAATGTCTCTCCAGAGATCCCCATGACATCTTTTTTTTTTTTAAAGATTTTATTTATTTATTTGACAGAGAGAGACAGATCACAAGTAGGCAGAGAGGCAGGCAGAGAAAGGGGAGGAAGCAGGCTCCCCGCTGAGCAGGGAGCCTGATGCAGGGCTCGATCCCAGGACCCTGAGATCATGACCTGAGCTGAAGGCAGAGGCTTAACCCACTGAGCCACCCAGGCACTCCCTCTTCATGACATTTTTTTGATAAAAAGTAATCATGTAATTAATGGGATTCGGGTATAATTGGCTTATGTTACAAACTTTTCATACCAATCACTCATTCATCCTTTTTTCTACTCATTCATAAAATATTAGAGTTTTTTTTGTCTCAGAATACACGCAACACATTTTAAAGATTCTGCTTCCTAATAATGCATATTGGAGCCTTTCTAATTTAACAAAAAGTCAATGATATATTCTTACAAAAAAAATCTCCCTTGTATATAAAATAAACTTACAGTTTATATACATTTATGAAAACATGGTCCTGTAATAGCTAAAAGACCATTTTAGAGAGAAACACATTTTTCAAAGGTGTCCACCCTTCCCTTGAACTGACTCGAATTCCTTTTCTCAACAGTTTTGTAAATAGTGATATTATAAGTAATTTGTTCTCAGAAAACCCAATGAATAAAAGCTTCTTGCTTTTAGAATAAGCATCTTTGTGTTTTCTGACACCGAGAGCCTTGGCATTTATTCTGCTGCAGCAGACGTTTATTCCCTGCAACATTTGCTCCTCAGTCTTTGTTGTTAAGTAAAATGGAATATTCAAAACCCAGACTCAGTCCTCCTGCAGTGTTTTCATAGAGCTATTCAATGCACGACAAAAAAAAAGATGCAAGAGATGCTTTCCACTCTGCCATATCCCCAGCCACCGCTCAATAGGTAAGGAATAAGATATATGTTTAAAGGTCTTTAAAAAAAGCCAGAAAAGTAAACAAGATTATTAAAATTTATGCAAAATCAGTTATAAAGGATGCATTCTAGAACATTTCAAATTCACAAATTTAATTATTTATGGAACTATAATACCTATCAGTTAAATAAAGGGGATGATCCTGTGTTATATCTATTCCTTTGAGCTTAAATTAATTAATATGGTTGAGTTAATACCAAATTGAATGATAATTTTGGAGACACTACCCACGTAGTAAATTAGGATGATTTTATCTACTTTTTGCAACCTGAAAATGGAATCATCTGCCTATCTCTGGAAACAAAAACCAAAATCAAAAAATAAAAAACAAAAATAAAAACATACAACAATAACAACAACTAGTCCCCACTGATCACTGAAGATGTGACTATTAGCACAGCTTCCACTATAAGCTTAATTTGAAACGGTCTGATTGTTTTTGATTGACCAATGAATGTTTGTTGTTGGATCCTTCATATTCTTTTCCATAATTTCATTGAAATATGGTTATTTTTAAATGCCTAAAGCTTTAAAATGCCCTGTTGGAGTGCTATCATGTCCCTAATGTCCAAGACTATAGCTAACATTTTGTTGCAGAAATAGAACAAGATGTGGGCATTCTGTGTTTTATTTCTAGAATAGTCCCCACGTGAACTAATACAGTCAGTCTAAACTGATTATGGTTAAATGGTATGATATTACTAGTCGATTTTAAATTACTTAAAATTTAAAATTTTAATTCTCACTCATTAGAATTAAAGAATGTATAACATTATTTAAACACTCCTCTAAATTAAAAAATTTTCTCTAAGGGAAATATTCCTATGAAATAAAGTATTATAATTTCTTTCTACCTATACGTATATTTTAAGAATATATAAGACTACATAAGGTATATAAGGTATACAAGACTTTCTTTTTTCATTAAACTCTAACTTAAATGAGAACCCACAGAAAATATCTATTAAATATATCTCAGTTAAAAAATCTTGCAAAATTTATATTCAATTTGTCATAATAAAAAGTCTTAAAATATTTAGTGGCAAGTATATAAATAAGCTATAATAGGAATGAACAGACACTGGTAATACAAAATAATAAAATAAAATACACATATATGAATTGACATATAGATCATTTAACTCCAGTTCCAACAAATTTTAAGCTAGCTTCTTCCCCTACGTTTGGAGATTATTGAATGGTTTAAATATATGCTGAACCAACATGTGGTCCTAAATGAGTACTTACCTTTTTCTGTGGCTATAATACTTAGGTTGTACCAAGCACTAATCTCTCGATCAAGAGGGCTAACTGTGATGATTGTGCCATTGTCATCAATACTAAACACTTTGCTTCTGGTCATAGAATACCTGCACCGAAAAAAAAAAGTATTCCTAATTTCATTATTTTGTCTGTATAACTGTGATATATAAAACCTTCCTGAGGCAATTAGACAAATTAAAATGCATGCTCTTTATAGCAAAAGTAATGCTGAACAATTTTTTAGAAAGGTGCATGCATATATTTAAGATTCAACTCAGTGAGAACTAAAAAGAAAAAAACTACACTAAAACGGTCTCAGATTTAAACTGATGTATGCTAAATCTAAACACATGTAATTCATTCTCAATCCCAAAAGACAATTTTAGTAAGTGAATGATTTACCTAAAAAGAAATGGTATAGTGTCATTTGCAAAATTAAGAGAAGTACAAATAGAGGTTAAAATTATTGCTTGTTAACCTTTTTTTTCCCCTTTGAAGCAACCCAGAGCCTATCCTCACCCTAAACTGCTGAGTCTCTTTCCTTACACCATATAGATGCTTGCTAAATCTGTGCGTTTATTATAATTACCTGATTGCTGACATATGAGAAATGTATGATTTTGTTTGTTTAAAAAAACGCTTTGATAATATCTGATAAAAATGGTATGTGTGTGTATGTAGCTATCCCCCCAAAGTAATGACAGGAGATGGAATATAGTGTTAGAGCATGCATGGAAAGAAGGCAGATAATAAAATTCCCTCCTGCAAAAGCCTGGAAAATGATCTCAAACTCCACAAAGAAAGGAGCCTTTGAAGTACGCAGCATGTCTTATCTGCTTGCAAATGATTAATAATAAAAAATAAAGAAGAGTAATAACTTGGGTTCAATGATGACTTCTCATTGCACATATATTCCTGAAGACTTTGATGAGACATCAATGAGGTTTGCCATAATTATGTGGCAAGAGATGAGAATATTTTAATCTTGAATTGACAGGTCTCTAAAAATATCACACTGATTTGTAGACTGGTGTTCAGGGGAGAATTAAAATAGAAATTACAGAGAATTAAGCTTTAAGGAATTTGCTTCTAACTCTACTGCATTTTAAAACTTTATAAGCAATATACTGACATATCCACTAATGGTCACATTTCCTACTTAAGAGATTTGTTGATAGAGAGCAATAGTAGTTTAACAGTTAATATTTTGTATTAAACATCTAGAATATCCTGTTTCTATAATAAACCATTCCAAATAAAACCAATCAAATGTTTGACGTAATTTTCAAATAAAAGTTTTTAAAAATCATGACTTCCGTCATCAGTAACATTTTCAATAATAGTCAATACACGCCATTAGGAAAGATGTGTGCAATACATTTTAGAAAGGACTTCAGCTAAAAAGCTTAAAATGTGAAGTTTTGATGTTTGGTTCATTTTGGAATTCCTTTTTATGGAACTCCTTACTCCTACAAAAATACTGAATGAATACCATGGGACTGTGGCACTATTTCCCATTGCCAACAGCTCTTGCCTGAATGATAAACAATCTACACCCATGCTCCTCCAGTCACCTTTGCCTCTTGCGCCTCTACAAAAGTACTATTCCCACTTCACAGACAAAGCAACTGAGACACATAAAAGTCAGGCCATTTACAAAAGCTGGATTTTTCCAATAGGCTGCAGATCCACTGGGTGTTTCAAGGATTTTTAAGTGCTTCTGTTAGAACACAGATGAAAGATGTTTAAAGATAGCCTCTTCCACAGGAGAACACTCCCGACATTCCTGAAAACCCACAAAGCTCTTCCTGTTTTTCACACACATGGCTACTCAGGTTATTTATCCTTTTATGTGAATGTCAGTAGTTCCCTTGATGAAATTTCAAGGAATTGGTCTGAATTCATGGGCTTAGAGTCGTTCAGAGTATTTCCCTATAATATTGTTTAATGTATATAGGATTAAAATTTATGTTCCCTCTTTCATTTCTGATAATGTTAATTTTTATCCATTCTTTTTTTCCCCCTTTGGTTGTCTTGCAAAAGGACTGATCAATTTCAGGTCTAATTATTGCATTCTTTCTTCATACCTGCCCCCCATTTTTCTTAAACATTTACCAAAAAGTTTATAATTCATATCAAGGCATATTTTCTCATGCTTTCTGCACTTGATAATGACAACAATGGCAAGAATTATTTGTTAAGCCAGTTTATCTCACCCAAGACTTGCTGAAACTAAGCCTGAGAATCTCCATACAGCAGGGAAATACCAGGTAATTCTTACATGGAAGGAAAAACTAAGTAATATGAGTTATTTGAATTATGTATAATGCAATTCGTTTACTATGTGCTAATTTATTTCCCCCAAACAGTGAATATCCCCAAGAGCAAAATAAAATGCCCTTTAATTTCCTTTGGTTTCCATATGTCTTTCCATATAGTGAGTATTAAGGAAGACATACCACATTAAAACTCAAACTGAAATCATTTAGCATTTGATTTCAAACATTTTTTAGATCTTTTGCCTCAAAAAAAGAAAAAACCCAGGGTGGGTGTACCTACTGAAATGTGTTCAAGTAGCTATTTTCACCCTAACAAACATATCTGAAAAGCAGTCTTATTGAAAAGGCACCTTTGAATGAACCAATGTCCATAAAAAGCATTAAAAAATACTGTTTCGATAGGCATTAACAAAACATTTTGAAGTAATTAATTTCAGTATATAGGTAAAAATTATTAGCTAAAATATTCTTGGTAGAAAATTAAGTTGGGGCGCCTGGGTGGTTCAGTTGGTTAAGCATCTGCCTTCTGCTCCGGTCATGATCTCAGGGTCCTGGGATTGGGCCCCAAATCAGGCTCCCTGCTCCTTGGGGAGTCTGCTTCTCATACTCCTTCTCCCTCTGCCCTTCCCCCTACCCCAGTTCCTGTGCACTCTCTTTCTCCCTAATAAAACCTTTTTTTAAAAAAAAGAAGGAAAAGAAAGTAACCACCAATAGTGATTATATAAAACATATAACACCAGTTAAAATTTGGGTGTGGCTCACATTTGACTCATAGAGAGGAAATATTTTTACTTGTTGTAAACATACAACTCGAGTAATTTTGTTTATTTTTAAATCACACCATATTTTTAGCTATGTTCATAGGCATCATTGTCAAGCGTTGATCATTCATGGCCTTCATTATACCACTACAATTAGATATTTAAATTGTTTCTAACAATTATTATAAATGGTAATACAATAAACATATTAATCCTTAAAGGATTTTTTAGAATTATGTATTCTTTAGTATTCTCAAAAGAACAATACATAGGTGAATAGATATACTATTTAAAAAGTCTAAATAATTCACTTACTGGGTTATAATTATATATATAATACCACAAGTATACTTACATTTATTACAAAAAGTACTATTACTAAATATGAACTACATTACATATGAGAAGGCAGTGTTTTATGACTAGGAATTACATTGGAAAAGTGGGATCATTCCTCTGTCTCAAAAAGTTAAAGAAGCTTCCTTGTATCATAGCCTGTACAAAGTGCAAAGCAATAGCCAGCATCTTAATAAATACATGGAAGTTTGTAAAATTCTCAGAACTGTGAAGTGTGGAGAACAGAAGAGTAAGAGAAGGAGGTGGAAGGAAACATGTAGCAGGTTTTTTTTTAATGTCTCACCAGGTCTACAGTCAAACACTGAAAAAAAATGTGAAAATACAGTACCTGAAAATAACAGACTAGATTAATAAATGATAAGTACTGTTTAATTGCAACACAGAAACTTATTTCTAACTGACTGAACTTATTTCATTTTTACTACTTTAAGTGGTATCCTGCGAGGTCTTTCTACATTTTCGAATATTAAGTAGTATTTAAATGGAGCACATTTTGGTTAGCTTTGCTTCTGACTCGGCGTAATCAATGGTTTCTTTTCTCTCACTACTTACCCCAAATTAGTAGACTTGATTTCACTGAATATTGGTTGGCAATTACCTATTTCTTTTACAACAGCAATTGCTTATTTCACTACAACTTTATCAACAGTGAGCTCCCTGTTTTAACTGGTTTACATTGTTGCAAATTTAATAAGTACCACATAGAGGAAAACAGATTTATCTCTACTACATTTCTATGAAATTTTATTTTCAGGCTAATTTGTGTTCAGTCACTTATTAAAATGAAGCTGACCTTCCAAACATACCTGATAGGAGACTTCCTCTGATCTGGATCTATGGCAGACACCATGCCTACAAATGACCCATGTGGGCTTTCTTCAAAGACTTCAAATAGGTAATACGGGAGGAGGAAAACAGGAGGTTCGTCTTCATCTTCCACCTGGACCCTAATGAAAGTGGCGGAAGCTTCAACATGGTACTCCATGAGCTTCGCATCAACGTGGCGGTTTTTAACACTTGCTCTAATACGATATTGGTTCTGGTGCTCAAAATCCACCTTCTACAAAGAAATACAGTGTAAGAAGAAGAAATGGCTTCAGTAATGCAGAGCACTATTTAGAAAAAAAGTTTGGCTTATTAAGTCTCGGTTGCTCTTTAGTCAGATTTCACTTCTTATGTACTTGGTTGGATCCCTCTGATATTATCATTAAGCAGCTGCATAGCAAATCTCTGTGTTTCATTATTTATATCAGTTATAAAATGTTTTGGAATAGTAACTATACTTTTTTAGGATTAAAATTATACTTGTCTGGGCATAAATATCCTATGGAGTTGAGAATTAATTTCTTTTTATTTAAGATCTTTCCAAAACGTTTGTTCTCTAAAAATCTTTAAAAACATAATAAAATTAAAAAAAAACCTGTTCTATAAATAATTTGAGACTCTGTAATAACTCTGTCTCATCTCTAAGTTCCTTTGCTTCCTAAATCATAAATCACAGGTTCTCATTTCAATTACTTAATGAAGCAATAACTAACTGGCTACAAAAAATAATTATATGTATTTCTGATTTGATTTTGTATTCTTCTGCAAAGTAAATATTGAAAATATATCTACCTTTTTTAATATAACTATTCCTTCTTGTGTCTCATTATTAGTAATTATGTCAAATGTTTGTGAATCATCTTCAATGCTGTAATCCATTTCTGCATTCTCTCCAATGTCATTATCATATGCCATGATTTTTCCTATTGAAGTTCCAGTAGGTGCAGACTCAGAAACAGTCAAGCGGTATAAACCTTTAAAAACAAAATTCAAGATATTTCACACAAATAATAAACATAAGAAATTCCCAATTTTTAGCACCCTTTTTTTCTGTGGATTATAGGAAAACCCATACTCTCACTTTCTACCAGTTACTTTTTCTAAATCAATATCTATCTATCTATCTATCTATCTATCTATCTATCTATCTATCTATCATCATCTATATATCATTTTTATCTTTTTTTTTTGTAATCTGTATTTTGTATTTCCCTAATATTCTAGTTGAGCATCTGTTAATGTCTCTCGAATACAGCTTAGGGAGCCTTAGCATCAGTGCATAAAATTTCCAAATTTCTATTCATATGTATACTTGTTGATATTTTTGGATTTTTTTATTATATACTTCAACCATCCCAATTAAATTTGATAAAAAATAGTTTTCAATTTCATTTAAGCATTCTCTGACATCTAAAGTTACTAGTAAATGTAAGTGTGGATTAGAAATGGGAGAGAATAAAGCAAATAAGTGAGCTCTAAATGTAATAGTTTGATTTTTAGATTCTGAGCTGAGTGCATTGGCAATAGTGGAAATGAGGGGGGAAAAAAAGTGGATCCACAGGAATAGTGAGTGAATGCAGTAGGAAAACCATGATGGAATCAGATGACCTCATTGTTTTGGTCACATGAAAACAATGGCAGTTATATTTGAAATACATAGATGTAAATAAAAATAATTGAGCTCTGTTTCCTTTATTTTTCAGAAGTAAGTTGCATAAAACTGATAAAGAGTTAGCTATTTGTAAATTATTATTTGTGGTTTATGTTAAAATGTGGAAAATAATCATACCAATATTCTAAAGAATTAAACTTGGGGGCCTGGATGGCTCACTTAGTTAAGCATTTGAATTCAGTTCAGGTCCTGATTTCAGGGTCCTGGGATTGAGCCCCATCTGGAGCCCCACGTCAGGCTTCCTGCTCAGCCAGGAGCTAGCTCCTCCCTCTGCCTCTGCCCCTCCCCTCACTCATGCTCTCATGCTTATCCTCTCTCTCTCAAATAAATTAAATCTTAACAAAAAAAAAAAGAAAGAAAGAAACTTCGTAGAATTTAAAATAATTTTCCTTAAAGAGATTATTGATTTTCTTCAAATATAGCAAGTCACTTCACAGACTGCCTTGTGAGATATCATTTCTTTTTTTTAACATGGGAAAAATGTTACTTAAAAGTTGCTAATAGGGCCCCTGGGTAGCTCAGTGGGTTAAAGCCTCTGCACTCGGCTCAGGTCATGATCTCAGGGTCCTGGGATGGAGCCCTGCATGGGTCTCTCTGCTCAGCAGGGAGCCTGCTTCCTCCTCTCTCTCTGCCTGCCTCTCTGCCTACTTGTGATCTCTCTGTGTCAAATAAATAAATTAAATCTTAAAAAAAAATTTGCTAATATGTTTACTATTTTCAGGAAGTAACAGCTTAACTCTGTTGCAAGGTGTTGTTTTCTGTTTTGTTTTGTTTTTTCCACTGTGGGAAAATCTATACTTGAGAAAATAGAATTTTGGGAAGAGAAGCCAAAAGGCCACAAAACCAGTGGCTGATGTTTTCCAGCAACAGAAAGCAGGTCAATTGCCCGGTGTTGATTTGTCCATGAACAAGGGGTAGAATGCTACTACATGAACCCCCAGAGGTAATGGAAAAAGACTGGATGATGGGAAATTATTGAGGACAACGGAAGTTATATTAAGGCCTGGGACTTTTTCTCTGAGTGACATGATAAGACATTTAAGTGATATGATCTGACCTGCATTTCAGTAAGATCACTAAGGTGGTGTTGGAAGTAGACCAGAGGAGAACAAAGGTGGAAGCAGAGACTAAATGGGAGCCTATGGCAATAATGGAGACAAACTGACAGGGTAGCTTGATCCAAGTTTGCAAATAAAATCGGCGAGAGATGTTCAGATTATGGATATTTTTAAAAGGTAGAGCTACCAGGATCTGCAGATGATTGAGTTTTGGATATGAGAGAAAGAACAGAGGGGAGCTGACTTCAAAATCTTTAAACAAAGTAAGTTTCGATTATTAGGAGAAATTGTGTGTGTGTGTGAGTGTGTGTGTGTGTACTCACAGAACACTGAATATGAGGGATTAGCAGGAATTGTGCAGAATTGATCATTAATTTGGTCTGAGTTAGAAATTAGAATTGACCTAGATCTGACCCAGAGTAATCCAAATTGGATTGTTTAGATTGAACTGAATTTGCATTGAATGGGTGAAACTTTGTCCTGAGCAATGGGAAGCCTGGATTTGATAGTCTTTGAAATGGGAAAAGCTATAAAAAGAAGATGTTTAGAGAAGGAGGAGGCAGGCATGATCAGGAATTCAAATATATGTCAAGTTTAAATGTATATAATATGTAAATGAAGATACTGAGTAGACAGTTGGATATGCACATGTGGGGTTCATTGGCGAGGTTCATACTGGAGGTACGTATCTGAGAGTTGTCAGCATAGAGGTGGCATTTAAAGTCTTGTAGCCAGATGAGAACATGGAGGAGGGAATGCAAGAGGAAGAGAAATGAGGTCCTAAGGCTTGATAGCAGAAATACACCAGACTTTACAGTATGTAGAGGTGAAGACAAAGCAAGGAAGACTATTAAAAAGTGACCAGTGAGATAGAAGATAAAGTACATGAGAATGGAGTAATCCTGTCAAATCCTGCTGAAAAATCACACTGTATTCGGACAGAGAATAGACTGGATTTAGCTGTACATAGACTGATGGAACTGATCAGATCAGTTTGGTCAGGGAGCGTGGAAAAGCCGAACTGGAGTGGGCTCCAGAGAGTTGAAAAGACTGTAAATAGGTTGAGTTTGACAACACTTTAAAAATTCTTTTCTCTAAAAGAAAAGAAAACGAAGCATGGTTAGCTAGATATGGAAGAGGAGTCAATAATGTATTTATTTTATTTTGTTTTTAAGATGAAAACAACAGCTACATGTTTGGCAGCGTGGATGCCCTTGATTGGGAGGGGAGGGGAGGTGGTGCATATCAGGGGAGATATGTGGATTTACAATGAGAGGAGGATAATGGGATTACAATAAGGGCAAGTAGTTTGAACAAGAGTAAGAAGGTCAGTACGCTTCTGTTCTAGAAGAAAGGCAACACACACATTTTCACGTGATTATGGTGTGGGACAGAAATAGAGAAGACCGTTGTAAAGAGTGACGTAACTTAATGGAGCTAGAATCATGTCCACCCACACTCAGGTTTGAAGTAGTAATGCTATCATCTTACATGAGGGGTCTGGGTAGTTCTAAGAATTTTAGAAGGTATTTTAAATATTCTAATTTATTCAGACACATATCAATGTATACATATATACATCGTTATTTATAATTACAGATTGTTTATCAATGTTCGTAGATACATTGTTATATATTACATGTACACATTGTTATCTAATTATAACGCACACTGAAGTGTTTTTATGTTCATATAAAACAATATTAAAGTTGAGAAAAATGAAAAGAAATAAGGATGGCAGCAGAAGCTTCAAGGACATTTTTGTCTCAACAAACATTCCTTGGGGGTACGGCTTTTGAGATCTGAGAGTCTTCAACTTATTATTTTACCTTCATCTGAATAAAACATAGACTAGATGTATTCGACATATTCACCTACTATTTTTCTACATTTATTATATGGCAGTCATTTATGAAGTCCTGGGTATTTCAGATTTAACTACACAGCACCTTCTTGTCTTTGAAGGACACACACTTTGTAGAGATAGTCACATATATAATGCACTTTATAATATGGAGACAAAAGACACAAACTGCTGCTTTGTTGTCTAAATTCCACCCAAAGAGGAGCTGTCTCATTGACTCATAAAGAAATGAGGGCATGTGGCTCAAATGGTACAAAGTTGCAATGATGTAGGATGAATAAGTTGAAAAATCTAGTGTACCGCTTGGTGACTACAGTTAATAATACTACATTGTGTAGGGAATTTCCTGAGAGAACATCTCAGGTGCTCTCACCACACATGCACCCACACAAGGTAACAATGTGAGGAGATGGATATGTTAATTAGTTTGACTGTAGTAATGATTTCACTACGTATATGATACCAAAACATCATGTTGCATACCTTAAATATATACGATTTTTATTTTTTAAAAATGGCCATATTAAACTGAAAAATTTAAAATTTGACAATAGCACAGAAATAAACTCCCAGATTTCTAATATTTTTTGAAAAGTCAGAAGATCTGATGACTCTGGGCCTGGCACAAATTAGCTGAACTGAATCCTGTCTGCATCATTTTTGAGGGTGTGTGTGTGTGTGTGTGTGTGTGAGAGAGAGAGAGACAGAGAGAGACAGAGAGAGACAGAGAGAGACAGAGATCTACTTCTCTCTGTGATACATGCTTATATATTTCTCCTATCATGATAATTGCTCATGATTTCTAAAATTGCTTGTAAATGTATTTCTGTAGCTAAGACAGAATCCTCTGTGTGTGTGGGTGGGGGGGAATCCTAAGCAAAAAAATAATTTCTCCTAAGAATTTCACAAGAAATTCCTTCTGAAGCACACCAAGTGATTTAACTTGTATTATACCTTAAATTATCAGAGCAACTGGGGCCTATTCATGCTACAAAAGTAAAAGATACTCACACAGGTATGGTCAGTTAATTTATGACAAAGGAACCAAAAATATGTAATAGGAAAATGTCATTTCTTTAATAAATGGTGTTGAAAAAATTGAATAACCAAATGCAAAAGAATGCAACAGAACCATTATCTTACACCATACACAAACATTAACTCAAAATGGATTAAAGACTTGAACTAACACCTGAAACCATAAAATTCTTAGAAGAAAACACAGGTAGTAAGCTCCTTGACCTAGATCTTGGTGATGACCTTTTTAATCTGACACCAAAAACAAAAGCAACAAAAGAAAAAATGAGAGGACTATATCAAACTAAAAAGCTCTGCACAGCAAAGGAAACCATCAAAAGGATGAAAAAGCAACTTACTGAATGGGAGAAAATATTTGCAAATCATTTATCTGATAATGGACTAATATCCAAAATATATAGGAACTCATAGAACTCAGTATCAAATAATAATAACATTAATAATGGGCAGAAGAACTGAATAGACACTTTTCCAAAGAAGGCATACAGGGGGCTAAAAGATACATGAGACAATGCTCTATGTCATGAATCATTGGGGAAATGCAAATCAAAACCACAATGAAATATCACCTCACACCTGTTAGAACAGCTATTATTCAAAAGACCAGAAATAACAAGTGTTGGTGAGGACGTGTAGAAAAGGGAGACCTTGTGCAATGTTAGTGGGAATGTAAATTGGTGCAGCCACTGTGGATGGCAGTGTGGTGTATTTTTGAAAAATTAAATATAGGACTATCTTATGATCCAGCAATTCCACTTCTGGGTATTCATCCAAAGAAAATGAAAACACCTAGTAGAAAACATATCTGTACCCCATGTTCACTGCATTATTACTCACAAGAGCCAACATATGGAAACAACCTAAGTATCTATCAATGGATGAATGGATAAAGAAATTACGGTACACACACACACAAACACACACACAAATATTACTTAGCCATAAAAAAGAATGAAATCTTGTTATTTGCAACAATATGGATGGACCTCAAGGGCATTATGCTAAGTGAAATAAATCAGAAAAAGACAGACCATATGATCTCTCTTATATGTGAAATATTATATGTATGTATTTTTCATATATGTAAATCATGGGTGAATATAAAAATAGGTGAATCGTGTTTATTTCTGATTTTTAGTTTTAATGTATTGAATAAAATAATATTAAAACAAAAAAAATTATTTCAAATCATTACTGTGGTAAATAGAAAAATGAATCCCCCAAAATATATGTGTCCTAATACCCAGGAACCTATGACCATATTACATAAAGTGGCAAAAGGGAATAAGATTGCAGGTGGAATTCATATTGCCAATTAGGTGATCTTGAGATATGGAGATTGTCTTGGTTCCTCTGAGTGGACCTGATCTAATCACATCAGTCCCTAAGAGTGAAGAAGAGGCAAAAGTGTGGGTCAGAGAGATGGTGGTGTGTGTAGGATTTGACACCTTTTGCTATGTTTTGGGTGCGTGAGTTATATTAAGAATCAGAAAGATGCCTTGAGGAGCGAACAGTGTCTACCAGCTGACAGCCATCAAGGAAAGAGAGACCTTAATCCTACAGACATAAAGAACTGAATTTTGCCAACAACCAAATCCAACGAAGTGGATTCTCCCTTGGATCCCTGAGAAGGGAACACAGCCCTGCAGACACCTTGAACTTAATCTGGTGACATCTGTAACAGATTTCATTAAGATAATAACTTAAGACATGAAGTTTGTGGAAATTATTATAAAAGCAATTAAAAGAAAACACATTATTCTTTCATTTGTATTTGACTTTTCACACTAATAAAAATAATCACACAGAATAATTAAAAATTATTTTATATAATTCTAATGCTATTGCAGAGCTAATATATGCTAACATCTGCATAGATTTAATACACGTATAATTACGTTCTAATGAAAATTCAAGATGTTTTCTACTTACGTTCCTTAAATATAGGTTTATTGTCGTTCACATCAGAAAGTTTAATTAATACACTTGTTGTTCCAGACAGTGCGCCAGGCAGACCAATCATATCTTTGGCTTGAATAATTACCCAATACTCATCTTGCAGTTCTCTATCCATTTTAGACGATATTCTTATGACTCCTTTAAAAATATAATTAAAAATTCAATTATTATTTCATTATTAACCATGATACACACTTAGTTAAATTCTTAAGAACTCAATCATACAGTCATTCTTTGGACACATTTTAAACCACTATGATGTCCTAGACACTGCCTTGAAGAAAAAAAAAATAGTAATAAACACCAACACTGCCTGGAGTTTAGAATAGTCATCAAATACTAAGAACATTAGTAGACCCTTAATAAAATAACTATGTTAATACAAACTGCATGTAGAAAAGAGGAATATCTTATTTTTACCTCATATTATTATTATTATTATTTAAAGATTTTATTTATTTAGTTGACAGAGAGAGACACAGTGAAGAGGGAACACAAGCAGGGGGAGTGGGAGAGGGAGAGGCAGGCTTCCTGCTGAGCAGGGGGCCTGATGTGGGCTCGATCCCAGGACTCTGGGATCATGACCTGAGCAGAAGGCAGGTGCTTAACAACAGAGCCACCCAGGTGCCACTCAAATTATTTTCTGCTGTCTTCCCTAACATAATATTAGTGTGCTACAATTAACTTTTCCCTTAAGTTTGAAAGAAGTTAATTATGAATAAATGTGTAAATTACAACACCAAGTTTATGCAAAAAATATTGTGCACCTGTGATGTTAAAGTCTATTTTAAGTCATGGTATGTGAAAAAAGGTTTGGTTTTGACCGACAGTTATTCATAACCTACAAGTCGAGATAAATACATACACAGATTTTCAGACTCAAGATGGACCATAATAAATGTAATAAATATCAACTTTCTATAAAATTATTTAATGAAAAAGTAATTAATTATCACTGAAAGAAAGAAAACTAGGAAAAATTTAAGGTGATGCATAGGACAGGGGGATGTTGGCCTAAAGATTTTGGGAATACTAACTCAAAGAAAGAGAGCGGCCAGTCCTCGAATAAGTCTGGGGAAAAATGTTCATTAAAAAATTGTGAGACCTATAAAAAGAAAAAAGGATAAATTGGACCATATTGTGACAGTATTTTAATTGTGGACTAACAGGTTTTACAAGTATAATCTTCCATATGAATCACTACAGGAAACAGTGAATGTATTACATGGACACGGCTAGTACCTCCCTATGTTGGACTCCGGAGAGAATTGGGTGTGAAGGTGTATCTCATGTGGGTTTAGTCTGCATTTCCATGGTGACCACCGAGGTTAATCATTTTTAATATGCTTGCAGGCTTTTTGTATATAAAAATGTTAGTCAATTCTTTTATTTATTTATTTTTTATTTTATTTTTTTTTAAGATTTTATTTATTTATTTGACACACAGAGAGAGAGATTACAAGTAGGCAGAGAGGCAGGCAGAGAGAGAGGAGAGAGGAGGAAGCAGGCTCCCTGCTGAGCAGGGAGCCCGATGCGGGGCTCGATCCCAGGACCCTGAGATCATGACCTGAGCCGAAGGCAGAGGCTTTAACCCACTGAGCCACCCAGGTGCCCTCTTTCAGCATATTTTTAAATTGGGTTTTTTTCTTTTTCCAACTGATTTTTTGTAATCTTTACATACGTTTTATACCTTATGCACAAATGATTGGTGGTATAGATGTGGAAAATTCACTCTCTGAAAGCTAGAAAAATCAGCTAAAAGCCTAAAAAGAATTAAATGTTTAAAAGTACAAACCCATTTATTTATTGAAACATCAGGTCTACTGTACAACATGTTTATAACAAGTAGATGATTTTTGCTCTACATTGGCCTACTTAGAATCCTGTTGAATTGCACTTTATTTCATTCAGAAATACCTGTTGTTGGTTCAATGGAGAAATATGGTTGGCCTTGTAGTAAACTGTACAGGAGACGAGCATTATTGCCACTTGAAGGGTCATCAGCATCATTTGCTGTCACTTGGATGACTAATGTTCCTGAAGAAAATATAAATAGTAACAAGAAATTAAGACTGTGGTATTACTGAACAATGCATTCACTTCTACACAGCATTCTCTCTTTAGCAAGCAAGATGATGATACACAATGAAAGATGAGCCCTCCTTATTCAAAACTGTAAAACTAATATCATTCTGTATAAACAAGATAATATAGACTCATGCAAAATAGCCCTAATTCCTATATGCAATGTAGAATTTTAAATATGTAGATCCATGCCATAATGAAATATAACTATTAAATGATCCAGTACAAGACCCATTCAGGAGCTTTCAAAGGTATATTACTAGTGGAAAAATCAAAAGAGAATTGGAAGCAGTTTACTTTAAAAATCATATTGTGACCTGTAACTCAAAAAATCACAGAATGTTGACAAAATGTTAATAAAAATTATTGAAATGTGGGCGCCTGGGTGGCTCAGTGGGTTAAAGCCTCTGCTTTCGGCTCAGGTCATGATCTCAGGGTCCTGGGATCGAGGCCCATATCGGGCTCTCTGCTCGGCAGGGAGCCTGCTTCCTCCTCTCTCTCTGCCTCTCTGCCTACTTGTGATCTCTCTCTCTCTGTCTGTCAAATAAAGAAATAAAATCTTTAAAAAAAAATTATTGAAATGTGCTTGAATTAATATCAAGTTGAAGAAGGCCATAATTATCTTCCCTGTTTAATCCCCTTCTATAAAATACTTACTTACTTTGAAGAATTCTTTTTTTAAAAGTACAAAGCAAAACCTACCAGACACTGATAACATATTCTCATTAAAATCCAGTAACAATCAATAAAACACAATGTGTTTGTACACTTAAACTCCATTCTTAAACATTTTTATTTAAAAATATTGACCTTTTAACCATCTTTATGTAAATGTGGAATAGCATTATGGGTCTTGTTGGAAATCTGCATTTATTGAACGTTATGTTCTGTGTCAGTAAGAATGGCAACATGAACATCACAAAATCAAATAGACTATGTGATTTTCTTTACAACTAGCATCATTAATATTTTAATTACAATCTAATTTTACAAACTGAGACACTCTAAGAGGAAGCCCTTCTATTTTTCTGTAATAAAATTGTTGAAACTTTTACCGTGGCCCTCAAATGTATGTAGTATTTGCTCCTTTGTCTTAGTATTTTGTTAGTTACTTAACACTTGTTGTATATTATACAATCACACAAAATGTAAACACCTTAGTTTCAAGTGTCTTACAATACATTACTTCCATCTGTGACAACATGGATGGACCTTAAGGGCGGTATGCTAACCCAGATAAGGCAGAGAAAGACAAAGATATCACTTATATGTGGAATCTACAAAACCTGAGCTCATAGAAACAGAGGGTGAACTGCTGGTTAACAGGCATTTAGGGTGGGAGAATTCAGTAAATGTTGATCAAAGTCTAGAAACCTGCAGTTAGATAGTAAATAAGTTCTGGAGAGCTTACGCACAGCATGGTAATTATAGTCAACAATATTATATTGTATATTTCAAAGTTGCTAAGAGAGTTGATCTTAAATGGTCTCCCCCTACTCCCCCCCCCACAGAAAAGATATGTGATGAAGATGTTAGCTAATCCAAGGTGGTAACTATACATTGCAATATATAAATGTATCAAATCAACATACAGCCGACCTTAAACTTACACAATGTTATATGTTGAATATATCTCAATAAAATAATAAATCAATAAATAATCAGCAAATAATAAAAGGCACTTCTGTTGTAACTATTACTCCAAGTTACTCCAAGAAAAGGATTCTTAGGGACCATCAATTCAATCAGTTTGTATTGGGCAAGAGGTGTTCTGTGCACACATCCATTTACTTTTTTTCTACATTTCCTTTCTATGTCTCCAATTCATTTCTTTCTATAGGAGCTTCCCATCCCTAGATTCCAGAACTAGACTGCCTGTCTAGTCTAGCTTCCGGAGCAATAGTCAAAATGAGTGTATGGTTAGTTGTTGACCGAAAGAAATCCTTACTATTAAGACTTTAGACCTCTTTACCTAGTACTATACAAATGAGTACCAGGAAGATTATGAAAATGGACTGACTCACAGATCACCCCATACTCATTTATAGAAAAACAAGTTACAAAGTTAGGGTTTTTTTTTTTCAAAGCACATTTTAAATTGATGCTTCATTTACTTCGAAGCAGAGCAGACCTTTTCAATGTTCTAATGTGTCACTCTCTTGCTCTCTACTAAATGGAAAACCTAATAAATTAATGAGTCACCTAAAATAATTTCTCTGAGTATGTGGAAAATCCAAAAAGTCAAACTCCTAGAAATTAAGTGGGTAAAAACAATAGTATAAATATTCACAATAACTTTCTAATGTGAATTTATTAGGAAATTAAATTTCTGGGGAAATATTTATTATTCTCTCTTGTAAGATTTCTAGCTGTTTTAAATTGAAAGTACCAAATCTATGGAACTGAGATAATTCTACAATGTTTCAATGGCACCCAGTGCTTGATAATGGACATTCATAACTACTAGTGATTTTCTCCTTGCATCTGTGTGTGTGTATATGTGTGAGAGAGCGCATATACATGTCTATCCTATTTTAAGTTAAAGATTAAAGATATATAAAATAAGATGATAAAAATATGCAACAGAATTTCAAAAAAATCATTACATAAGTTTTGTTTTTAACTCTTATGATTTAAAAATTATCGGTTGTGAAATTGAGAAAGAATTTAGCAATGTTCAAATCTTTTATCACTCCAATTATCTTTCTTTTATTTACTTTAGCCGTTTCCTGCTTTTCTTTTATTGACATCACAATTCATTAAATACAGGTTAAGCAACTTTAAACCGTCTTAGATATTTTCTTAAAGGTTTTTCTAAAGAAAATCAAAATACATAAGTAAATCTATATGTTTTTCTAAGCACTAATTTAAATGCTGCAGAAATCTTCAAGAAATAGTCTAGTAACACAAACTATAATAATAAACATTAGTCAAGAAATACAAAAACCTTTGTTATGATTGTTTTGTTTTGTTTTCCATTTGTTTTCCTTGTCATTTGTAAGAGAAATCATCTGTACCTTCACTCCCAGTTAGGCATTAGCTATATATTATACACGAAATTGAAATAAAAAATCACTATAAGACCAATAATGTGTCTGTCCTTCCATGAAAAAAAAAAATCAGTAACTGTTCACAGTCCTCTTCCACCCTTGTCCTATTACCAGTTAAATATAGGTAAAGGGACACTTCATGGCTGAAACAAACAAATGTTTAATTTCTACTCATTGTTATACAAACATATGTAACCCTACCTTTAATTGTCAGTAATCTCAGAGCTGCATTACTCACATTTGAATCAAAATGAATAACACAGGGATGTTCTTTTCAAGTGCAGTAGTCTTTCTAGGCTTACATAATCAATGTTTTTATGACATGAGCTTTGTTTACTGTAAGAATCACTCGGAACAGTTTGATGGGAACTGTGGTGGCTCCAGGCTCCTGGTCACCCCATTCCTGAACAATACCTGCCCGTCACTATAAACTGAAGCTGATTCTAAAATATTGTGGGTATGGTTCTACATAAGAACATAATTTATTCAGGCCCATCTCAAGCATACTTGTCAAACTATTTTTAAATGTTTATTTTCATAGGAGAAGGCGTTTTGAATTTTCGATTACTAAAATTCAAGGATGTTTTAACATTAGAAAATGAACATAAGGGGTGCCTGGGTGGCTCAGTGGGTTAAAGCCTCTGCCTTCGGTTCAGGTCATGGTCTCGGGGTCCTGGGATCGAGCCCCGCATGGGGCTCCCTGCTCAGCGGGGAGCCTGCTTCCTCCTCTCTCTCTGCCTGCCTCTCTGCCTACTTTTAATCTCACTCTGTCTGTCAAATAAATAAGTAAAATCTTAAAAAAAAAAGAAAACTAACATAACTTGTGGCATTAATGGCTTAAAAAGAAAATTGTAAAACAAAAATTCTGACCTGAAAAAATTTCTATTTTCAATAAAAACTAAGAAAATTAGGAAGGAAAAAGCAGCTTTCTAAATCGGATAAAGGGCATTTTTAAACTTTGACAGCAATCATATTTAATTGTCAAGAGTTAGAACTTTTCCTTCTGAAGTAGTTAAAAAGCAAGAAGTTTGTTATCACTGCTATGTTTGAAAGCATTGTATTGAACCTCCTAGACAATGCAAAGAGGCAATGCCATGTATATCAAAATGAATGATTAAAGATGATGATGATGACAGACCAATGATCCATATATGATGGATGGCTGGATAGATAGATATTGGAAACAATTTTTAAAATTACAACAATTATTCAAAGGCAACAGTATTCTTCTTAGAAAATCTAGGAGAATATACCTAAAAAAAAGTTTACAGGAGAATATTAAATTACTAAACTAGCAATGTCACAGGAATAAAAATAGATACACAAAACTCTGTTTTTATGTATACCAGAAATACCTATTTATAAAATATTTCAATTAAATGCATAACATACATAACAAAAATATCCAGGAATATCTAAACAAACATTATTACAGATCTCTACAAAGAAACTAAAGAGAAATTAATGATCAAAAATGAACAAAAATACTGGGTTTATGAATTTGATGATTTCATAGAGAAATATCAGCAAACAGATCCACAGTGTAAATGCTATTCTAATCAAAATCCTAGCAAGTTGTATTACTGGATAAGTTAAAAAGATGATTATGAAGTATGCATGGAAATGCAAAGGACCACACAGGACCAAGACAATTTTCGTGAACAACATCTGGAGGACTTGTACTAACAGACAGCAAGGCTTAGGATACAACCACGTCAATAAAGACAAGATAGCGTTAGTCCCTGGAGCAACAAAAGATGATAAAACTGACTAGAGATTCAGAACCCAAAGCATATATATGTGGAGAACTCATTCATGCAATGGTGGCACAGTGGAGCACTGGAGAAATATTTCAATGCATATTGCAGGGTCAACTGGTATCTCCATCCATCTACACATTCATCTATTGGTTATCTCTCTTTTTGATCTAGAATTTGGCATGTGTTTGACACCATTCACAAAAATCGGTTTAAAACAAATTTTAGACATCAATGTGAAAGGTACATAACACAAATATAACAGAATAATTAAACTTCCATAGAAATAGGAAATTTTTTGTATAACATCAGGGGAAAAAGACAAATACTCCTTAATCAGGATTGGGTGATTGATAACCTGATTGCCCAAATCTCTGTTTTTGTTTATTAGACATACTCACTTGTTCCTTTTTCCCATCCTGGATTGGTTGCTCTTACTCTACTCTACTGAAATGGTGCTCAGTAGAGTATTATGCTTAATGGTGCATTATTCAATCAGTGTTTGAAGCATGGAACATGCCTCCCATATGAACCAACTTGCTTAGCCTCTTCATTCATTTCATCAACATTTTATTGTGCTCTCACTAAAACTGACAAAGTTGGTTTAACTACATTGGTGGATCAAAAATTAAAGTTTCTTTAAGTTATGCTAGCAATAAAGTTATTTCTAAAGGACAAATGATGCATATGTACATTAATGAAAATTGCTTTATATAGATTAATTGAACATTAAATATATCATCAGGTAGATATTTTTCACGTGTATTTGCATTATTTAATCAGTTTCTTAGTTTAATTTTGTTTCTATGAACAGTGCCCTGGGTTATCACTAGCCCTCTTTCAGATTTAATCATGTCTTAAAAGGAGACATTTTATTCAATGCCCCTATGTCCAATACACTACTTCTCACACCCCATGGAAGAGCCACAAGCACAAAGTAGATGTCCCCCAAATTCACTCTGACTTACTACAATGCACCTACTAATAATATTTTAAAAAATAAAAAGTCAGGACCAAATGCTTTCCAGACAAAATGCTCCCCCAAAATAGGATTAAACAGGGCCGTCCTGGGTGAGACTGGAGATCTGATCCCTATTCATTCACAAAATCTTCCTGACCTTCCTGGCTGTAATCGGACACTGGCCCCTCACAAGGAGGACAGGAGGAAACCAAAGAGGCAGACCACTCTAGATTGGTGGGTGGTAGTTGTATTGCGCAAGAGAACTTATTTATGAGGCTGGTTTGGGGTGGTTGTAAGACCAGTCGTTTACTGATCTGCCCGCCAAGTCTTGAAAGTTACAGAGGCCTTATGCAGCCTCTGTCATTTACACCTTCCAGACAGTCTCAACACCACATCTCTATCTTAAATCTGGATGCTCAGGGCAGCTTCCTTCTGCGAGATGAAACCAGGCTAGGGGAACCCACATTCCAAGGACAGGGGAGGGGCTCAGTTGCCTCCAATTTCCGAGACCCAGCGTGCAGGTCAAGGGGCAGTCACAGCCTTTCAATGACCGCCCCCAACGTTCTGCAACCCGGTGACCTATTCTTACAATCTTATGTGCTCCTCCTCTCTTCCATGATGTGGCCTGAGCCATCACAAAGGGGTTTCATTAACATGGATGTGGCTCATTTGGCAGCTTTCAGGCTGCCCTGAAGGCAGATCATACTGGCACATACAAAAAAAATACAGATTAAGAATAATTTTCCAATCAGTGACAACTGTTTCCACCAAGAATCCCAGGATCTGTACCAGTCATTTACTAAGTCCCCTAAGCTGAGGGTCAGATCACTCGAATCTTCATGTGATTTAATAAAGATGACATACTAACAGAGTCATGAGGTATGAACACATAACACTCGTTTGAATAATGGCATAGGTGCCTCCTCGTGAGGCTGTTAAGTATCCAAAACTGTTTTACTTTCGAGGGCAGCTTCTATCATCAGAGACATTTCAATGTTCAATTAAGGGCAGAATTTGCTTGCTATCATTCAAGACTTGCTGGCTGAATTTAGTAAGGGCTTCTGTGTGTCATAACATCCTCAAGGCCAATGAAAGGAACCAACAAGGCAGCCAAGTGATTAAAGTAGCAGGAAACAGTATGCCCACCTGGCCTTGAGGACAGGGAGGTCGGTAGCTTTAGGAACTTGACCAGGCTGTGCATCCCACATGTTTGCTGGGGTGAGGCAGCACTATCAGGTGTAAGGAGATGAACCGGGGGTGGCACATTCCAGACCAGGACCCAAACCTTCTTCTTTCTTTTCATGGACAGTGTTCTGTTCCAGGGATAGTCTGTTTCAACAGGTCCAGTTGCAGCAGGACAATGGGATCCCGGTGAGGAACAAATAGTTTCCATTCACCCGGAGGTGTGAAGTAACTCACTCATCCTGGTGGCACATCTGACTGCAAATTCCGGTAAATAATGTTTCCCAGGCGTGATGGGGCTGCGTGTTCTCAGAAGCACAGTATGTGAATTTGAAGTGCAGAATTTGGGGCAATGCCGGTTTCCCCTGGCTTCCGTTCCTTTAGGGTACGGGTGCCTCAGCAGGGGTCCCCAGTCTGCAATATGGCGCAACCCTCCCTACTGGTTGATCATTCAAATCTATGAAAGCCTGGGACAGTACTTTAGTCTGCTTGGCCAAGGTGGTTTTACTTGTTAGTAATTTAATCTGCTGCTTTATATTTCATTTTTTTTCTTTTTACCAACCCTGCTCCTTGTGCATCACCCAGGAGATGGAACCACCATTCAAAATCATGTTCTTTTTCTGGTCTTGCATATTATGACTTTTGAAATGAGACCCTTGATTACAACCTATTCACACACAGCGCTCGGTTTCTCTAATTCCCTTATAGTGACAGCCCGGTTCACACAATGACAAGGGAAATCATGTTTCCACACAAAACCAGGCATGTTTAAAATTCTCACTCAGAGGGAGGGGACCAATATAATCAATTTGCCAACCTGTCAACAATTGGAAACTCCACTGGGTGGCCCCAGACTTCTTTGGCAGTTGCCTTGGGCAGTGTTTAGAACACACATGACATGCTGTTACTGAATTAACCAAGTCACTGTCTTTCAAGGGCAATTTAGCATCCTTCGCAATAAGCCGTCCTACCTGAAGTGGCCACTCTTTTTATTGCTGTATCTACTAAAAAGTCAGTTGCTAGGGCGCATACCCAATATAGAGCATTAGCTTCTAGACTGCCTTTTGGTGACCAAAGGGTCCAAAAGTCAGCATGCATTTCTGAGTTGAGTCACTACAGCTTGATCAGAGACAGCTATATTGTGTGGCAATGAAAAGAGATCGTATGATTAGACTCTTGCAGTCGAAAGATCCTCTTAAATCAATTTGTATCTATTCTATCAATGAACAAAAGTTTAACTACAAAAAGTTATTCTCTCAGAATCATGGTTTTTTTGTTTGTTTGTTTGTTTTTAAGATTTTATTTTTAAGTAATGTGTATCTCTAAGATGGGACTCAAACTCACAACCTGGAGATGTTTGTTTGTTTTTTTTTAAGATTTTATTTTTAAGTAATGTGTATCTCTAAGATGGGACTCAAACTCACAACCTGGAGATCAGGAGTTGCATTTTGTGTCGACTGAGCCAGTCAGGAACCCCTTAGAATCATGTTTCAATAAGAGAAATTCCTCAGTTTACTTGTTCCAATAATAAACATACAAATGTAATATTTAATATAATAATTCTGGGTTCTATTATAACATTGATGGTTGATATTATTTGCCTATATTACTGCTGAGACTTACATAAATGGAAATTTAAAATCGATTTTGTCTTTCTAGTTAGATACTGAATTTTTAAAGCTATTTCTTGTAAAAGGACTTTATGAAAAGTTTAAGACAATATTTGACTTCACCCATGTTTGTCAGCAATACTCTATGGTAAAAACTTACTATTTTGTAGGTAACACAGGATGTAAACTTGTACCAAATTCTTGAGAGGAAAATCATAGTTTAGTAGTCCAAACTAAAACTGGGAACTGTAGTTTGCTGATATACTTCACTTGTTACAACACAAGCTACAAAATCATTGTAAGATAATGGTATATTAATATAAGATAAATTATGTATTGCCTATGAGAAACTACATATAAACGTTCTTTCTGTGGTATTGTTAATAAGTGCTAAAACTTACAAAACTACATGAAATTTTCAAAGCTCAAAAGCATTACTGACAGCATGAATATGATTTCCCAACACATTAGACATATTCTCCCATCAGGAGTAAAACCTAATGTAAGAATAGTGTAATTCCATCAACATCGATTTATATGGACTTTAGTATTAACCACAAGTATTACAGAGGACTGAATGAGTCTCACTTAAATGTTAAGTTTAATATTAGTAACAAAACTTTATTAAACGATACCTCATATTTCACACCAAATGCTTTATCTTCTTTCTAGTGATTACGGGAGGCATCCATAAAAATGTAAAAGAGTGATAAATTTTGATATGCAGACTAATTTAGGTATCCTGCAGGCAACAGAGAAGTCAGCAACCGGTGACAAGGACATTTTGTAAAGTTTCCATTCATTACAGAATACTAAATAAACAGAGTATCCTTGTTTCATATATATTTGAATGCCAAGATCTGAACTGCAGATTTCGAAATCACTCATTTATTTTAGTGTGTAACTTTTTGTGTTTTAAGTTCAGTGGTAAAAATATTAAACAGGATTTTCTTAGAATGAAGATATAAATTGCGGAATAGTCTAGCTATATTTACATGCAGTTTTAGTACAAATACACTTTGACGACACTGATGCAAATTTATTGAGAGGGTGTTGAATTGTGTAATGGTCAAGTTTAAAGAAGCTCAACTTAAATAATATTATTTTGATCTACACTGTGTCTGTGATTTTTGTGACATTAAAACAGATATAAAATATTAGATAACTTAGTAAATTATAATTTTCTGAAATCAAATTCATGACAGAGATAAGGTTTTAATCTGTGGATCTGCTCATTCTTTCACACCAGGTACTTATTTTATTAGTATGAGGGTCATTATTTATTTACAGGGACTGATTGGCCCATCTCTCCTGTGTTTCTATTTGAGATGCAATTATTTTACAACCTAGAACCTGCAAGAAAAACTCAAGAAATTGATGACATTTTCCCACTTGTCACCTTAAATGTGCAAAATACTCTTCAAATATTTTGTTTGTTTGTTTTTTCTGTCTACGATCACCTGAAAATTAGGTCATTCTTATTATTCTTGTGTTGTATTTTGACACCTCTACTTTTCATAATGTGAGAGAATTTAAGTCAAATAAATAGACTGTGTTTAAGAAAGCAAACAATATGTTCAGAGAAAATACAAAGAGTAATCCATCCCAAACTCAGTCACATTCAAGTCATATGTCCAAAGACATAAATTTCATAAAATATAATTTTCAAATTGATGTATTTTAAGAAATAAGGATTTTTTATATTTCAGAGAAATCTCTAAGTGTCGATGCTTATTAAATTTATGAATTCAAAAAGTGACATCTAAGTTTGCATGTATTTTACATAAATTGAATTCAATCTCTTTTTTAATAATGGGTGGCATGTTATTTTGATGGTAAATACTATTAAAATGAATTTCTTTTTCTTCAAGCTTTACTGAGATACAATTTATATACAGCATTGTGTAAGTTTAAGCTATACAACATGATGGTTGATACACACAATATGTTGAGATATGTTTACCACAATAAGGTTAGTTAATATGTCCATCACCTCATCTAATTACCATGTTACCTTCTTGTGGTGAGAACAGTTAAGATCTACTGTTTTAGTAACTTTATAATATGTAATACATCAATGTTATTATTATATGATCTTTATACTTTATTTGATTAAAGTGGTATATTATGTTTGATTTGCTTTTGTTATTTTTTTAAGATTTTATTTATTTATTTGAGAGAGGGAGTGAGAGTGAGAGAGAGCATGAGAGAGGAGAAGGTCTGAGAAGCAGACTCCCCATGGAGCTGGGAGCCTGATGTGGGACTTGATTCCGGGACTCCGGGATCATGACCTGAGCCGAAGTCAGTCGCTTAACCAACTGAGCCACCCAGGTGCCCTGATTTGCTTTGGTTGAACCATCTTGGCATCCTAGAGCTAAATCCCACCTGATCACAGTATATGATCTTTTTAATGTGCTGTTGAATTGGGCTTGCTAAAATTTTGTTGACGGCTTTTGCATCTGTGCTCACTAGAGATACTGACCTATAGTTTTCTTGTGGTGTCCTTATCTGGTTTTGGTATCAGGGTAATGCCAACCTTGTAAAATTAACTTTGGGAGTGTTCCATCCTTTTCAAATTTTTGGAAGAGTTTGAGAAAGATTGATATTAATCCTTCTTTTAAATGTTTGGTAGAACTTACCAGTGAAGCCAACTGGTCCTGGATTTTTGTTTTTAGTTATTGATTCAATCTTACTAGTACTCTGTCAGCTCTGATTTTCTGTTTCTTCATGATTCATTCTCAGTGGGTTATGTGTTTCTAGAAATTTAAACGTTTCTGGAAGTTCTGCACTGGGAAATTTTACAATTGAGGAATCACTACTCAGAGATTGCCTGCAGTACTTTAGGTCACTATGTGCCTCGACTCATACCCAGAGAGCCTCCCTGGAGTTTATATCCACCAATATCCTCTGTTCATCTCCCAAACCTCATCTAATCATGTAGATTTTCACCCATCCATGCACTCATTCTTTTACTCAATCATCACAAACTTCAGGTATTGTGTGACTCTTGCCTATTAGATCTTATATTTTTGTGTGGAAGAGAGATAATAATTTTGTATTTCCAGACCAACAAGTGGAAAGACAATGTTTTATCTCTATTCTCTTTGGTAGTTCTAGTCTTGGAAGTAATTGCATTTTAAATATAAATGCAATTGGTAAAAACCCACTATAAATCAATATGTGTTTAATAAGCAACAAGTAGTTTGTAGTTTTCTTGGTTTTCTCTTCTGATGACGTCCTCAAATGGAGATTCCTTTCAATACTCTACGAACTCCTACATTCAAAGTACAGATTCAAATATAGTAACTGGTACTTGACTACGACTCACAATATGTAAGACAACAGAGAATAAAATGTTTGCATTTGTTGCTCTGTAAAGGGTAAGATCAGTGGGTAGGTATTTGGAAGCAAGATTAACACTCAAGAACCTATAAAATGGCAGTGCTATGGAAAGAACATGAAGAATTAAGTAAATATTCAGGTAGAATAATTCATATTATTCATTATTTAAATATTGAGATTGAGGAAAACAGAAAAATCACATATAATATTAATTGATTTCTTCGAAGCAAAGTTAATAACTCAAGGAATGCTTCAGAGGGAAACCATCTACACCTAGTTGACAGAACAATGGGGGTATTCCTCTACCTCGATATAAGATAACATTTCTGATAATAGCTGACTCTTGTTCTCTTGGCTACTTCCTCCCACAGAAAAGAATAAAAAATGTTCATTGATTTTAGGATGATTCCATATAAGGCCTGAACCCAGACTGGCACTCCCACAAGATGTACTGAAATACACCGATTAACTAGGTTAATAAATACATGAACCTTGAATTGCATGGCGAAGAGATCTGGGCTAGCCAAATACCATATGGAACAAACCAACATTTTGTGATGTCTGTTGAATCAACCATAGTCTTGTGGCTACACTGAGGCCATGAGGCAAAGACTGTATTACTGCAATCCCCTTGTGGGTCAACTCTCCAACTCTACAGAATACCTCCTCTTCTATATCAAAAAGTCCACCCCTTTGCTCTCAGTTATTGCCTTTGTCTCATACCTAATGGACAGAGACAATCACTTATTAAGTGGTTTATAATCAACCAAAGTGTTAACTTACTTGAATCTGTCTCCTCCACTATTGCTCTAGATTCCATGGGTCTTTCTCTTCTCAAGAATAGTTTTTCAACAGTTGTAGCTCCCTTATTTTCTTCAAAAATACCCTTCTTTTATATCAGTGCTTTTAAAATTCCCATATTAACGATTAGATAATGATAACAACAAAAAAATCCTATTTACCTTTCTCTCTCTCCACCTAATGCTCCGCATCTCTATTTTTCCCCTGTAGTATAATATCTTTTAAAGTTGGCTAAATTCACCGTAACCTCCTTTTCTCCATTCATTCATACAATAGAATAACCTTCAAAATATTGCAGTCACACAAATTCCACTGAATTCCTCTTACCAAAATCACTAGGAGCCTTCAAGTTCCCAAATCAAAAGTCACTACATTTTCTCCATTTTCTTCAACCTCACAGCAGTATCCCATACAGTTGGAGGACCTCTTCCTTTGCAATGTATCTTCTCATGTCTATTTTTCCTACATCACTGGTCAATCTCAATCATTCTAAATACCAGTCAACCCCCTTTTGCTTAACAGTCAACTCACCCTGTATGCTTTTCTCTTCTCTATCTACATTCTCTGCCAAGGGATCTCATCCATGGCCATGCCTACATGCTTGCAATATGACAATAACTCCCATATTAATGATTAATATATGCAATCCTCATCATACTGTACAGGAATATTTTCCCAGAGCAAGACATGATTGGACTCTTTGTAATCAACCTCAAATATCATCTCCTGAAATGTCCCCACTTCCTCCTGTCAATCATCATCATACCTCACCCATAATTAACACTTTTATACATACAGTATCTAATATCACCTTGTTTAAAAATAGTTACTGTTTGTGTGATATAACTAAAACATAAGTTTCATACTAGCAATTACCTCCAAAATTACCTTTCAAAAAGTCTTCTAGTAAGTGTTAGGTCCATAATGTATGCTATTTAAGAAAGAAGAAGAGTAGGAGGAGGAAGTGAATGAGGAGGAGGAGGATGGAGTGGGAAGAAGAAATGTTTCTTAGCTACCAAATAGAATAATAAAAATGTGTCATTTGCATATAATGATAATTGCTCCTGATATATATTCACAGCTAAATTTGTTTGTGCTGTAAAGACCTATGTTCTGAACACGTGTAGAAAGAAGTCTTTAAATTGCTTCCTGGAACGTCTGAAACAAATAATACATTATATGTTAATAAAAAAAATTTAAAAAAAAGTAAACTGCTTCTTGGAATGTTAAAAAATAAGAATCAGGAAAATATACAACAGAATATACATTTTAGATTTGGTGGCTAATAAATCAAATGTTTAGGTAAAGCAATTTTAAAGTACGTTAGCATAATTTAAAGTGACCATTATGGAACAGAATTTATCACACTTAAGTAAATTTTATGAACTTAATTTTCATATGTATTGTGCTATCAAAATTTTCTGACTCAGTGAGTGAACAAATTTTGCATAGCCACACCATAATTTCCTCTCTATTAGAAAGACATTTCTGATTTTCAAAGCATTCAGTTCTTATATCTTATGGAAAGCACTTGCTTCTATATGCAATGTATTTAAAATATTTATAAAAATAACACTGGAATTGAAAGGAACTTTGAAAATAAATACAATTGCGCAGAGGTGTTCACCACTTTGTTTCGTTTTTAGTCTTTATGTTTCATGATTTTCATGCATATACTATTTGTGTCTTATAAATTGGCTTCTACCACTTAAACATGCATATTTTTTAGGATGATCTTATGTGCTTTATTAAGATACAAGATTATATATTGTTTTGAAAATGCATTTTTATAATGGATAAACTAGTAAGTGAATAAACTAAAGAATTTTATAAATCATTAAAACATAATTTTTTTAAAGATTTATTTATTTGTCAGAGACAGAGAAGAACAGAGGGAGAGAGGGAGAAAAAGCATGAGCAGGGGCAGCGGAAGGCAGAGAGAGGAGGAGAAGACGGCTTCCCACTGAGCAGGGAGCCCAATGTGGGACTCAATCTCAGCACCCTGGGATCATGACCCGAGCTGAAGCCAGATGCTTCACCCACTGAGGCATCCAGGTGTCCCTAAAAAGTACGTTTAACCCTTTTTTCTATTGCCCTGAAGACTGAGATATTTTAACACGATAAATAATGTATTAATATATAGTACTACTGTTTACAGAATTTAAATGATCGTCTAATTTTTTAAATATTTTACTTAACATGTTTGTAGAAGGAAGTACAAGTGTTGAACTTTAAATAATTCACTTCCAAAACATAAGCTCAAACTTTTAAATCTGTTGTAATTGTTAATATATCTTTGATGTAAATTAATATGCAATACCTTCTGGAGACATCTCTGGTACAATGGCCTCATAAGGTTCATCTAGGAATTTTGGTTCATTGTCATTGATATCCGAAACTCTGATGACAAACTCAGACTCAGGTTCCACAGCCCTTCCAGTAGTGCTGTCTATTACCTGGGCTCTTAGAGTGTAGAGGGATCGTTCCTCTCTATCAAGCTTCTGGACGGCATATATGTCACCTGTTCTCTCATCAATGACAAAAATACTTCCAGCTCCAGCTCCCAAAAGCTTGTACTGGAAAGAGTTGTTTCCATTGTCTAAATCAGATCTTAGCTGCAAGTGCAAAGAAGGATAATTTAGTTTCCAAGACAGGTTTAAAGGGACAAATCAATTTTAATGATTTTATTTTCATGTCTGTTAATTTTTCCCCAAGTTAATAACTCCATGTAATTCCCACAGTATATTAAATCAGGTGAAATATTAATTTTAAGATTAAATTCTATCATCAGGCAGAGAAGTCTGAAATTTCAATGTAAATCACTAGGTAAATTATATTACTCTGAACAGATTATTTAATTAGAAACTATAATAACTGGAAAACAAAGTACCTTTCATAAATTATGCACAACAAAATTGGTACATGTTTACTCTGTATNGTTTCAATGTAAATCACTAGGTAAATTATATTACTCTAAACAGATTATTTAATTAGAAACTATAATAATTGGAAAACAAAGTACCTTTCATAAATTATGCACAACAAAATTGGTACATGTTTACTCTGTGTTTACATTCTTGGTCACTAAAACCATACTCTCAAATATTTGTATTAGATTGGGACCTAGAGACAGATAGGAAGATAATAATCTAGATAAATTTATTTATTTTTATTTTTATTTTTTTTTTTTAAAGATTTTATTTATTTATTTCACAGAGGGAGAGAGATCACAAGNCTAGATAAATTTAAACAGTGATGTCCTATCTTGAGGCTCAAAACACATAGGAAACACGAAAATATTACCAGGAAAATAAGGGAGCATGTTGAGAAGATAACAAGAGCCTCAGTTATCCTTGCTGGCATTTATAACATGCCATAAAATCTTTTTATATGATTTCCCAATTAATCCCCATAACATTGTGAGATATATAATACTGATATAATCATTTATAAAGAGAAAGAGAGACTGAAAATTGTTAAAACTTTCAGAGTCATGGTTTTTGTATAGGTTTATGACTTAGACAACAGTTTTGTCGGACCACAGAGCCTCCACTGCTCTGAGTTTTGCTAAATTATATTTAACTTTTTCCAACAAATTCAACTCAATTTTCAAATATATATTTTCTTCTTGTGCCCTCATTATTTTTAATTTTTAAAAGCAAAGTAAATTTGTTCACTCATAGTGTTAATGGAATTTTGAATTTTGTACATAAAAACAAGGGTTATTATGACATAGGTAACATTGGTTGTTTGGCTTTTCAAATCTAAATTATTTTTACATAAAGAGAAGAAGTATGCTATAATCCCCTAATTATTGTGTATCCATAGTTTTCTTGATTCATCATTTATGAATATGTCCTTCTTCAAAGTAAGAGCTTCTCCGAAAATTTACAAAGCTAACCAAAGAAATACAATCTTAAACAAATTCATAACTTTTCTGATAGCTCAAGGTGCAATGGACTTATTAATACATTCCTCTGTGATTGGGCAGAATATCTGAAGATATCTAATTTAATAATTTTAATAATGTGTTGAATAACACTGCTATTTATTGAAAGAAATAGATTGGGAANTTAATACATTCCTCTGTGATTGGGCAGAATATCTGAAGATATCTAATTTTAATAATTTTAATAATGTGTTGAATAACACTGCTATTTATTGAAAGAAATAGATTGGGAATAATAATAAAGAGATAATAAAAGAGTTATAGATCTTTTAATTTGATAACTCTTTATTACTCATAAGATAAAGAGGAAGTTTCCATGACTTACTAATAAGAAACTTAGGGAAACAAATATCCTTTCCAATAAGTATATCAAATGAAACTAAAGGATGGCTATGTTTTTCAAATATCATTTCAATACAGTTTGAAAATTTGATTCAGTATTAGAATGAGATGATAAATCAAATTTAGTAATGAATAAATGTATTCCAAGTATATATACACAGTATAATTTTCATGGATCAGTGAGCTTGATCTTTTTAAAGACCTAGATTTAAGTAAAAAAAAAATATACATATATATTTACTTATTTTTTTAAATATCAGCCTCTTAATGTCACAAAATACATAAATTAAACACATTTTAATTTCTTGAATTCTGTANCATATATATTTACTTATTTTTTTAAACATCAGCCTCTTAATGTCACAAAATACATAAATTAAACACATTTTAATTTCTTGAATTCTGTATTATGATATTTTCTGTATTTCTATTCAAAGGTATTTTTTCAATTAGACAGTTACTATTGATTTGGCAAATCAATATGCCTTTAATTTTTTACTTAATTGTGCTTTCCAAACTTAATTTCTGTTAACAAATAGTTCAAAAAGAAAGTCATCTGGACACATCAGCTATATTTTATTTTTACCAGATCTTTAACTACAACACCTAAATATTCATTATTACTGTCTTCTAAACCAGTTATCTGTATGTTATTTAAGACTAATGATATCGTTTCACAGGAAAACATCTGTTAGAATATTTTTGGAAGTATTTTTACAGAATGAAAAAAACAGGCAAACCAATCACGATGTGAAAGGAGGCAACAGGAGATGTGCCCGGAGCACAAAAACAAAAACTAGAAAATGTGACAGTCAGCCAGGGAGGTGGTCTCTGCTCTGATTGTACTGATGCACTTCCCTGTAGAGCCTTATTCACTAAAAGTCACCAGCCTCTGTTAGTCGGTCACCCTGCTCATTGATGGGAGAGCATATTGGCTCTGTGGAGTTCACTGCAAATGTGGCTACAGTGTCTCCGTTAACCAGCGGACACTTAACTATGGACCTCCTCTGTGCCATCCTGCCTCTGATTTACCTGCAGTCACCTTAGAGAATAAAAAGATGTGAAGTCATGCCTCAAAGCAGGCACACGTACATACACAAATGTTTGAAATCTGTTTGCCTGAGATCCTAACCTGAGCCTTTGGTTGAATACACACACGTACATTCTCTGGATGGGATAGATGAACTCTTTTGGAACCTGGACACCACGCTAACACGGCAGCTCTCTTGAAAGGGCTAGGAAAAGGGAGTTAATGAATTTTGAGTGCTTCACCCTTTGGGCCCAATTAAATTTTAGTGCCAGTTAATTAGCGGTTAAACTTATTTCAGTTCATTCATCTAGAGAAGGATCCTTACAGAAAAGGACACAGTATTGTAATTACCTCTGTTTAAAGAAAATTGAATAATAATAAAAACCAAAAACAAATAGGAAATGTTCTATCTCATTAGGGAAATTTTAAAAATACATATATTTTTGTAAGAAAGGAAAAATACTTATTCCTTATACTTCATAATCAAATGAAGTGTGTAGGCTCTTGAAGCTACTTAGCTGTAAAAGGGTTTGGTATTAATCTGTCTCATGAAAAATTAATGATGGGTAAATCAACACCTACTGAGCATAATAGAAAATCAGGCTAAATACTGTTGGTAAACGTTGTTATTCTCAGTGTGGTTGCTTTGATCCATTACCAAAAATAACACCATCAAATTTCCAGATGTTGATAAATGAGGGCGGTATTTTCATAAGGGAGACAAAAGTGAAATTTGAAAATCAGAGCTCTTCTTCTTCCTCAAGTTTTGCAAATATTTTAGGTGCCTGAAAATCTAAAACAATTAATTAGGCTGATGTCTGAAGCTTTCCAAGGGTTCCACTGAGAAAATGTAGAATTCATCAAATGCCTTAACTTCCTCATCCCATCCATTTAGAGATCTATAATGTTACTTCTTGTAACACTTTCATAAAACCAGTACCTGGCCAACGTGATAATTAGTCTTGTTCATTTCCTCTGGTACAAAAAACTGGTTCCACATCCAACCACGCTTCACTCTGAAGTGAGAAGCCACTGGGTGCTTAATTTCTTCCACTGTAGAGATTTCTGTTGCTGTACAGCAAGGCCATATGAGAGGAAGTCCCAACATAAAAGGTAGCAAGAAGCAACAATTCATTCTGCTCTTTCGATTCCAACTGGTATTATTCAGAGGAAAGAGTAGTTGCAAAAACTGTATGTTCCTTTACAATCTTTTTAAGTCTTAGGTATCTTTCATATTCCTAAAGAACAAGAAACAAAACAAAATTTTACATTTAAAAATAACATTTTCTTAAGTCAACCAGAGAAAGACAATTATCATATAATCTCTCTGATATGAGGAACTTGAGGGGCAGGGTGGGGGGGTCATAGAGGGTAGGGAGGGAAAAATAATGAAACAAGATGGGATGGGGAAGGACACAAACCATAAGAGACTCCTCATCTCACAAAACAAACTGAGGGTTACTGGGGGGTGGGAGGGTAGGGATAGGGTGGATGGGTTATGGACATTGGGGAGGGTTTGTGCTTTGGTGAGTGCTGTGAAAGATGTAAGCCTGATGATTCACAGACCTGTACCCCTTGGGCAAAGAATAAAAATAAAATTAAAAAAAAAAAACATTTTCTTACATAATTGCTACAGTAAGGGTACAACTTTTGCATTCATAAACATGGAACAACAATATACATTTAATTTATCTTCTAATTAAGCTGGTTATATTTTGTAGCTCAGCAATAATTTGAATGGTATAATTAGAAACTTCTGCTCAAGCATGGTCCATTTTAAGCTATAGCCATAAAACTGCCTGAAGGTTGAAAAGTTGGTCTGGCAATCTCCTTGACTGATAGGTGACACTGATATAGATTTTTTTTTTTTTTTAATTTAACCTACTTACATCTTCCATTTTATCTCAGTAAAACTCAACAGGCAAGCCAGGGGAAAAAATATGATCTTTCTCCGTTTTCTAAACAGCAGTGAGTTTCCTAATCCAATTTCCCAAGTTATAGTATTTTATCTAGCATTAAATAGACAAAATGACAATTCAGTTTGAAACCTGGGGGATTTAATAATCAGTTATACTGATGTTATAAAACACTATTTGAGTAGAAAGCCCATGCCAGATATTTACCATTTACCACTTTATATTATGAAAGATATGAAAAGAAATGTTTTTCCTCTTAACAAAGAGATGATGCTATTTTTAGAAAATAAATACAACAATATAGTGCCTGGGTAAAAACAGCTGTTTATAATATATAAGACAGCAGTAAAAGATATCTTCTATCATCAACATATTAAAAAAGAAACTTCAACTACTAAATTTTACATGTAAAACTTTTCATTTAACTGATACTGATCATACCAACTCTCTTTGAAATGACTGGTAATTCTCACCCTTATAGAAAATTGAATAGCTTTGCATTTACCACATTGACACAGCACCTCCGTATAACCAAACTGGATTTGTTTGTTTGCGACTCATGAAGAAAAATGATTTTGTCAGGTCTACAGTCTAGTTTAATACAACGTAATCCACAGAAAAGTCAGAGTCCCTGCTTCTGTTAGGAGTTTTCTGTATGCTCTCACTTCGAATCTTCTCCACACATTTTTGAATAACCACCAAGAGATATTTTAGGTCTTTGACTCTTGTTAGAAATAGTCATCAAAAAACACCAAATTAGGGCGCCTGGGTGGCTCAGTGGGTTAAAGCCTCTGCTTTCGGCTCAGGTCATGATCTCAGCGTCCTGGGATCGAGGCCCGCATCGGGCTCACTGCTCAGCAGGGAGCCTGCTTCCTCCTCTCTCTGTCTCTCTGCCTGCCTCTCTGCCTACTTGTAATCTCTCTCTGTGTGTCAAATAAATAAATAAAATCTTTAAAAAAAAAAAAACAAAAACAAAAAAAAACACCAAATTAAGAAAGAACAAGTTGTCATAAATGGGGTTACTGTGGTATCTCTGAGTTCCTTCAAGCAGATGTTTTCTTTTTTATATATTTACTTAATGAAGGCCATGGAGAACTTCAACTGAGGTGAAAATTAAAGATGAATTTCATTCTTATGGTGAATATTTGAAACTTACATAACGTCTGTTCTTTAGAATTTGCTAAAATATACCTTTTGATAGCCAGTAGATAATGAAAATATTCAGAACAAGTTTAGTTTCTTAATGAGGAAGCTGTTTTGTATGAATATGGAAAACGATCACTAACAGTGGTGTGAAGTGTAATTATAAGGTTGCGTAAAAGCATTTGTGTCAATTTTCTATTAGGATATTTTCATTCATCTCGAAAAAAAGTGAGAGGTTTTAGGGAAGATTCTGTTTTAGATGGAAAGATATTTAAAGCACACAAGAACAAGTGTAAAATAAGGACATTGTCTAGAACTTAATTTGTACAAATCTATTTTTATATTTACTTTTTTTATGAATTTGTGAAAATTCAATATAATTCAGTATCTTGAGATGATAGAAAACATTGTGGATTTTGTTAGTTGTAAAAGTTTCTTTTTGGTTATATAAAAATATACTCTTCTTTTGGTCATATATACTGAAGCATGTTGGTGTTGAAAATAAGATGATGTCTAGAATTTTTTTAAAAACATTTCAGAAACAGTAGGAGCTCAGGTAAAACCACTGAGGTAAAGTCTTGATAATTAATTCTTGAAATCGGGTCATGAGCATTTGCACAGCTATTATTTTCTCTTCACTTGTGTTTAAAATTTAAAATTAAAACAACAAAAAGAACAATTTATTCTGAATTTTTAAAACAAACATGGTGGACAAAAATCAATAATAGTTTAATATCAGCTACTGATGAGAACTCACACACATACAAAAAAAACAGAATCCCTGTACAATGCTGATGTAATTGAAAATTTGGACACTCATTTTGAGGAATAGTTTGGCCAAATCTACTGTATTTAAAAATTAGTTGAATCTATAAACTAACAGCTATTTTTTTTATTGCTTTATATCTAGAGAAACTTTCAAATTTTTCCACTGTGAGGCAAATATAAATTGGGTTAAATTGAAAAACATATATAGAAAATAAATTTCAAATCAGGGTACTATAGGATACCAATTATAAAGTGTTTCAAAATTATAAGACGATGCCATATGAAACTGTTGTCATACATAAATTATGTAAAGGAAGTCTAGGAAAAGAAAAATGATATACAAGATTTATTATGGTAATTACCATGCTAGTAGGAAGAGAAACTGGTTTAAAGATTGAAGTTTAGAAATATATCTCATTTTTCTCCCTCTAAACAATCTCAAGTAAATATGTCAAATAATTACCCTCATTAAATCTGGGTGATTCTTCTACCATATGTTAGATTTTTTTTCAGATAAAGTACATGATTGAAATATTTTTACAATTAAATTTAAAATTAAACGTCAAACAATCATTATTTTACAATCCTAAATGATAACAAAACAGATAGGAGTACCCTTTTATTTGAATCTCTTAATGTAAAAATAGAAGAATGACATGGTAGCAGTAGGTATGTCTGAATTATGAAATATTATGGCTTTGTTTATACCTCCTAGATGCCAAATTGTCTATAATGGTCACACATTTCAGGGGAAGGGAAAATGTTTCAAATAATGGTCCATTTCTGATTGAAGAGTGTTGACAGCTGTCAGCAGTGCAAGGCTGAAAAATATTCAGGCAGAGTCTGGGCTAATAAGGAAAAATGCTATCAATTAGTACGTCTGAAATAGGCCCTAGAGAAATAGGCAGGGGCATTTCCGCCCACATCTCCAATCCTGGTTATATTTTCCAGCCAGGTGAATGTGCGGATGAAAACCAGCACAATATTTCAATATGGAAAAAAGCCTAATACTGTGTCTCATGTTGATTTGTTTAGATTTAATGTTATTGTCCATAGCTAGGCATATTTATATTAATATTTATAAATATTAAATAAAATGTAGAGTGCACTACATTTCATTAAAACATATATTGAAAACATATATTTCAAAAGACACAATGTATAACAATTAAGTGACACTGCTATTAACACAAAATTACAAAATAATATTTGAATAACACTATTATAAAATACATCAACATATTATGTTCGAATAGGATCATATAATTTTAATATTAAAATTTGTACTTTCTCTAATGTATTACATTCACATACGAAGAAATTTATATCAACACATTTTAAGGGAGCTGTCCAGTAGCAAATAGTTATTTACCAGGGGAAGTAAGACTGGAGGTCTAATCTTAAGGTCATGGAGTATTCACTGTGCTTTATTGAAGAAGGAAAACATGTAGATGTCTAACAAAGTGCATGGCATCTGTCACTGAAAGTTCACCTTATTTAAATTGACTAAATATATAGAAATTGCATTTGAACGTCTGGACCGGTCTTGAAATTAGACATAATAAAATGTTTTCTATTATCTCCATTTAGAACACTTTTTTTCCCCCTTGTTCTAAAGATTCTTGAGGTCAAAAAAAGGGAAGAATGAGTCAGAATGATGGATTTGGTGTCTGTGTGGAGGAAGATAAAAGTTGAAGCCAGGAAAATGTGGATGGGTAAATATAGAAACGTAATCCTATTTGTGATCTTTTTAAAAATCAAGTGAAACTTGGCAGCCTCATAGAGTGATACCATACATAAAGGCTTTTAAATGACTTTCTCCAAACCACTAATAGGAAATATAGGAAGAAATGTGCGTGGATACAGCTTGCATACATAAGTGAGAAGCAGCGCTATCTCCGGACCAAAATTTGTAATAAACCATGGGCCAACTCTGTCTCTGTAGACGTAGAATGTAAAACATCTTTCTCTGTCCCATTTATAAACTCTCGTTAAACATATATTTTACATATTTACTGGCACAAATAAAAGCACTGTGTTACAGCTAAAGCAATATAAAGCCAGGGTGCCTGTGTAGGAGCTTCCCAAGCCCACGTTGGCTTTACAGCCTTTCCTATGTACTATCTGCATGATGTCCCAGGATGGGGAACAAGGGCCACTTCATCCCTGGGCTGGCTACTGTGAACTCTGTTCTTGGCGGTGCAGAGGACTGTGGATTAATGAGCACCGCACTCAGTCCTAAGCATTGACAAAACTGAGCCTGAATGTGAAAATACTCCCCGACGAGCAGAGACAGATTCCAGTTGATGAAATACCCACTGGCAAAATATCCGCTCTAAAAAATCTGGTATCCCACCTTTTTCCATTTTCCGCAAGTTACCAAAACGGGATTTCTCGTTATTTCTAAGCTAAATCACTACATGCCTCTGTAATGAAGATTTGCCTAAAACATGTATCCTTCATTATATGTTGCCCATACAACTGATAGGACTTCATTACATCTTTGCCATCTTAGTAATGATTTTAATTTGGCCACTGCATGTCCATACTCTATTTCTTACACTTAGTTTTCTTGTGTGATTACAGTCAAACCTGTAAAATATTTTCTTTACAGAAATCTCTTTTTCTCTTAATGTTCTCGTAAAAATATAGAACATAGAAAAATAAAGCAAAAAAAAAGAGAAAAAGAACAAAAAAAAAGTAAAGCAATATTTAANGAGAAAAAGAACAAAAAAAAGAAAAGTAAAGCAATATTTAATTTCTAACATCTAAAGAAGTATTCTAATATCACTTCATTATTNAAGAGAAAAAGAACAAAAAAAAAGTAAAGCAATATTTAATTTCTAACATCTAAAGAAGTATTCTAATATCACTTCATTATTCTAGGAGGTAAATACACATATATTTACCCATGCTTCTAGTTTTACTCCATAATTTAAAAACACTGGGAATTCCCTGAATACTTTAAATGTATTCATTTGGAGAGATACAGAAAATTGGTCTCACAGTTAACAAAGAACAAGTGACTAAAAACAAATTTCAAAATTCATGTTAACATAATGTTATTCAGCCATTAAATGTGGTGCTCTAAAGTCATTTAATGATATAAAAATATGGCTGTAACTCTTTGTTAGGTGAAAGAAATACATACAAAGAATATGAATATGAATATGGGTATGAATGAAAGGAAAAAAAATACGTTGACAAGTTCAGAAAAGAAGGCCTGAAACACTATGACCTCAAATGCAGACAGAAATTGTGTCTGCACTGAGCAATTACAAATGACTTAAAGTTGTCCTCATGTGTATTACATGTGTTAATATTTAATACATGTCTACACATGATTATACAATAAATTATTAAACTATTTTACGAAAGAAAAGTTTATTTAGTACTATCATGAAGATCAAGAGCTCACCACTGACTACCTCTGGGGTTGTTCTCCGTCGTTTGTTGAAATGAAATGTGCAGTGAGGGGTGGAGGAAGAACTGAATGACTACGCCAGCCTTGGCACCTACTGTTTATCATTTGACAAAGGTTTAACCTCTGGGTACCTACTCATCTCATCTGGAAAATGAGTTTAACACAAGTGCCTATCCCATGGGGTTATCTCTATTAAATGAGTTAATATGCCTAGATACTGTCTGACAAACATTAAGTGTTATGTAAGGGTTTTTAACTACACAAAAATAGCTACCTACAAAATGCATGGGAAAGATCCAATGATTTTATTTCTAAACTTTGAAATATTCAGCTACTGTTATTTCTTCAAACATCATACACATATTAAAAAAGACTATGAATGACTACTGCAAAAAGTGTAGGATATATGGCCCCCCTAATGCATGTGTTCTGTATGTATTTTCAAATGATTTGAATGTCACTTTTTTCCTAAGCATGGCTGTTTGACTATGACAAATAAATACTGTCATGCTTGAGATAATATGTGATATTGCATGGACATATATAGGCTGAAAATGATCCCAGTGTGATTCAGAACAATTATGTTTTCAAAGAAGACTAATTATGACTTAAGGGGTGAAAAATATTATAATCTATGCACTTATACAGTTTGTAACTGAATCTAATTATGAATTGTCTTTTCTATGACCTCATCTTGGTTACATAAAGATAATTATTCCATCTGTGAAAACTTATAAAAATATAATGTATTCAGAAGGCTTGTGGAAAGCTAAAACTAGGCTCAACTAAGCCAGCTTCTCATACAGAAAAACAGATGGCAATTAATATAATGTCTCCATCTTCAGAAAACCGTGAGCGGCTTGGTCAAAATGATATATCAAAAGACTAATAATTTGCAATGGTCAGGAAATCCTAAAGCTTAGGGGAAGAAGGAAAACTCTCAAAATCATGGTTTCTAAAATGCTACTTAAAAATAAGATAAAACTTTCCCTTCGTCCATTTATATTTTTAAGTTTTTGTTTAAATTCTATTTAGTTAACATATAGTGTAGTATTGGTTTCACGAGTAGAATTTAGAGATTCATCACTTACAGTAACACCCAGAACTTATCCCAAGTACCCTCCTCAATATCCCTCCCCCATCTGGTCCATGCCCCACCCATCTCCCCTCCAGCAACACTCAGTGTGTTCTCCATTTAGATAACCATGTCCAACTTCTGATACCGAGATCCAAATGTGTGAAGCAAGCAAATTTTATAAAACATCAGTGCGAAACAAATAGTAAAATGCAGTTCTTGGGGCTGTGAGCGGTTAAATCATTACAGGGAAAGTATTTAGAGATTCTTTTCTCTATTAATTCAAGGAGTTATGCATTTGTAGAGAGAAAAAAAATGGAGGCTTTGAAATGTGTATTAACACTCCTGTTTTATCCATTAGTCCCTTTATAATGTCTGTTAGAGCAGCAGCATGGGTGGTTGGTGGCAGCTTATAGACTAACCTCCAAGTCTAATTTTTTAATATTACAGACACGGCCTCAATATTCGTTCCAAAGAAAGGTACTGTATATTTGTGGAAACCTATTTAACACCTTGTCTACTTACTAAAACACAAAAGCAAATATATTAATGCTGGTAAGTGTTAGGTCGTGGAGCTGTTTCAGTTGAACCATCTTGGGAAATCTGTATTGTCTGTTATGTTAATTCCCACCTTCATGTCTGCCTTTATATTTAATTTTATAGATCTCTATATTTTTAATCGCTTTTATTTTAATCATTTAATATGATGTTAGTTTTTAATTAAATATTTTGAATCTTAAAACATTTGCAATTCCAGACACTAAAATTTTGCTTCTCTGAATTTACTGCCTTGGGCCCCTGACTGTTTACCACTCACTTCAAGGTGCCCGTGTATCCCAGCACTCAGACTAATGTGAAATAGCAGGAGTAAGAGAATCAAGAAATAACACAGAAACAACACGGACTAAATGTGACGGCCAACTGCATTTCAAGAGAGATTGTGTAGGGAATGTCAAAGGTAGGGTTAGAAATGGTGAGGTGGCTCCCTGCAAACCTTACAGGCGAAAATTCTAAGTGAGGACTTGGTGAGTCCTTACTCAGATTTGTCATTGTTATCATGGTATCTTCCCTTTCACCCCACTACTCAAAGAAAAGCCTACCCTTAATTCGTTAGGATTTCATAATCCATCCCTAACCTCTGGATGATTAGTAAAATGAGGTGGCAGGGAGGAGACATCAGAGAATAATAAGAATAACTAACATCTTTTCATCACTGTGGGAGACATACTATTGTTTATCAACATCATTCCTACAGTTTGGCAGGGTTATGTGATTAGTTTCCTAACCACTTACAAGTAATTGATGGGTTTCACTTCAGAAATAGAGCAATAAAAGGTCCTGTCTTTATCCCTCCCTTCTTTTGGCACTCAAATATTCTAGCTATGAGACAGCAGAGCCTCAATCAAGCTTAGGGCACTAGTAACTGTATGGAACTCAATACTGTGCCCTCATGATTTTCCTTAAATATTTGTGGCATGAGGTTACTGAGAAGTGGGTAGTTATGTGGCTACATAGCCTAGCACCCTAATAAAACCCCGAACTATATTCCTGGAAACATAATATGTACTTCATGTTTTCTCTTGTTAATTTTCTTTGTAATTCTGTGAGATACTAATTATTAACCTCCATTTAAAAGGAGAAGAAAGAAGATCAAAGTGAGCTTACATAAACTAATGAGAAAAAAGGAGTTACAAAGGCCAGCTATAGATAATAACTGGAATAAAGTCTTGTGAGAGTAATAAAAGAGATAAAAATACCTAACCTGAAAGAATACAAGTTGAATAGGGTCAGAGTTGGGGAGAAATATGATGTGCCCAGGGACAAGTACATTTGCATATTAATTTCAAAAACATGATTCCAAACAACAGTCCAAGATAAGCCATTTCCAAGTTAAGATATTTAGGGTAGTTAAATAGGGTACAAATCTCCATATCCTGTATAATTCAGTTATCCCTTCTTGTGTGTATATCAAGGCTTGGTTTCTCTAGTTCAACCCAGTCTTGATTTTTCTAGGGTATTTGCTCCACAATTTTAGTTACTGAATAAATTATTTGGCCATTTCCTCACTAATTATTTATTTTTTAAAAGATTTTATTTATTTATTTTAGAGAGAGAGAGAGAGAGAGAGAGAGAGAGCATGAGTGGAAGGAGAGGCAGAGAGAGAAGGAGAGAAAGCAGACTCCCTGTTGAGCACAAAGCTTACACAGGACTCGATCTCACAACCCTGAGATCATGACCTGAGCTGAAATCAAGAGTTGGATGCTTAATCGACTGGGCCACCTAGGCACCCCCCTCATGAACTTTAAAGCAAATACTTAAAATCTGTCATACTGAGTTTAATTTTTCCTTGTGATTTCAAATAGTAACCTTCGTTATATTTTAATGTTGATATTTTAAAGATTAAAACAGATATACCTAAATCTCCAATAGTACTAGTAATTCTATTTCTTCCTTAAATCCTACCCTCCTAATAATTACCTGACTGATGGATGAAATTCAAGTTATTTAGTTCAGGAAAATGAGTTGAATTATTATGGGTAGACACTTGTATGTTCAATTTCAAGTTCAAATCCAGAGCCTATAACCACATGTTTGAGTTGAGTGCCATAGAGGAAACTTTGAAAAGTCAAGTGCACATGGGATGCAGTGGGCAATACCCAAGGGCTCTCTTATCCTACAACACCAAGTAACGAGTAATTTAAAAGTTCATTACCTGGATGCATATATACACACATAAAATTCCAAAATTCTCACTCCCCACCCCCATTTTCACATGGAGAGCCTTTTAGCGAACATTTCCAGTTTTAAGGAGTTTTTGTTAAGATGTCTGGGTGACTCAGTTTGTTAAAGCTTTTGACTCTTGATTTCAGCTCAGGGTCCTGGGATCCAGCTCCACGCTCAGCAGGGGATTCTCTCTCTCTCCCCCTCTTCCTACTCACAAGCTCGCTCTCTCTCTTTCTCTTGAATAAATAAATCTTTAGAAAAAAAATAATTGAGAGTTTTTGTTATAAATATGGGTTTATTTAAAACTGAGACTATGAACTGAGATTACTGTATGGTTTCTTTATTTTCATTTGGTCTGATAAGGTAGGTACAGAGTAGAGTGCACAGATTCAGTAATATCAAGACATACTTGCATTCCTAATGTATATACACCACTTTCTATGTCTATAATAGATAATAAAAACTAAATACATAAAGTTAATCTATATAATATACATTACATATTATCTGTGTTATATGTTGTATATAACATAGAATATAAATTATAAGATATATAATATAGACTCTATAGTATATGATGATTTTCAGCTAATATCATATGCAAAATTATTCTATTTCTTTCCTACACTATTTTTTTTGGCATTAGGATATTATATCTATATAAACTGAGTTGATGAGTTGTCATGATTTTGGATCACTGGGTTATGTTTTGTGAGAGTAGATTTAGCTTTAATTGATCCCATGTACATATTATTTTTATAATTAGTTGAATCTGATTCATTTTTAATTTTTATGACTAGAAGTAATCAAAGTTGCATTACACACACAAACAAAAATCGTGTCAAAATAAATAGAAAGGGGAGCCTGGGTGGCTCAGTCTTTTGGGCATCTGCCTTCGACTTAGGTCGTGATAGAGCCCCGGGTTTGGCTCCCTGCTCAATGGGGAGCCTGCTTCTCCCTCTACCCCTGCTCGTGCTCTCTCTCTCTCAAACAAATAAATAAAATAAAATAAAAATAAACAAGTAGAATGAAAGCTTCATTTATTTCAAGGCTCATTCTGTGTGTGTGTGTGTGTGTGTGTGACTTCTATACAGGTTGAAGACTAAATTATAATTCATGTAGATATCACAAATTTCCTTTATTATCAGTTTAATCCTAATGAATTCATAGCTTTCAGATAGTATAGAACCAATAAGTAATGACTTTCAATGCTACAAATAATAAAAAATAAATTCGGGAAAGTAAAAGCTTCAAAGAATGATGAATAAGGTGCACTTCTGAAGATTTCTTTCTTTTTCTTTCTTTTTTTAAATTAACATACAATGTATTATTTGTTTCAGGGGTCCAGGTCTGTGATTCATCAGTCTTACCCAGTTCACAGCGCTCACCATAGCACATACCCTCCCCAATCCATCACCCAACCACCCCATCCCTCCCACCCCTCTTCCCTCCAGCAACCCTCAGTTTGTTTCCTGATTAAGAGTCTCTTATGGTTTGTCTCCCTCTCTGGTCTTTTTCTTTCTTTTTAAAAAGATTTATTTATTTATCTTAGAGAGAGTGTGGGGGGTGGAGGGGCAAAGGAAGAGGAAGAGGGAGAGAGAATCTCAAGCAGACTCCCCACTAAGCACAAAGGCTGACATGGAGTTCAATCCCACAATTCTGAGATCATAAGCTCAGCCAAAATCAAGAATCAGATGCTTAACTGACTGAGCCACCCAGGCACCCCACTTTTGGAGATTTCTTGATCCAGGAAATAAATCATGGCAGTTTGACAAAATCACCAGTTACCATATATGGAAAGAGTGAGAATTTCCACAATCATAGCAAAGTGAAGCATTTCCCCCCAAAACATTGGATAAATATGAAATCCTATCAGTTAATTATTCTCATCACACAAGTGGTATCTGACAAATTGAATTTATGTATCACCATAGAAACAAGAAAAGGAAAAATATTTTTCTTCTTAGCAAAAATGCATTCTACTGTCCCAAGAACTTATTACAAAATTATTTATTTGGTCTTTAATTTCCGTTATGCATATATTATTGTTTTTTACTTGTTGGAAATCTTTTTACGTGCTGCTTACTACAGTAAATAAAGACACAGTTGCACTATATTAGACTTTTTTTTGCTGATGTTGTATTAGTAGCTACATAATACCTAGTCAAATATATCATCTAAATGTTTCTTTCTCCAATTATCAATTGCATTCAGTATATTCTTTATAACTATAATAGCTATAAATGTATTCTACCATCAAAAGCAATACTTAGTAAGCACCACTGCCAAATGGTGTGGAAAATATAATTTTGTATTGAAAAAGGCATAATATAAACATGACTTTTTAAAGACCTAAATCTTAGTGAATGGAAAAAAAAATTAAAGTCATACACTCTTTTGTGTGTGTGTGTGTGTGTGTGTGTGTGTGTGTGTGTGGAATCAAGGCAAAATTTAAAACATTTATAACATAGTATCATAGAACCATAGTACCCAATTCATATGAACTGGTTAAAATATTAAAGCATTTTAGCCACCATGCAAAAACATTTCACTTGACAATTGTAGTAATATTTATTATTATAAAACATGAACAAACATGACAAAACTATTATTTTATGCTGGAGGTGGTTGTATTTTTCTACTTTAAAATTTTTATTAAGCATGAAGAGAATCCCTTTTTCTTTACATTAAGTGTAAAGTAGACAACTTGGTTGATTCAGTCCCTCAATTTTTAGGAAATGACTTACTCACCTTATTCACATTAGAATTAACTGCAAAGCTAAGTAAAATGTAGATTCAGTATTCCACAGATTCTGATTCACCATTTAGGTGATTTTCACAAGCTCCAAGGTGATTCTAAGGCAAAGAGTCCAAGGATAGAACCATCACCACAACTGTTATGTCTAACATATACTGGGGGCTTACTTCATGGTTATTACTATAGAAAGAGTATGCCATTCTTTAACTGATTTATCTTACAGCAATCCTAAGGTATATGCTCCATTATTATTGATATTTCATAAATGCAGACAGTGAGCACACAGAAGTTAACTAGATTTGCTGAGCTATATAATAATTTGTCAGGCTGGAATTAAATCCAAGCAGATTACTTCCTCCAGAGCTGGTTCCCTTAACCTTGCATGAATCCATTTTCCAGAATATGGATGCCATTTTGGAAAAGAAGGAAAAAGAAATATATGGGTAGATACTGGCCAAGGGTTTATTTCTAGAGCAGTGATTTCCAAATTTTCATATTTATTCTCCTATGAAAAAAATGCTTAGGGTGAACTCCAAAACTGTAATATGTATTTATATATTAATCATTTACTTCTACAACTTTTACCACCATAAAGATATTTCATAAAAACATACTCAAAATTGAAATACAAGAGTATGAGGTAAAACAGTAATATAAATAGAATTTTTCATATTTTGCCACAGCGCAGCTTATGGTTTTGGGCACACTCTGTGTTACCTATAAGAGACTAGAAGGGAGTCACTTATCTGGAGTCTGCTCTGGAAGGTGAAGGAGCACAACCGGGCCATTTTGAATATTTCAAGTCCATATCTCCCACCTTATCCTGCTTTTCTCTCTCTTCAAGAGACAATTTGCATGGGTTCTCAGACTCTTACTTTATGTCCTGAGCATGCAATAGTAACTTTCTGGTTGCCAAATTATACCTACAATAGATGGTTCTTATAAGTAATACAGATTGAGAATAGGAATTAAATCAAATGAACTGTATAATTTCTATTTGGTTCTTTTCCTTAATTAAAGTACTTAGTTAAATCTTCATTTACTATTAAATTAAATTAATGCTGACCATTAAGGAGAATCTGTATAAAATGTAAAGATTTGTGCCTCTATAATATTATAGCTGCATGACACCAAAGTACTTAAACACTCTCAGATTGAGTTTCTCCAACTGCAAATTGAGATAACATATGTCACTTCTAGGTATGTCATGATAAGTCACATAAAAATGACAAGGTGGACCTGAAGCATATCATATGGTATGCTATCAACAAAGGTAGGTGTTATTATGTCATAAAAGCATGGCATTTATTTAAATATTTCTTTGGAAAATTTAAAAAATTCTTTGGAAAATTCTAATTAATCTCTTCCTACAGTGCAGAAGAGAATCACGAATAAGTCCCCACTGCTATAAGAATAAAAATAAAAGGAGTAACTGTCAATATCCATACTGTTTAAACCACTTAGGTAAGAGCTCTTTCCAACTCAAGGCAATTGGGAATGGAAATATTTCCTAAATATTACAAATGATTTCAGATTAATACACCCAAGGCTAATGTGTATGGTTTTATTATATGAAATGTCAGGATCTGGTAGGAGAAAAGAGTGGAAATGTGTATAAGTAGTCATAGGACCTAAGACACTTCAGAGATATCAGAAGGATAAAACCATTACTGTATATACATCTGCTGTCACATCTAAATATAGAAAAGTTGATTTCCATCAACTTGTAAGTTGAAGTCTCCATCTCTTTCTCTCTCTCTCCCCACCTGTCTACCTATCAACTTTCTTTAATAGAGAAATATATATCCTCAAGAGAAAAACTGTAATATTTGGGGATCGCTAAATCAATCAACTTGGTCATTGCCAGAAAAATGAATTCTGACAGCATTCAGTCTCCATTCCCCACTCATACAAAAAGACTTCCCAAACAATCTTTATATTCCTTATTCTTATATATACAAGAGGTTCCTTTTGGGGAAAGCCACCAATTGAAAGAAAAAGTCCCAAACAAATACAAAGTATAAAAATAGGACCGAAAAGAAGTAAAAACAAAGGCCAAGAGTGGTAGAGAACAACAACAACAACAGCAGAAGAAGAAGAAAGGAAGAAAACCAACAGCTCCTTAGATAAATACAAGAAGGGACTTCCTCATTGAAAGAAGTAAAGCTTGCTTTTAACAAGAGTATTTAGAGAACAGGGATTGTAATTGCAGGCTATTTTTTAAAGGTGTGTGGAGGAGGAAATTTTGAAAGGTAAATTTGAAGAAAGACCTTTATGAAAGCAGAAAAACAAAGCATAAGTATAGAAAATAGGATAAAAAAGATTATTAAGGGGTTAATTCAAAAGGCACAACATATGAAAATGGAGCTACCATACGACCCAGCAATTGCACTACTGGGTATTTACCCTAAAGACACAAAGGTAGTGATCCTCAGGGGCACGTGCACCCGAATGTTTATAGCAGCAATGTCCACAATAGCCAAACTATGGAAAGAACCTAGATGTCCATCAACAGATGAATGGATAAAGAAGATGTGGTATATATATACAATGGAATATTATGCAGCTATCAAAAGAAACGAAATCTTGCCGTTTGCAACGACATGGATGGAACTGGAGGGTATTATGCTGAGCGAAATAAGTCAATCAGAGAAAGACAATTATCATATGATCTCTCTGATATGAGGAACTTGAGGGGCAGGGTGGGGGGTCGTGGGGGGTAGGGAGGGAAAAATAATGAAACAAGATGGGATGGGGAAGGAGACAAACCATAAGAGACTCCTAATCTCACAAAACAAACTGAGGGTTACTGGGGGGTGGGAGGGTAGGGATAGGGTGGATGGGTTATGGACATTGGGGAGGGTTTGTGCTTTGGTGAAAGCTGTGAAAGATGTAAGCCTGATGATTCACAGACCTGTACTCCTTGGGCAAAGAATAAAAATAAAATTAAAAAAAAAAAAAGAACTAGGAAAAAAAAAGGCACAACATAAAAAAAATAAATCTCAGAGAAATGGAATAAATGTCCATTCACCCTTTCCACATTTTTCTCATCCAATCTACAGAAAAATGCAATCTGGCTTTTCCCTCCAATAGTACAATGCAACCAATCCATCCAGGTCAAGAGGGATCCCCTTTATTTCTTTAACAAAATTAAATAAATTTTTTTCTTTATTTTTTGAAATTAACTTTATTTTTTTAGAATTATATATTTTTAATTTTTTAAATTTTATTTATTCAGTGATCCAAAATTCATTGTTTATGCACCACACCCAGTGCTCCATGTAACACGTGCCCTCCAAATCAACTTCATAGTGGCGCAGCACATTGTTGCCTTCATTATAATTGGAATTCCCTTTTTAAAAATTCTCTCTCTACACACTCTCAAGCTCTACACACTTTCAAATTCCTCTTTCACCTCAAAATCTCTTATTTCATTTGATTGTCTTCTTTCTTAAATACTAGAGTTGCATTCCTCAGAAATGCTTTGCTCATTCTATATGTGCGGTAATATCTGCAGATTTTATGGTTTCAGTTAAGGTCTATATACCAAAGCATCATAAAGGATTCTCAGCAGCCCATATTTATCTCTTTCCTTATCTATAGACCTATTTTCTAAGATGCATTTCAAAGTCTCATGGCCCACAGAGAAACCATTATCTTTTATTGCTCATTCCTCTTCATCATTGTTCTTTTTCTCACTGAAGGACACCAGGACCCACTCAAAACTGGCACTTAAATAATACAATACAAGAAACAACAGGTGTTGGAAAGGATGTGGATGGAGTAAGGGGAAACCTCCTGCACTGTTGTGGGAATACAAACTGGTGCAGCCACTCTGGAGAACGGCATGGAGGTTCCTCAAAAAAATGAAAAATGGGACTACCCTATAATCCATCAATTGCCCTGATAGACATCTACCCAAAAAATACAAAAATACTAATTCAAAGGTATATATGCATCCCAATGTCTATAGCAGATTATCTATACTAACCAAACTATGGAAGTAGCCCATGTCCATTTACTGGATGTATAAAGAAGATGCGACACACACACACACACACACACACACACACACACACACACACACTGAAATATTACTGAGTTTTAAAAAACAGTAAAATCTTGCCATTTGCAACAATGTGGATGGAGCTAGAGAATATTATGCTAAGAAAAATAAGTTAGAGAAAGACAAATAACATTTGATTTCACTCATGCATGGTTTTGTTAAGAAACAAAACAAACCACCAAAGGGGGGAAAAAAAGAGAGAGAGAGAGACAGAGAGGCAAACCAAGAATCAGATTCTTAACTATAGAGAACAAACTAATGGTAACCAAAGGGGAGATGGGTGTGGCGATGGGTTAAACAGGTGATGGGATTAAGGAGTGCACTTGTTGTGATGAGCACAGGATGATGTATAGATGTGTTAAATTACTATATTATACACCTGAAGCTAATATAACACTGTATATGTTAACTAAGTGGAATTAAAATAAAACTTTAAAAAAGTAAAAAAAATATGAGGGATAGAAAATAATAAAATAGCGCAGAATTTTAAGAAATAATTTATGTGGTCTTGAAATTATCAAATGAATATATATATATACATATATATACACATATACATATATATACAAACACACATACATATATGTATACATATATATATATATGAAATCTGTCCATAGACAAAAACAGACACAAATGTGTGCATGCAAACACAAAGACCCATTTTTTATAGTCTTTATGACAATCATTTTTAATGGCTACATATTATTTTACTGTGATATAGAGCATATTATGTTACTCAATTCATCATTTATAATCCCTTTGTTCTAGATATTGTTATTTAATTTTAGATTATTTAAGTATGATAAAGTTCCAGGAAAGAGGCTTACTGGGTCAAAATTTGGCTGCAACTTTGTTTGTTAGCTTCAGGAGTAGGAGAATTTAGTGATTCATCACTTACAGACAACACCCAGTGCTCCTCACAAGTGCCCTCCTTAACACTCATCACCCATTTATACCATCCCCTGTCCACCTCCCTCCATCAACTCTCAGTTTGTGAAGGGTCTCTTATGGCTTGCTTCCCTCTCTTTTTCTTTATTTTCCCCCTCCCTCCACATTCATCTCTGAGTGAAATCATATGGCCTTTGTCTTTCTCTGACTGACTGACTTCATTTAGCATAATACACTCCAGCTCCACTCACGTCATCTTAAATACCAGGATTTCATTGTTTTTGATGGTTGGGTAATATTCCATTGTCACTGATGTCCATTTATTATTAACCAATAATTTGGAGCCAAATCCTGATATGCCTATAGAATTGGCATACTTTATGGATATTAGATAAAAGAAAGAAAATAACCAAAGAAAAACTAATGTCTTATATAGACACAAAGACAAAAGCCTTATTTTAGAAGGAGAATTATATCCACCTGAAAAGTGATGTTATGGGCCCCCCTTTTTTTCCCACCCAAGATTATAGGGAAATGGTTATATTTTGCTTTACTAGTTCAAAAGCAATTTCAAGCAATGTCATGAAGTATTTCCTTAATAACAAACAACAATACCATTAAAAAGTTTATAGAAAGATGCATGTACATCCTTTTTTCTTTATCTTTTTTAAAATTTTTCTTTATCTTTTTAATGTTCTAGTTACACTTTATGTTTCTCTCTGATTCTCACAGTATTATCTTTTTACCAAAAAAAGTCATAGAATCTTCACTAGAGACTTAAAAAGCCTACACTAGAGATTAAAAAAATAAAATAGGTGGCAAACTCCTGGAAACAATTTAGTTATAATCCAATTTAAAGACAGAAAAAATGGTGGCATTTTTCTTTTCTATGATTTATGTATAATTTGCTCATTTCTACAGAAATGACATTTCTAAATTTTGCACTTAGAGAAAATTACCTAGGTTATTTTAAGCCACAATTGATGCACCAAAATTATCCCCACTTTAATATACTATCCTACAAATTTACAAGTTTATTTATCATGTAAGTTCTTATAAAATGTAGATGTACTAATCCTGTATGTTGATAAGTCACTGTCCAATACTAACATTTCAAACTTGACTTGGTATGTCAAAGCAAAGTCTCAGACAATTATATGCTTTGCTTTAATTTTAAAACATTCTTTGATGATTCTGAATGTCTTTTATTGAGTAATTAGTGCAATGAATTTCTGACAAAAACATTTCTGTTTTACTAATTCTAAAGTGGTTTTTAAAGTGAGACATGAATGTTGTTACTGGATCATATCAGAATTTTCAAGAGGGCATGCGTCATTTCAAAAAGAAATGGGTTTGTTGTTAAGTTGTAAAAAGGCAGGTTTTAGAACATTTTAGGTGGATTCTTTCTGGTGAGTGGCGATGAAAGTTGAAAACTAACAGTACGGGTTTTTAAAAAGTGTCAAATATCTTTCTGGTCACTTTGGCAAAAGTAACTCATTTCTCAAATCTGACAACAAAATATAAAAGTTCCATTTTCTCATATTTATTATCATGGTTCTTAAACATTAGGTCAGTAGCAATAAATCCCAGTCTAAAAAAAAGGTGTATGAAAAGACCAATATACCCTTTTAAATCATGTGATCCATTTATTTCTATTACTACTCAGTAATATGTTAAATACTACTCTGTAGAACTCTGAATATAACAATATTTAAAGGGTACACATTAAGAGCATGAGTGTCAAAAAATTCAATATCAGTTTATATTTAGTTATAGATTATCATTTATCTAATTATATGTATCTCTATTATGACAAATTCCTGAGAGATGGGTCAGATTTCTTAAGAATGCTTGGGAAACATTTATGCAAATCATTTTAAAGCATCTTAATTTATGATAATTTAATTGAATTAATTTTTTTTAACGTTCCCAGGGATAAGTACATTGGAAAGATTCCAAGGGGGATAACAAAACAAAACAAAACAAAATATATGAATAGATAAAATATCCTTTAAGACTTCCACAGTTTGTGTACGTGTGTGTGTTTGTGTGTGTGTGTGAGAGAAAGATGTAGAGTGGGTTTAAGCATAAAAGTATAAATATTTCAAAATTTTATTAGAACACAAGGAAAGAATTATTAAAATTGAGGATGGAAAATGAAGATATAATTTATATAATGATCTAAGACATTTCAGTCATTGTTAAAAAGCCTTGGTAAAGCAGAAAACACATAAATAGAATAAGAGAATAAGTCATCTAGAGTTGACTTCTAGATTTTATAAACTGGTTATTTGTAAAAATTGAACAATTTTAGATTTTTAATTTTATAATGTTTATTCCTTTTGGGAACAGTTTTACTGATTACAAAATTCAGTAAACAGAAATGTCCACATTATATAAAAATTTAAATATTTTCATACTCAAAATTATAAGTATATATATTTGCATATATGTGATACTTAAACAGCTAACATATTTAGAATTTGGAATAAAGGATATTATATGAATGCATATTATTTTATTACATTACTTTATGCTGCGAATGTATCCAAAATATAAATATATATTACTAAATTTGCAAATATTTTACAAAGTGTCTTCTCTATACATATTAGTTCAAAAAATGAATTCCTTGAGCTAAAATATAAATTAATATAAAGAAAACATTTGCCATTCTATTTCTATTTAGATATTTTTGTTGGTACCTCTTCATGTGTTTTTTATATGCTAGTTACAGATTTACTAAATCCCTTTGGCAAACTTACTTTGCAATATTTTATTAAAATTAGTAACTATTAAAATTACTTGCAATAAATTAAAACGAAACAATATTAAATATCTTTCACAATTTGCATTTTTGTAATTTACACTTTCATGTCTTTCATATTATCGTGTATCTTTCATATTTGATGAATTTGCTTTTTTATTACATGTGATGGATATAATTTATTGCAAATTAATATGTGCACATGTTTGAATATGTAGGTATCTGTACTGATAATTTGCCCAATTGCTTACTTTTCATTATTATTACTATTATATTATTATATTCTTATTATTATGTTATTACTATTATATTCTTAATTACTTAAGCTTTTTTGCCTTAAGACTTTTGTAAGGTCAATAAAAAGTTTGCTAGCCAAAATAACTGACAAAGAGGAAGAAAATAAAATAATAGTATGTCAAATTTGAGAATTGACTGTCCTTCAAAAAACATTTAATTTTATTCAGAGATGGGGAAAGCTCCATACTAAAGATCATTTCCTAAGAAGTAAATAATTAATTGTATTAAAAATATTTACTCTATATTTTTCTTGTATCTTTAAGTTGACTTTATTGTTCATAGCATCTGACAGTACAAAGATGAATACATAATAAATTAAAAACAAAATCCTAGAGGAAGAAAAAGAAACAGTAGTGATACATTCCTCCCAAGAAATTTAACATTTTAAATGTTCTGGAATGAGCCACTTTTATTTTCCTCAATCCGAATTGTAGAGATGGCCAATTGGTCTCAGAAATATTTCTTTTAGAGAAAGTTCAATATATATATTGTGATTTTAAATTTTTTAGAATTTTTTTTCTCTTATGAAGTACAAGCTAGAAAAGCACTTTTCAAGTCCTTTTTGGCCCTATATTCATGATGAGACAATTTATATAATAATTCAAATACGCCTAATTATCACATCCTTACCTGTGTTATCTTCACGTTCTAGGAGCTCTGCAAAAATTGACTTTCAAAATTCATGATAAACACATACAGAAGAGGAGGAGAGATGGCTCTTATTTTGCTTCCCAGGCTTCTCCTCAACCCTGAACATGTGTCACCGGGCTCTGAGCTGGAGATCCTTGCTCGTTTAGTACCACACCACCAGCGTGTCACTGCTTACAGAATGCTATTTTGGGTTCTCTGAGTACAGCCATGAACACTGAGCCTTTTGTGCAAAATATCATAAGGGCACTCTGGTGTCCGTTCATAGGCTTGGATTAAAATGCAGACAGCTCCAGCAAGTGGTATGAGCCATTTTTTTCCCCCTTTTTTCCTAACAACAAGCAAAAGGAAAATAAAGTACTTAACTGGCTTGAGGAGATAAGGAGGGAATTCGACTTCTGTAAGAGAATCCTACAAGTGGAAAGGACATGCCCTCTACTTGGGGATTAGCTGATGAAACAAATGATCAATTTAAAACAGGCACAAAAGTTACTAAAAAGAGAAGAGCTTTTCCACTCTGCGTCTATGCCTTCTGGCTGCTTCTTAATTCAGTCTTTCTGCTCAGGAATCAAGTAAAATACAGAAACAGAGGGAAATGTCTAAATTAAAATCCTTTTCTTCTCCTTGGTTTAACTATTACCTAAATATAGTTATTTCATTAAATTTATAATTAGATTCTGTTATAGCTATTATTTATTATGAGATACATAATATTAAGCTATATGCTGATTACTAAAGCTGTTTTTAGTTAAAATTATTTTTGTACCAAATTAGAGAGGCTCAGAAGTATGAACAGTGCCTAAAGGACAACGGTGCCAACATTATGACTGATGTCTAAAAAACTTAATATTTTTAAAGTTTACATATGCAATTATTGTGAGGAGACAACCACAAATCTCAGAAAGATGCAGTATTGGGACTGTATGCACGTTTGTTGCTTTTTATTGTAACAAGGGAAGGATAGTAGGAAAGAAATTCCAAGTAATGCTGGTGATAACTAAATCGATTTCATGATGATAGTTTATGCTTACTTCATATTTAAATTCACAAAGAACAAACTATTTGTTACCATTTGCTAAATAAATGTTAGATGCCTTTATAACATGAGTCAAAACCAAAAATAAGCTTTTTCTTTAAGCATTTTTTAACATTGGGTCAAGAACACTTAACATGACACCTACCCTCTTCAATTTTAAAGTACATTACACAGCATTATAAGTGATAGGCAGATGGTGTACAGCCAATCTCTAGAATTACCTAGTTTGCACAGCTGAGACTTTATACCCACTGAGCAACTCCACATATCTCCCTGTCCAGACCCTGTCAACCACCATTCTACTCTCTGCTTCTATGAGTTTGACGACTTTAGATACTTCATATAAGTGGGACCATGCAGTATTTCTCCTTCTGTGAATGACTTATGTCATCTGCATAATGCCCTCTAGTTTTATCCGTGTTCTGGTGTGCATGTAAGAATCTAACTTTTTATATGATATTGTCTCCTGTCTTGATACCACATGAAGCCCCACTCTGGGTCGCAACTTTGCTTTTTTTGACCTGCATGTGTATGTTCAACACAATGTTCCAGGGCTTGTGTTATATGGCATAAGGGCGCAGGTGCAGGTCAGCAGCTGCAGCGCTGATGATTGTATCGGAAAAAGGATAATCACAACTGCAGAAGTTACACTGAGACAGGATTACATTTTCTGAAGAATGTAGGGTTTGGAACTAGTATATTTCAAGTAGAATACCATTAACAGAAATTTGTGATTTTATTCAGTGGAAGACATGCTATAAAACACCTACGCAAAGTGACCAACTAGATTTGATTTTAATATAGACACAAAGTACTTTCTTTTCTTTTTTATTCATTTTTTTTTGAGAGAGAGTGAAGGAGAGAGAGAGAGAGAGAGAGCATGAGCTGAGAGGAGGGGCAGAGGGAGAGGGAGGATTAGACACAAAGTTCTTTAAGTTATTTAAGAAATGTTTGTCCTCCCTGGAGGGTGAGAGGGATTAACATCGGATTGGCTGGAATTGAGCAGTCTTTCCACCTACGCCATAACCAGAAATGTAGACTGGCCTGGACTGATGGGACTAGTCATCAAATAAACTCAGAGATTACAAGAACTGCATTTTCCTCACATCAGAAAGAAAAGTACATGAAATCTTTCCCATATACAGAAAGAGGAAAAAGTTGTGAATAGTGAATGGAACATGACTGTGTAAGAATAGAGAGTCTCAGAATCAAGTACACCACTACACAAATGAGTGTCAGAGCCATTACAGTAGGATTACTGGAGGTCTCCACCCCACAGAATAAGCATGGGGGAGGGTGAATAATTCCTGAGACACTCGTGCTGTTTCATACATAGAGAAACATTCTGAGAAATATACAGAAACATTCTGGTAAACAACTGTCAGCTTTCCCATGCAATCTGGGTAGATTCTACAAATGTCTTCTGCCAACAGGCTGAGGAATAGAGCCTGGTGTTCCAGATGCTGTTAGCCAGGACTGCACTGAGTTAATCTAAATCAAGATTTGAATTAAAATATTATAATTCATCAATGCTCTAAAGAGCCACTGATTTTTTTTCTTTTTCCTTCCTTCCTCCCTCCCTCCCTCCCTCCGTCCCTTCCTTCCTTCCTTCCTTCCTTCCTTCCTTCCTTCCTTCCCTTCCTTCATTTATTTTTTTCTGATTTTTCAAACTAAATAATTAAGGAATGTAAACCTACTGACTAACTGAAGCTAATGAAGGTCAGACCTAACAGTGGACAGAAGACAAAAACGACATGTTATGCAGATTCTGACCTTTCCCTAGAAGATCAACCTTTAATCAGAAACTTCCTATCTACTTACTACGATACATAACCTCCTCAGGTGCCTCCAATTAGATACATAAGCTTAGTCCAATCAGCTGTGGCCAGGACGATAGCATGTAAGGTCTATGTCTTCATCACCATAATCTTGGAGCATACGACTTCTCAAATTAAATTTTATTCATGAATGGTTTTGGGGAAAAAAACTCATGATACGTGAAGATAGAAAAATTTGAAAATGTCCAAAAAGGCTTAAATGATAAGGAAATGCGACACATACATAGAAAGATAAAGTAGAGTAAGGGTTGGTTGATCTGATGGCTTCACACTATTAGTTATCCAGGTTCATTTGCTCTCTTCTTGCACTTAAGAGTAAATAATCTTTTCCCAAGAGCCCCTTAGACACTCTTTGTCTTACTGACTAAAATAATTATTTGTCCCCATATCTGAACAAAGTATGCCAAAAAGAAATGCTGAGAACCATTAAGCTATTCCCGCACTTGGGAGTAAGAGCTAGCTCGTAGAGAAACAGATTGATTTTCCCAATTCAGCGTGGGGTAGTTGGCAACCAATGGTATTCACTGTAGACATGTGTGTAAAAAGTTGAAAATAAAAATAATAATTTTTTCTATGTATGACTTAAAGATGTTATTCCATACTAATAGTCTAATTTGCTGTACTGTCTTTCTTGTTTGAAGAGTGCACATATATCACAATGATAAATAGGAGAAACTAAAATAATGATTAAAACAACAATAAGAAAAAAACACTAGCTAATCCATATACTTCAAACAATAACAAATTCTTTTTTGTCAAGCTCAGTAAAACTTGGCTCCTTGTAAAGAAACATTTTATTGAATACGGTAACATGCTGTAATGTTTTAAAAGATTTATTCTTTAAATTATAGTTGCAGCAGCCCTTAGTTTGATATAATTAAAATTTATCTGTTCACATATATCCATATTTCCTTCTTTTATTTTCCTTTTATTTTCTGTTTTGTTTTGTTATTGTTTTTTTTCTGGGAGCAGACCTTGCTTTGGAGCTCTGCATCCAAAGAATACTTTTGTTTGATTAAACTATTACATAAACCGCATCATAGAGGAAATTGGCAAATTAATAGATACATAAACAATGAAAGTTCCCATTCTATAAAAACATATTTAATTGGCAATACATAAGCAACTTAAAATACTGGAAATCAGAAGTATAACCCCAGAAATGTAGACTCGTCACCCCTGACCCCTAGCTCTAGATCTATTAGTCAATCATCTATCATCTTTACTTTTGCAAAGACACAAAGACAAATAAAACTCTGACCAAACCATTTCCTGAAAATGAAAAGCACAAATAATTTTTAAAGTTTCAAACAGAAATAAACCAAAATGAAAACCCAATAGAATCACATGGGAAAAGAGGAATGTCAACCTTCACTGAGTATGTGATGAAATGTGAAATGTGCGTCATTTTATCAGGAGCTGATCACGGAGATTTTAGAATTTAACAGCCTGTTTGCCAACTGAGTTCTACTGTACAACTAGATGTCCTTGTATTGCTTAAATTCCCTGAAATATAATAGTATCTCTAAGACACTCCTGCATTTTATGAAAGATTTTGCATATATCTATGAAAATTAAAATCCTGCTTAAATGATATATATTTAAATTAGAGGTGCATGGGTGGCTCGGTTGGTTAGGCGGCCAACTCCTGATTTTGGCTCAGGTGATGATCTCAGGGTCCTGGGAGCCAGTGTAGGCTCAGCGAGGAGTCTGCTCCAGGATTCTCTCTCCCTTTGCCCCTCCCCCTGCTTGTGTGTGCATGAGCCTCTGTGCTCTTTCTCAATCTATAACGTAAATAAATAAATCTTTAAAAAATGAATTAATGTAACATGCTCATTGGAAATTAATGTCTTAATATTAATTAAATAACAAATTTTCTTCATATTACAATCTGCAAACTTCTAGCCCATGTACCACGGCTACCCAGCCTTCTGTTTTCATTAAAAACAAAAACAAAAAATGTTTTATTGGAGCAGAGCCATTCCTATTTGTTTATAAATTGTTCAAATTGTCTGTGGCTGCTTTCATGCTATAATGGGAGAGTTGAGCATTTGCAAGAGACTCTTGACCTACAAAACCTAAAATATTTACTACGTAGTCATTTACAGGGAAACTTTACCAACTCCTGCTTTATATTCATGTGATATGGTGACTTCAAATGTTTATACTATAGTTTACTTGAGAATTAAATTATGTATACTTGATCAATAAATAAATGTATGTATAAACACACACACATATATAAATATCTATACAGAAGAAATCACCTTATTCTATACTGTCTTGTCTGTCACTAAGTTAATGAATTAATACGGTGGAATAAAACAGTTTTTTTATAAATAGCTTAAATATATTCTATGCAGTTAAAATATACATATATGTATATATATATATATATTTTGCAGTGTAGAGTGTCAAGACATTTTCTTTGGAGATATTATCCTCAAAATGGGTCTCTGCATATTTTTCCATAAAACACATTCATCATGTGTCTATTTTCCAGTTTGTATCTTAAGAACCAAGAGAGAATTTTTTAAAAATATGGAGACATATACGTGCAAAAACCTTTTTATAACAGACTATTTTTTTTAGAGCCATTTTTGGTTCAAAGCAAAATTGAACATAAAGTACAGAGAGTTCCCATATTCTTCTGGCCTCCACACATGCACAGTCTTTCATTAATGACATCACCCGCCAGAGTGGTACCTGTGTTATAATCACTGAAACTACACGGACACATCATAATCATCCAAAGTCCATAGTTTACATTAGGGTTCACTCTTGGTTTTGTACATTCTGTGGATTTGGACAAATACACAATGACATATATCCACCATTACAGTATCATATGGAGTAGTTTCACTGCCCCCCAAGTTCTCTATGGTCCGCTTTTTCACCCCTTCCTCCCCATTAACCGCCGGCAACCACTGCTTTCTTTATGTTTCCATAGTTTTCCCTTTTCTAGAATGTCCTATAGTTGGAATCATATGGTACGAAGCCTTTTCAATCAGCTTCTTTTACTTACCAATATGGATTTAAGATTCTTCTCTATCTTTTCATGTTTTGATAGCTCATTTCATTTAATCCTTAAATAATATTCCCTTGTCTGGATGCACCCCAATTTATCCTTTCACCTTCTGAGGGACATCTGGGTTTTTTCCAAGTTTTAGCAATTGTGAATACAGCTGCTATAAACATACATGTACAGGTTTTTGTATGGACATAAATTTTTCCTGTTTGGTTTTAATGATTTTTTAAATATCTATTTTAAAGTGTTTTCATTCATACCCTCAACAGCATTTTAACACCTTGCTTTTAATAAACATTTCTGCAAAATTTTCTTAGATTTAATAGAAAAAAATTAGGGCTTGTGCCTTTCAGACATATTTCATTTGTTATATTTTATAGATCTGTATTTTCAATAATAGGAAACCCCAGCACAAACAATTTTACAAACAAATGTGGCTGGCCCTTTGTGTGGTTAAGAGCAAAAATATGCTCAAGAAGTAGAGGGTGTTGTGTCAGGTGCAGAGTGTTACATCATGCAAAAGAAATGGAAAGCTCCAGTTATTCCATTTTCTAGTACATATGGGATAGCTGTGCTATGGTAGAAATAACATATAATATTACTTAATTCTTAAAACTTTTCTTCTAGGTAGTTGTAAGCCCTTCTTTACATCTGAGAAAACATGAGGCAAATAGCGGAGCCAGATCTTGAAAAGTCAGAGATTTTTTATGACAAAGTCTATGTCATACTTACTGTAACACAATCCCCCTTTACTGAAGAAAACTTACAATATTTGAATTCTAAAATTTCTATGGGGACAAAGTATTCTATGTACATCATCAAAGATCCTATAGTCATTTATCTTTGGACTCATATCTCTTGTTCGATTTTCTGTGGTAAAATGAGTAGATGGTATTGTATGCAATGAATGGTAATTCTCAGAGCATCCCCTCCCAGCAGCAGTAGGTTAAAGGATGCTATGACAATGTTAGGTGACATGGAGCTGTCAGGCATCATGATATATATTGGCTGCTATTCTTTTTATCCTCATATAAGGCATGAGGAAATTAAAACTCAGAGAATGTCATGCACTTAGAATGATTTGCAGCCAGATTTCAAACTTCTGTCTATATGATGCCAGAAATGATACAGTTTCTACTCTAACTCACTGTTTTATATTTGTGAGTAGAATAGACAACATTCATTCATTGAAAGAATGTTTACTCAGTGTTACTATGTATGATGCACTGTGCTCTAAGTAGATACAAACAGCCAAACCAAAATACTCTTGTATGGCCATTCTCTACAAGAATCATTTCATCAACAGATACATGAAAAGGTGCTTAACATCAGTGATCACCAGGGAAACACAAACCAACACTGCAATGACATATCATCTCATACCTGTCAGAATGGTGAAGATCAACAACACAGAAACAATATGCGCTGGTGAGAATGTGGATAAAAAGGAACACTCATGCACTGTTGATGGGAATGTAAACTGGTGCAGCCACTCTGGAAAACAGTATGGAGGTTCCTCAGAAAGTTAAAAACGGAACTACCCCATGACGCAGCAATTGCACTACTGGTTAAATATAACCAAAGAACACAAAAACACTAATTCAAAGGATGCATGCCCCCTTCATTTATAATAGCCAAATTATGGAAGCAGCCCAAGTGTCTGTTGGTTGATGAATGGATAAAGATGTGATACACACACACACACACACACACACACATTGGTATATTATTCACCCACAGAAAGAACGAAATCTTGCTATTTGCAATGACATGGATGGAACTAGAAAGTAATGCAAAACGAAATAAGTCATGCAGAGAAAAACAGATACCATATGATTTCACTCATATGTGGACTTTAAGAAACACAACAGATAAGCAAAGGATGGGGGGAGCAACAAATCAAGAAACAGGTTCTTTTTATATAAGTTTTTATTCTAATTCCTGTTAGTTAACATACAGTGTTATTTAGTTTCAGGTGTACAATATAGTGATACAAAGGTTCCATACATCAGACTCTTAATTATAGAGAACAAACTGATGGTTACTGGAGGGGAGAGGGTAGGGGGATGGATTAAATAGGTGATGGAGATTAAGGAGTGCACTTGTGATGAACACTGGGAGACATATGGAATGGCTGAATAACTATATTGTACACTTGAAACTAAAAAAACATTATATGTTAAAATAATTTTAAAAAGATCCATGGCATCTATTAAAGGGTCCTTCATTTCTTATACTCTGATAAGTGCTGTGACAGATTTATCATAGAATACTACAAAAGCAACAAAGATATGGTTTAATCTACTAATATATACATATACATATAAATATATATATATTTTTTTCAGAGTATGGAGGCAGTCAAGAAAGCTTTCCAAAAGAGATGGTGCTCATGTTGAGCTTGATGAACAAGTAGGTCTATTTACATCAAGAAAGGTATGTGAAATATCTTGACATATATGAAATATCATGACAAAGAATAATAATGGAATGTCTAAAAATATTGGCATACTTGGATTTTAAGGTGGATGTTGAAAAATGTTATGAGTTAAGCATGAAAATACAAGCAGAGGAAGAACGTGGAGTCATTTGATTTAGCTCTAAATATGTTAAAAATCTTTTGGGGAAGAATAATTTGACTAGAGCTGAATTTTAGGAAAGTTATTTTTGGTAACAGTAAAAAGGAATGATGTTCAAGAGTAAGGGCAGGATACCCATTTATGAAACTTTGTAGTAATTTTCCCATAAGATGGAAAAACAGGAAGACATGTCCTAAGTCATTAGTAAAAGAGATGAAAATGACTTGTGAAGATATTTATCATTTATGCACTTGGGGATTTGCTAATTATAGGTCAGTAAGAGGAGGAGGTGGACTGTTTTTCCACAGGTTTCTGGACTGGCCAATTGTGAGAAGAGTGCCAAAAACATGGAATGTAGCAGGATAGTTGGGGGGACTACATTTTGGGTCTGGGGAGAGACTAAAATAGAAGAGGCAGGAACAGAAGGGAATGATGTTTTAGGGAAGGGATGTCATTGAAATTATAATCAATATAAGAAGGACTGAAAATATATAATAGCACTGAATATCCCCACCTGAGAACAAAGTGTAAGCCTCCATTTATTTGGATTTCTTTATCTCAGCAATGTTTTGTAAGTCAGTCTTGAATATATTTTGTTAGATCTGTCTATACTGGTTACATAGTTCTGACATTGGATCTGGTAGCTTTTTTTGTAGATATCTTAGAATTTCCTACATAAATGATTAATTTGTGAATAAATTTGTACTTTTCCCTTTCAAATCTTTGAATACTTTATTTCTTTTCATGCCTTATTGCACTGAGTCAGACAGCCAGTATATTGCAGAATACGAATTCTGAGAGTGGACATTTTTGTCATATTGTAGTCTAAGGGGAAAATACTAAGTTTTTCATAATTAAGTTGTAAATACACCCTTTAATTCCTAATGTGTTGAGATTTTTTTACCATAATGGATGGTGTAATTTGCTACATGCTTTTTCTGCACCCATTGAAATGATCAGATACTTAACCTACTTTATTCTTTCAATATGATGAGCTATGTTGATTAATTTACCCATGTAAAACAAACTGCACACCTAGGACAAATCTCACTTGTTAATTATGGAGTGAGATTTTTTTTTTAAATACTAAGAGATTTGATTTGGTAACATTTTGTTAAAGATTTTACTTATGATTATGTCATGTAGTTTTCTTGTGATCTTTTTATTCATGTTTTGCTGTAATACTGATCTCAAGAAATGGAGTTGGCAATTGACTATTCCTTCTCTAGTTCATGAAAGACCTTGTCCATACTCGGTGTGATTTATTCTTAAGTGTTTAATAAAAATTACCACTCATTTGGTGACTATATAAGTGTGACGTTTTTCTGTGGGTAAACTTTTGTTTAAGGGTAGATATAAGGATATAAACATTTTCTACTTCCTTTGAACCCAGGTTGAATAATTTGTGTATTGTGAGGAATCCATCAAGGATTTTCTTTAAGGTGCCAAGTTTATTGGCATTCAGTTCTTCAGGATATACTCATTATCTATTTACTATTTATAGACTCTCTAAGGATGTATCTTTTCCTTCTCCAATGTAATATAAATTATATAAATTATGCTCTCTCTTTCTCTTTCTCTTATCATAAAAAGAAGTTTACCAATATTACTAATATTATAAAAAAAGCTTTTGTTTCTATTGATTTTTCCTACCGCTTCTATTTCATTGATTTTCATCCTTATCTTTTTAAAAACGTTTTATTTATTTATTTATTTATTTTGAGAGAGAGAGCACAGGGGGTGGAGGGGGAGAGGGAGACAGACACTCTTAAGCAGGTTCCACGGTCGGCAGGGAGCCCAGTGTGGTGCTCCATCTCACAACCCTAAGATCATAACCTGAGCCCAAATCAAGAGTCAGACACTTAACCAACTGAGCCACCCAGGCACCTGATTTTTATTCTTATCTTTATTGTTCTATTGTCTACTTACTTTTGGGTTTGGCTTGCCATTTTTTGAAGGGGTTTCTTTTTGTTTCTTTGTTTCTTTCTTTCTTTCTTTTATTTGAGTGAGAGAGAGAGGAAGGGGAGACAGAATCTTAAGTAGGCTCCATGCCAAGTGGGGAGCCCAAGGCAGGGCTCAATCTCACAACCCTGAGATCATGACCTGAGCTGAAATCAGGAGTTGAAGGCTTAACTGATTCAGACACCCTGGAGTCCCTGGAGAGATTTCTTAAATAGGTCACCTACACCATTAATTTTAGACCTTCATTCTTTTTTTTTTTTTTTAAAGATTATTTATTTATTTATTTTACAGAGAGAGATTACAAGTAGGCAGAGAGGCAGGCAGAGAGAGGAGGAAGCAGGCTCCCTGCTGAGCAGAGAGCCCGATGTGGGCTTCGATCCCAGGACCCTGAGATCATGACCTGAGCCGAAGGCAGAGACTTTAACCCACTGAGCCACCCAGGCGCCCATTCTTTTTTTTTTTTTAAGATTTTATTTATTTATTTGACACAGAGAGAGAATAAGCAGGAGGAGCAGCAGGCAGAGGGAGAGGGAGAAGCAGACTCCCCGTGGAGCACAAAGTCCAACTCGGGGCTTGATCCCACAACTCTGGGACCGTGACCTGAGCCAAAGGTAGACGCTTAGCTGACTGAGACACCCAGGTGCCCCCTTCATTCTTTGTCAATATGGACATTTAATGCTATATTATATTTTTGTATTCTAGAGTCACTTATTTTTGGATTCACATTTCTTATTTGATTTTCTATATACTTATTCTGATTCTAGAATTAATAGTTATTTGTAGATTTTACCCAACCACTTAATCTTGGATTAAATTACTAGAAGCCGGGCACTTGAAATTTGTCTGTATTTATATACTAAATCATATGAGCCTATAGACAGGAAGGGTATCAATTAATATTTATTTTACCTCAACTACTCTTATCTGTTCCTTCCATGTAATTATTTTAATTAATCATCATAACGTCCCCATTAGGTAGACATCCATCCCATGTTAGGGTTGAGTAGACTGCAGGTCAAATCACTCCCTCGAAGTTAAATGGAGACTAAATGACAGAATCAGAATTCAAGCAGCATGATACTAGAACTGGTCATCAAAATCTTTGGAGATTCTGTAAAGGGTGACTAAGGAGTTAGAAATGCACACGTGTAGGCAAGAGTGAATAGGACAGACAGAGCTGGTTTGTTTTCAAATGACTCTTAACTAAATTATCAGACAGAAGACAAATCTGGATATAGGTACTAATAACATATGTAAATTGTGGGGTAATCATAACAATGATAACAAACACCTTTTAAGTACCATTTACATTTATCTAAAACTAGTTTTGTTGCTTTAAATACAGACTCCCTCTGGTGTATCTATGATTCGAGCTAAGCTACTGCATACAGTTTTTCAGATTGTGTAATAAATACTTTGGGGCACTCTCACACTAACATTCTCTGAATACCTCTTGGGGTGTGTATTGTGAGGACTCTGTACAGTACTGTCCTGTCAAATCCCCATGACAGACCTTATTATAAATATCAAAAGATGATTTGGATTTTGTTTTTAGCACTTTCCTCTAAAAAACACATCAAATGTGCTTATTTTGAAAGACTGGGTTACACACCAAGCCAAAATCAGAAAAGAAAGAAGACTAGATGAAGACATCACAATATTGTATGTAAACTATTTCCAAGGAGACTCGAAACCACAGTCCCCCTTTGTAGGCCTACGGATTAAAGGCCTGGACACATGGCTCACGGTGAATACTGTGTGACAGTGTCCAAGCAGGGACAGCTCTTCAATTCATAAAATTTTCATTTCCCTTCCTCAAAAACAAAGATTTTATTAAAATAATTAAATAATGCTGGCCAAATGTTCACTATTGCTCATTGACGGCCCTCTACTTCGCCCTGACCAAACCTCGGTTGGACTTCTCTCCCACCTAGGTGTCCCTGATTCTCTTCATCCCGAAGCCTACAACGTGAATTATACAACTTTATCGGTTTTCCCTTACAACTGACTGACCACGGCAAGATGATTCTCAAGTCACACCCCACAGGGCATTACCACTTGGCTAGCAAACTTTCCCAGAGAATTATCTGTTTATCTTTGGTTATCCTTTCTTACTTTTTTTTTTTTCTCTTTGAAAGGCCCTTTTCTTTTTGATTTAGAGACACTGGCAAATTTCTGAAATCAGAGCCTGCTCTCTACTACCATAATCCTACTTCTTAATAAAGTCTCCCCTAATCTAAGTCTGGATTTGTTTATCAATTTGACAATATAAATCCTAGTTCTAATCTATCTGGCATAAGAGTGTAGATATCCATCTGGCCCAAGCCCTATATAATTATCAGATGCCACTGGTTCTCTTTCTAACTTCCTTTTTGAGCATTTGCTTAGGTTTTAATATAATCTCCCTCATCTAAAAAAAAAAAAACAAACCTCTCTCTTTTTTTTTTTTTGTTTTTGGATAAACCCATTCACTTTTGTATTAGTCCTCCCTGGAGCATTTGTGTTTTTAAAATTTACTACAAAAGGAGGAGTTTATAAGTAAAGAGGATACAGTGACATAACAAAGTAGTATCAGTCATTCCAAATATTGCAAAGGATAACATACTGCCACAATTAATTGTAAATATTGGTAAAAAGAATGAAAAAGAAAACATCCTAAAAGTTTAACTAAATAAAACTGAGTGGAGGAGGAACAGAAAACAATGTTCTTTCCTAATTAACACTGAAAGTAAAAAAGATAGTATTCTTGTAAATAGGAAAGAAGTAAAACCTAAATAAGGAAGAAATAGTCCTCTGTTTCAGAATTTCTTCTAACTCACATTAAGAAAGCAAAAAAATTTTAGGACAGTGAAAAAACTCTGCATGATACTCTAGCGATAGATACATGTCATGATACATTGGTTTAAACTCATAGACTATACAACAAGCTGTGGATGTTGGGTAATCATGATGTTATCAATGCAGGTTCACCTACTGTAACAAACTACCAGTCTGGCGGGGATGCTGATAAGGCAGGAGGCTGTGCATGTACAAGGACAGAGGCTATATAGGAAATCTCTGTAATTTTGTAAATTCCTTCCAATTTTTTTTTTTAAAGATTTTATTTATTCATTTGACACACAGAGAGAGATTACAAGTAAGCAGAGAGGCAGGCAGAGAGAGAGGAGAGAGGAGGAAGCAGGCTCCCCGCTGAGCAGAGAGCCCGATGTGGGCCTCGATCCCAGGACCCTGGGATCATGACCTGAGCCGAAGGCAGCGGCTTTAACCCACTGAGCCACCCAGGCGCCCGATTCCTTCCAATTTTGCTGTGAAACTAAAACTGCTCTAAAAAAAAAAAACAGTCTTTAAAGAAAAAAAGAGAAATACTCAATATCATTGACCAAACCAAAACACTATGCTGCCCACCTTGAAATAAATGTGCTGTGTCAGAGACTGCTGGAGAGTAGACAAACACGTATCACCAGAAGTAATTTTGTAGGTAAGAGGACTTGTATTTTGGAATAAAAGGACTAAAAAGGCTACCATTGTGCCTATTACGGCAATTTTATCAAGTCATATTCAGAAACGTTGATAGACGTTCAGAAAAATGTCACTATTATTGTTCCACTAGATCTATCCTAATGAAATGCAAGGCTTCTGGAACTTTTATTTTTACATGTCATGAAGTTTTGCATTGGGGGAAAAATGGAAATCATTTGGCCCTTTGGCTTCTGTATTTTTATGTGCTATAATACTATCAAAGAATGATGTGTATTAGTGATTGAGACAGGAACGAAAGATGTCATGACAACAACAACAAAAGTATTCTAAGTGTATTTTGAATTAAAATGTAAAAATAAGGGACCTTATGCTAACGTAAGACTTTTCAATATGAAAATAGAAAATATTAATATTTATAATGTTTTTCTCTGCCCAAAGCATGCTTCCTCTGAATTGATTTGTTCATTTAACGATTTATATGATCAACCTTGTATTTGTTTCTATGATGGATTGAGGACATATGGAGAAATTATGTTTATTTCACCTCAAGTTATATTTTTAAGCTCTTGCATTATTCACACCTAATATAATTTTGCAAGGCTGACATAGAAAGAAACAACAACAACAGCAACAACAACAAAAAAGCCAAATTAAATATTCTCTTGTAAAGCACGAAGGAAACTCTTATGGATATATATGTTAGCCTCTCAACACTTTTTTTTTATAGTGGAGCTAGATTTTATATGTTGGAATGACTAGCCCCACAGATTCATCTGGGATAATCATAATAGAAGGGATAATCATAGAAGCTTTCCTTCAAGGCATCAGAGGGTTATCTTTAGGACGTCCCATAGTATCAAAGTAACTCTCACCAATTCTGACCAGCTTTTAAATGTTATAGAATTTCCTATTTACTAGAACACAGTTGAAACAATCATGGGAAACAGGAGTGAAATGGATTTCAGTAGTCAGTTAATGAACAAAGTAATTCAATATAAACATCCAAATACACCCAAACTAGAGGTTCTATTTTATATCTGCAACAGACAGTTAGTTCCATATTAAAACCATGGATTTTATTTCCAATGTAGGGAAAACATATATGTATGGATCAAAAAAAATTTTTTGCACTGGTAGTAAGCACTCATATTTAAACATTGGCTTTCATATTATTCGCCACATCTTCCATGCCTAGTGACTTGTCAAATACTTTTTATTAGTAACTACTGTTATTTTGCAGAGACTTGAAAAAAATTTCCATGCACATATTTTGGCATTAGCTGTAATTCCATCTAAGCACATCATATTCTCCTTCCCACCATAGCTAGTAACTAAGGCATGCAGACATGGCTTCGTGAGCATGGGACCCGTGCAGTCCCATAAGGGCCTTTTCTTAGAAAGACCCCAGACTGGGTCCAATGTTCTGCTGTAGCCATCTTTAAATTATCAATAACTTTTGAACAAGGAGATCTGTATTTTCATTTTTCACTGGGTCCCACAAATTGTGTCATTCATCCTGAGAGTATTAGATTATTTTTACTAACCATAATTTTGTTATCTTCATTCTCTTGGTCAAGCATTCTCAATACCACTGTAATCATGTTTAGAAAATCCAAAGCAAAGTATAGTCTGGGATTCAATACTACACTTGCAACTTCTACACATATCTCCTTACAATTGCCTAATTGACTCCTGGAAGTTTCAATACAAGCTTCATGCTTTCCAATGTGCTGTTTTTATTTATACTGCTACCTGTCTGCATTGCTTTTTACCCCATTTCTATTGTCCAAGTCTGTCAAACACCCTCCTAAATGACATCTCCATTTATTCTTATTTGAGTCCTATCTTGAGGAATAATCTCCCTGCTTTCAATTTGCCAACATTGTTTCTACACAGAATTGTTACACTTCAATTTCTTCAGTGCATTAGAATATCTATTGGTAACTGTATTTAATACTAGGCTCTTCTGAACATTGGGGGATTTATTTTGTGATCTCACACAGCTCTCCTACGCAACGCTTCTCCAAGCACTAACTTGAGAATCCAAGTTGCTTCCATCTTGCATCTCGGCTTTCTGTAAGTTTTTAAATAACTTCAGTGTATAGCAGAAGAGGGAGAGAAAATATATGGTTTTACAGCATATTTTTAAGTTCAAGGCCTGGAGGTGGCATGGCTCAAGTCACTTTCACTCATGATTCATCGTTAAGTACTTGGTCTCTCGGTCCCAGCGTAACTGGAGAGGTGGGGAAGCATAGTCTCCCTGTATGCCTAGGAAGAGGAAATGACGTGGTTGATTCACAGCACATTAACCTCTGCCAAACTTGAAGGTAGAGAATATTCCCAATTCACTTTCTTTCCATTTCATATTATCTCAGCCACATCTTTGGATTGTAGGACTTGAGTCAATATTTGGTGAATGGATGATTCAATTAATTTAGAGGGCTAACTTCCCTGACGAGTCCTGAAAATCTTACCACTTATGTTCACTTAGCCAAACGCATAGCCTGAAACATTTATTCTTAAGAATGATTGTCTCCAGTTTAGAAAGTTTTATAGAATAGAAGAAAGAGTCAGAAAGAGAGAACATTACTTTGAAATTGTATTTTGTTTATATCTGAAAAATTTATGCAGTAAAGATTTAATATATAATTACTGCCTTATATGAAAATATCCATTTCTTTAGAAGACAAGAAAATAAGGGCAGGCATGAAAGTAAATATAGCAAATTGCTTATGAGTTATTGGAATAACTTAGAGGATTTAAGATATGATAAAATAGTAACACCTGAGACCTAGCATGTGCTATAAAGATGAGTATGTACTGACCATAGATATAAAGAGATGTAATACTCTTTAGTATTTAGTAGTATTAATTAGACACAATACACACTTAGTATTAATAATATCCTAAAAGTCACCAAAAGACACCAGAGACATCAATATTCATGATGTGCTCATTATATATGAGGTACAAGAGACTCTACAAATGCCTGATGTTTGCAATCTGCCATCCATTAGGGGAATCTCTGGGTTGTTTTTTTTTTTTTTCCTAGAACTGTCTTCTACTCAAGAAACACACAAAAATACAAGCTAATTGGCACCTTCCATTAAGGCCAGGTTTGCATGTTCCTGAAGCTCTCTGATAAAAAGAAGGTGTACGTTAGTCCCAGGCACTGCCCATCATTGAGTCACCTCTCTCAGTCCTCAAATCCAATTCACATAACCACAGTGGCAGGAAGACAGCTGGCATGGGAGAGAAAAAGAACATGACTTCTGAACATTGCACACCATGATTCAAACAGCATGATCCTTCTACCCCACTTGCAACCTACTCTGACTTGATCTATTTCTTTAGTTTTAGATATATTTTTAAATTAACGTAGAGAAGAAAAGAAATCCAGGGGATTGGGGGCTCTTCAGCAATACAGTTTGTGATACTTAGGAGAACTAGCAAAGAATATTAAGGGCAAGAATCCACGGGGATTTTAAGAAGTTAAAAAAAAGAGTGGGGTTTTGGGTATAAAATGAATAACAAAACAGTGTGTCACATGCTATTGACAGACTACATCTATCAGAAGCAGTCCTGATGATGTTGAGAGAGAGTTCCAAGGAAGAGTGGGGCTGACAGCCCAACCAAACTGAGTCAAAGAGTAAATACCAATACATTTTTGAGGAATTTTGCTTACAGAGTGAAGAAATGGGTTGGTAGCCTGAAGGGAATCGGAAGCAAAAGGAGGGGGTCAATTAACTGAGATGAGCGGAAGAACAGAATGGACTGGACGGAGGGTGAGGCTCCTCATAGTTTTTGGCATCAGTAAAATATACTTAAAATGGAAATGTTTGAGATTTGCTATATGTTGAATCACTGAGTGCACTTACTGACAGATTAAGAAAGGCATCCAGTGTATTGTAGGGCCTTCTTCTAAAAATATGCTCTACATCCAGAAATGTGGCTTCTGAGCTGAAGAGAAACATACCTAGCAAGGTTCAGTATCTTCTCCAAAACTGTCATTTAACACAGCTCTGACTTAGTGTGTCTGAGTTATATTGCTAATGGGTAGGCAGAAACCAGCCCCTTGGAACTTGACGTCTCCCTTTCTAACAGGATCACTCCCACAGACATGAACTTCCTTATTGTGTAGTCACACAGAAGTTCCCTATCAACGTGCAGAGCATTATGGAAGTGAAATCTCTCCCTACTAGGGCCATGATGTGTGCAGTTCACCTGTGTCTAGCCTACACACACCCTCTGTTCTTTTCTCATAAGTTCATGTCATTAACAGTGAGAAACCATGTAAGTTACTTTACTCATCAATATTTTTGGGACTCTGAAAAATTAGATGTTGTTCTTGAGCAAAAATTGTTCTTCCATGCAGTTGCCTGATTCCTGCCACTCTTCTATGTATCAGTTTGTACGCCATGCCCCAAATGTCAGAGTTCATATGAAATCAGCCAGGACATGATGCCTTGTCACTCAATGCCTGAATTAACTATGTTGACTGTACTAACAATGCCCTAATTAGCAGTGATGGAAAATGACATGCATTGGCCCAATGAGGCCTTCCCTTTTTCAGATTGTATGTTAGAGGGTTGTGTGAATTTCTCAAAGTACAAAAGTGTCCTTGTTTTTCCATTTCTATTTACCACTGCAAACAACACTCACCAGGGATAGTAGGAGAAAATAACTCTTTTTAACTACTAACTTCTATTCATTCTCTTCTGGTGCACTGAACACAGGAAGTAAGATACATGAAATAATACCCTTGTCTTCCAGTTATTTTTTTGCATAAAAAACCACTCAATTCAGTTAAAGAAAACAACTATTTTTTTTTAAGAGTAAAAAAGACAAAATCTCCACAGTCTCTACTATCCTAGCAAGTTTCCAAATTTGTTTACTTCTAGTTTCTGGCCATATGAATTGTATCTTTCCCTAGCTGCAATCCAAGTTTAAATAGCGTTTTCTATCCTAATAACATATCCTAAATATTTCCCTATGCTACTACATAGGCTTCTCAGTGATAACTTTGCCTCCAGAGCACTGTATGAAGTACACACCCCTTAAGTTCCCAAGCTTTCCCCTTTGTTCGGGTTTTTGTATTATTTTCAACTGTTCACAGTCATAATTATCCTATTCATGCACTTAACAAATATTTACCAAACCACTGTCATAGTAAAGATTTAAGACTGCAGCACCATTCCGGTAAAGTTTTGGTTGAACTCATGGGAGGTCTCTGACTCAGAGCAGCTTGCAAGAGGAGCCTCACAGAAATGGGTCAGTGCTAGGAACTTTGTCTTGGTCAATCACTGTCTGCAAGAAGCCTCACAGAATCACGAACTTGGCATCAATATGGTGGTGGATCCAGAGTCTAGAGGGTCTTAGTGGGGGCTCAGTCATCTGTGTTTTGCACAGCAGGAAATCACATGGGGGATTTTCATGGCTCCCACAATGACTACTTAGACTTTGTGGGAAGCCCTTTATTTCCCCCTATCAAAAATATACAGACTCACAAATTAAATATTAAATATCAAATACTACATATGGTAGATATTTGTAAAATCAAGTCATTTACTTGATCACTCTTTGACTTATGATTTGAAAAGCACGGCCTAAAAAAGGGAAACCAGAATGTATTCTCGTTGTTGTCTAATTTATACACTATATTTACCTGAAACCTCCACCAGGAGAGTGGGACTTTCCACCATCGTTGTCTCTGGTCTCTGCTACTACTGATCATCACTTCTCATCCAAAACTCTAGTGCATCAACTGGGTTGATAAACTTTTTCTGCTGAAGCATGAGGAGGAAAGGCAGTAGTTTCTTTCCTGTTAAGCCTGATTTAAGACTAAAATAAAAGGCGCATAAGCTATGTAAATGTCTTTACTTAAAGGGAAATTTTACTATGGAATTAAAATTTTGGAATGATAAAGAATCTAAAAATCTTAGAATTTTATCTGAATCTCAGGAAGATAAGCACATAGATTCTCCTAAATAGACCATCTTATGCTTCTTCCACTTCTGATCCAGCTCTTTTATTTTCAAGGTTTTTTTTTGCCTGCACTGCAATTGTGTATTTATTGTAATTTTGTTTGATAGCAAGTATTGTCAAAAGCACTCACTCTAAAGTCAATGGTACTTTCAACAACTCAACTTGCACTTCACATTAAAATGATTACAGTGCACTTCACAAAGGTACACAAACCGAAGTTTCTGCATATGAGAATGAACGTCTTAATTCATTAGTTTTGATGTTTATACTTGAACTCTACACTAAATAAGAGGCACTTGACTTAGCTGAATATTTTATATTCAATAATGTATCCAAAAGATGAAAGCTTATAAGACGTGAAAAAGGCAGTTCTGTGTAACAAGCAATAACACTACTTTTTATAAGATTGGCAGTGGGCCATGTGAGCCTTCATACAAGGAAACATCACAGAGTAATCCAGCATAATCCACTCTGAGGCTTTCTAACATTCTGGGTTTGTTTTTAAGTATTCCTGTATTGACATTATATCTAATGTCAATATTCAAGATCAAAATAAAAAATTATTCTCCACAAAATTATTTCAAAGGTGTGGAGAAAAAAAAAACACACACTGTAGCATATTTCTCTTCCTATTCAAGTAAAATTGATGTTTAGTCTACGCCAAAAAATGAAATCAGGGATATAATTACATTCATGGGAGTGAATTTATATAATTTATATAATACTACTGAATCGTAACTTCATTCACATGTAACCGTAATATATTAAATCAAAGTGTAGTTGAGGAGTTTTTAATGTAAATATCTGGTCAATTCAAATATTACTTGGTATATGCTTTTATTGGAGAAATATATAAAATTATTTTAATTAAAAAGCTGGTAGTCTCTTGATAAAGTAAATTTAGCTTCACTTCTAGTAACTGTTTTGATCTGTCTTACTAAATTTTTGCTTTCACTATATATTATAAATAATAGATTCAGTTCCTAGGAAGCAACTTAACTTGTAGAGATTGATTTATGTCCAAGCTCTTACTTTTTTCCATTTCAATACATCTTCTAGAAAATCCCAAGAAGAACATTTTCATGTTAAGAAAATCTGTAGCGAAAGTATTTCTAACCTAAACCAATGAATAGTAGTTGTTTTCTTCACCAATAAAATTGATAGCTACAATGCAAGCTATATTTTTTGCTCTGTACTCTCTTGGTAGGTACTTTTGCAACAAGATAACAATTGCTTCACTGATTGCTTCTCACTGGGAAACACACTTAAATGGGAAATACACTATGTAGTTTCTGTGTCTAAAAACAACATTGTCACTGGGGGAAAAATATGCAAAACATATTACTTCAATATTTTTGTGAGGTTGTGCTGGCATACATAAGATTGGGGATACTTGTTTGTACCTGAGTCCACAGTGCTCTATGGTGTGCTTCTTCTGGTGAATTTTTCCCTTTACTACGACATATTTTCCTTAATACGAACCACAAAAAATAATGGGTCCTATGTTAACAGCTTCTCCTGCATGTGATATAATGAAAGAGGTATATTCTGGATTTAAAAGTCATACTGGACTATGACTCATGACTGAATTAATTAACATGGAAAATAGCATTGAGTAAAACTATGCACTTTTTTCCCCTCCCTGAGCTAAGTGAGTAATTTTCAGTAAACAGTAGTATCTATTGAGATAGATTAAATCAGGCTGTGGCTTAAAACAACAACAAAAACAACAACAACCCCCCCCCCCCGCCAAAACTGTTAAAAGTTACTGTTTTGAAAACAAATGATTCTTTTTCTGAAACCTACATTTTATAAAGGGTAGCTGAGACTCCGCTTTGTGTATATTTACTCCAGAGCTCAAGTTATCAAGGCAGACACTATATTGAATTGATGACTGTTGTCAGGGCTGGGTAAAGAAAGACTGATAGGTTGTCCACTGGTTCTTTAAATTTCCATCTGGACCTGACAAATGTCACTTCTGCTTACATTTTATGGGCCTTCAATGGAGCAAGGCAGTGAAATCATATTAGATTCCTAGAAGGAGAGTCAACGACATTAGAGGGACATCCTTAATGACTACCACAGGCTGTCTACCTGTACTTCCCAAATTGGGTTCTTCTCCCTACTATATGCAGACCCATTCACTCATTCCTCTAGGAAACAATGCAAAATTCTCATCCAGTTACTGTGTTTCAGTTCAAATTCTAGGAATGCTGTGATAACTGATTTTTTTTTATCATGTTCAAATGTGACCCCTCTTGGTGCAGAGACCTACATACTAGAAACTAGAAACTAGTTTCCTCAAAACTCAAAAGAAATAATATTCAATGATAGGATAGAGATGGAGAGCACAGTACACTCTTGAATTTGGAAAGAATAATAGGTGCACAGAGCCGTCACTGATAGGTAGCAATTCGGAATCCTCCCTTGCGGGCATGACAGGAGCCCTAACCCTGGAGGTCAGAAATGCTCCAGGGTTAATCTTCATTCTGTCCCTCAGGTAGGAGATCACCCATCAGGTTTTCTCTGTCGATGTCAGCATCATATTCTAGCAGTCTTTCCTTATCCATTATTCTCCCGAACTGTGTCTACATTGGATTGGAGAATATACCTTCCCAGAACTGAGCAGCTTTCTCAGCACACTTCCTGCCTCTAGTTACCTGGAGATCACAGGGACATTTTAAGTCTTAAAGAGTCACAGTTTACGTTGGCTTGAGAGTGGTGGTGGTAGATGTTTTAACATTACAACTCTCTCAAAACCCAAGCTGGCCTGCACTCTATTTGATTCTAGTTAGATCCACATGCCAATAAGTACACCCACAGTTCTTTCTTAAATCTAATTCCTAAATTTGCTGTATATTTTCTTTCTCACCCCAACCATGATAGGCCCGCGGAATCCCAAAAATATTTTTTTCAGAGCATGATGAAAATTGAGTGCCTATTAAAACAGTTGCACTGGGTGATATCAAATGATTTTATATAAATGGGCAATTAAAGAGTTGAATGCCTATTACCAAAAACCAATATAACAGTTGGAAGATTACTTAGATTTTACCAAATGTAGTGAAGAAAGTGTAAATTTTCACAAACCAAGAAGAATGAATTGCTGATCTTATTTGTGTTTTTATTAATACTGTCATCATTGTTGTGTGAGGTTGTATAAAGGAAATAAAGGAGTCACACAGGGCCAGGAATATATCATGGCTCCAGCAGTTAGGGTGGAGAATTTGTAGTTCACGGGATGTGGGTAGAGTACCCAAAAGAGTATTTATTGCCTTCTTATTAGTATTTAATCTTTTACTAAAAGCTTCTTTTGGTCCTATCTAAAAAATATGAAAGCAAGTGCTGATCTGCTTTAACCATGGTCTCCAGAGCCTGAGCCTCCATCTCTGACCACAGACTCAGAACTAAGACTGGGGGGACAAACACCATTACCACCTAGAGTCTTCTGAGATAAACTGTATTTCACACAAATCGCTCCATTTTCTTCCAAACACCAGGCACCATTTCAGTCACTTCTTTTTCTCTGCCTGGTCTCTGTTGGCTCTGTAGTTCAACGGATACTTCCCCTTACCACCGAGTCATGCCTGAGCACTCCTTGGTACGCAAGGAGACACCAGCACAAGCGTATCTGCAAATTGTCAGCTTTCCCCGGCTGAGCACCAGAAAGACAGGCAGATGCTGTGACAGGGCAACCTGAGCATGAAACTTGCCTATCACAAAACAGGAGCCCGAGGACTGTTTATGTCCACAGTGCCCGTGACCAAGCGAAAGCCTCATCATCCCCCAAACCTGGTGACGTGCGTGGATAACAGCAGAACAGTGCTGAGTTGGTTTAATTACCTGCTTTCTCATATTAAGGAAGAGCAGAACAAATAATGACAAGCAAAGGCCTGCAACCGCAACATGAATACTTCCACACAGACACGACCTATATCAACTACGGTCATGACATCCCTCATACCCAAGACGAGTCTCCTGTTACGTCCTCCTTTGCTGGTATCTGATAAACTCCAATTTTCTCAAAAACTGGGGATGGAATTACCATTTTTGGAAAATCCTTGAAGTATGAAGTTGAGGGAGGTAGGAGTAAGTTGGAAGCCAAGACTGAAATTTCTGATGTGAGAAACAGTGTAATCCCAATGTCACACACTTCAGTCTTTAGGAAACCTGAACGAGAATTTTACTACTTAATCTCTAGGGGAAACACAGGCGCATTTATGGCTGCTACTAAGAACTGCAGTGATTCACGGACTTGGGGTATCTTGAAGCAAATACTCCGTTACAAACTCTCTTTACTGAACTTAGATCAGATCTATGTTTAAGCCAACAAGGATCTCCTAAATTTCTGAGTTGCAATACATTATATATATCTAACATATAAGCTACTTAGACTCTGACCAGTAGAGAGTTTCAGCAGTCCTTTGGACATAGCTGGAAGCTTGCTGTTGTTGGGATTGCATGCCCAAGTGACAAATAGTAACTCCATACTTTTCTTACCAAAGTATAGAGATATTTTAATACAGGGAGAACACTTTATTAGTCAATGTTCCTTGTTCTTAGTCCTAGTTTTTTAATTATCAAAATTTAATACAGCCACATTTATGAAGTTATCTAAGAGCAAGCTAATTGTGATAAGTTATAGAAGACATAAATATAATCCTCATGATAGTATGCTCACAGTTTTGCTCCGTATCCTTCCTCTATTATGGCAGCTTAGTGGTGATAGCTTATTTTTAGTAGTACAAAATGGATGAATTCAATGTGACCTTCCCTATACCATGTGTTCAGAAAATATGATACGCTCTGGGGAATTAATGACATATCATCACCATTACCCTAGCAAACACATCAATGCTGTAATTTGTACAAACCATAAACTGGGTGTGGGAAGGAATCTGAAATTAAATTGACATTGAATGAAAGTTAAAATTGCAGCCTCCCGCACATGAGCAGCTCTGGCTTCCTTCATTTTGGTAAGGCATTGCAAAGGAGCTTTCTGATTGATAGGTGTTTGGTATTTATGGACCATCTAGAACTGACAAAAAGTTGGGGAAAGCTTATTGAAAGTGGTCTTACTAACTTTCCATAACATATTCACCGATTCACATGTAGGACTTTTTATACTGGTGAAAACTAAGCTGGAAGTATGTCAACTCATGGCATAACACTGCTGAATTTTAGATATTTAATACTAAGTTGAAAATGCAAGATGAAATATGATAGCATATCCCACAAGTTCAACAGAAGTAGTAATAAAAAGCGTATTTATCACAGAAAAAATATTGGTTGTAAAACTAATAGGAAAACATGGAATGATAAAAATTATAGAGCAAGAGAATTAGAAGGAACTCCTTGTATCAGTAATATACTTTCTTTATGAGGTAAATTAATGATGTTCATTACATTTTCATTTCTCAATAATTATCAAAACAATATGCACTCTGTTGCATGTATCAAATGTTGTATTTTAAAAAGTAAATAAAAATATTCATAATAGTTTGCATAGTTTTATGTTAACTCTGTGCAAACTAAACAAGCTGCACTGTCATACACATTCCTGGGGAAAAAAGAAAAACACCTAAAAATATATCCATTTATATTATCAAGAGTCTTTACAGTTTCTGGGTGAATTGTTGGTTACCTGGAGTTGACAAAAATATTGTCAAGAAATATTTGCTTTTAATAATAAAATCAAGAGATTTTGTAAGTGTAAATAATATTAATTTGAAAAGAAAGGCCTATAACTTCATAATTAGTAGCAAAATTCTTAAGACTCTTGATGACTTTAGAAAAAAAATATTAAGAGTGGGAGTTGTGGTTCTTAGACCAGTGATGAAGTCCAAAGTGATTAGGTTCCCAGTGTCTGCAGAATAAAGTCCACAGTCGTTTTCAAACCCTAGAAGACCTTAGGGACCTGCGTCCGGCTAATTTACAACCTCACTCCTGCCATGCTCCCTCCTCCTTCGCTCAGCCTACCCCTTGCCTCTTTGCTGTTACTCAAGCACACCAAGCATGTTTCCACCTCAGGGCCTTTGCATTTGCTGTTTTAACCTGTTGGAATGCTCTTTCTCTGGGTATTCACATGGGCTCAGTATCCCAATCATCCCAAGTCCTTCATCAGCGTCAATTTGCCTGATTGCCATGGTTGCTACAGGAGCAGGAGACACATAAAAGAAAACGCTATAAAGGCTGTCCTCTAAATAGAAAGTGTTTGATATTGGAAGTGTAAATTGGTACCACTTTGTGGGAATAATTTGACAATATCTGTCACATTCACAGAGCAATTTTGCTACAAGCAAATATGTGCTCACAATTTTCCTTGCAGTGTTGTTTGTACTAGTGAAAACAAAAACAAAAACAAAACCTGGAAACAAAGTCTCCACACATAAGGCCAGGGTTGGAATACAGAATAATATTTGACTAGGGCCATGGACATTCCGTGTCTGGAGTGCAAAGAATGAAGACTTTTCTTCTGCCCTGCAGAGTACATAGAATGTCCCACACCTATTATATAGGTTTATAATATTTGAGTCTTGAAACTCACTCCATTCTGCATATAAACATAAAGTTTTGCATGATTCTAAACACATGGAATGTGTATATACTTTAGAACTACAAATCCTGTGTAAATTGAAAGATGACAATGTAATTTATTTAGAACATTTTCAAAATTTTTGAACATTTTGCAAAGATAGATCAATAATGGTGACACTGAAGGCAATACTGATTATAAAGACAGCATGTTTATTTTTGTCTGTATTTGTAGCTGACAATAACACTGACTTTAAATACTGGTGCAAAAGGATTATATTTTCTAGTTTGGTCATATACAAATACTTTCATACTGAAATTAGTACTTTATTACAATTAGCTTTCTTTTTATTTCTCCATTCTGTAGTTATTATAATGGCACTTTATTGTCTTCTTTAAAATTTTATGTATTTTTTTCGTTATGTTCAGTTAGCCAGCATATGGTACATCTTAAGTTTCTGTTGTAGTGTTCATCGATTCACTAGTTGCATATAACACCCAATGATCATCCCAACACATGTCCTCCTTAATACCCATCACCTGGTTATCCCACCCTCCCATCCCCTCCCGCCCGGAACCCTCAGTTTGTTTCCTGGAGTTCAGTCTCTCATGGTTTGTCTTTCTCTCTGATTTCTTGCCATTCAGTTTTCCCTCCCTTCCCCTGTGGTCCTCTGCTCTATTCCTTATGTTCCACATATGAGTGAAACCATGTGGTAATTGTCTTTCTCTGCTTGACTTATTTCATTCAGCATAATCCCCTCCAGTTCCATCCATGTCAGTGCAGACGGTGGGTATTCGCCTTTTCTGATGGCTGAGTAATATTCCATTGTATATATGGACCATATCTTCTTTATCCATTCATTTGTTGAAGGGCATCCAGTTCCTTCCAGTTTGTCTATCGTAGACCTTGTTGCTATGAACATTGGGGTGCATATGGCCGTTCTTTTTACTACATCTGTATCTTTGGGGTAAATACCTAGTAGGGCAATCGCTGGGTCATAGGATAGCTCTGTTTTTAACATCTTGAGGAACTTCCATACTGTTTTCCAGAGTGGCTGTTATCAGCTTGCAGTTCCATCAGCCGTGCCAGAGGCATGTTTTGATAGATTATTTTATCAGTGAATTTTGTTTCAGAATCCTTTGCTGCTCAAATACCCAGTGTTTAGTTTTTGGATCAACAGTATCAGAAGGGCCAATGTCAGGACCCTCTGCCAGACCTGTCCAAACAGAATCTACATTTTAACATCTGTAGTGCATTAATGTTAACACTGGTATTTGAGAAGCACTATTTTAAGCTACCTATCTCTCTCCTTTTCTACTACTAATGGTTTAGTTCCTTATATTTTACTGAAGGTTCTGCAAGAGTTTAAATGCTTTCAATTCATGTTCCTCCTCAATCCACTCTTCAAAGACTAGAAAAAAAATTCTCCTTTTAAGAAAAGAAACTTAATTTGTGAAATCCCTTCAACGGCATCTCAGTACTCTTAGGCATATGCTTACAATCCTAACTGTGCATGACCCTTCCTCTTACTGAGAAGCCTTAGATGGTCTAGTTCCAGATCACCTCGGCCAACTCACCGGAGACAAACTTGAATTGCTGTAAATATGACTCAGGATTTCTGCTTATTCACGTTCCATGTATCTTCTTATTTCACAGTCTTTGAAAACACTCTTCACTTCATTTCAAAAGCTCCTTTCTATTCCCTGGCCCAATTTCCTTAATTTTGCCGGTTCTTACTTTTCCTTCAAATGTGAATTCAAATATATCTTCCTCAAGAAAAGCCTTCCTTAAACATTAATATTTATCATTTGATATTTTATATTCAAAGTTGATATGTTATTCAATTATATTCCAAATTGAAAGGTATACTAATGTACAATGAATGGCCAGACCATATATGATAATAAAACGTCGACCCACAATTTCTGTAGTAGCCAGCGGGGAATCCAAACCACCTTGGCAGTGATCTATCTAGAAGATTAGGACTTGGCCAGTGACTGACAGCTTGTTGATGTTTGTTCCTGCTTCCAACTGAGGACCAACCAGAAAAAGCCAAATATGCACCCCCAGCCAATTACAGGGACTCCTCCTGCCTCCAGTGAGCCCTCCTACAGCTTCCTAATGACTTCTAATCAGAGCATATACCTGGAGCCTTCCCTTTATCCTGCTACAAAGCTTATGCACTACACTGTCTGCCTTAGGGTCTCTGACAAATGGAAGTGATGGTGGCTGACGTCCTTGCTATAGCAAGCTCTGAATGAATAGCCTTTTTTTTCCCTCCTCATTTGGATCATCTTTATTTCTACATTAAAAATTTAATGATTTGAAAAGAATTTCTTTATCTTGGATGAAATTCATACAGTACAGTAGAAATAACAACAAAAGAAATAGAAGGAGATTCTATTATTCTCTGTGTTTTCTCTCAAAATCAAGTACTCTCAGTCCAGAATTAGAAGATCTATCTTTAAGTACCAAATGATTATTTCGTGTATGTGGCCAGAACACAGACACATCAGCATAATACCATATTAAGAGCATTTATGGATTAAGCAATGTGTCTTTTGTTTTCACCCTTCCAGTGTTTTAAAAAATCTGTCTACCTTTTAAAATATTTTGTCTTGTATTAGGCTGGTTGGCTGAATACTAATAAAAACAAGATTATTTCTAACTCGGGGACAGTCATTTCTAGGAAATTAATTTCAAAATAGTACGCTACTGCATTGTATTTGTGTGCAAGCCATTTTCATAGAAAACTATATCCCAGTACATTTGACAGAGTTAAATAATGCAATTATGGGATGCAATAATAGACGTAGAAAGAAAAGATATGGTTTTAGATGGGATTTGAAATGGCAGCTCCAATAATGCAGAAAGATAGAGAAAGCCTGTTCCAGATGTTAGTCACTGCTGCAGAGAGGACTGGGAGCGATAGTTTTGCGTAAAGTAACATAGAAGAAATAAATGGATTCTATGTATTTTGGACATACCAATTTTGATTATGCAATTTCAAGCTATGAACCTAAAGTTAAGAAAAAGCAACTTGTTATATCTAAAAAACATTTTGATTTAGAAATAGATTAAATTGGTATTTATTGAGAACCTACTAAGTGCAAGTTACTGGAAGATGTAGGTATGAATGAAGGCAAACTCAAGACATCAGGTCTCACACTATTAATTATAGTTATGTTTATCAAAAGATTAATTTTATTGCCATATTTGGGAAAAAATATTTTCTGACTACACATACTATATATTTACTGTAAATATTTTCCTTATACAGAAAACTATGAAGAATACAGTGCTAATAACCCATAATTTCAGTTCTGGCAGATCACTACTGTTACTACATAATGTATATATCATGTCAGTAATTATATGTGGGCATATTCCCAAACGGGAATATACCATGAGAAAGTTTAATATTTATAAATATTACAACTATACCTCTTCGAGATAATACAAAGTTCGGAATCTGCCATTTGAAATGAGAGACGTGAGTTATAAATTATAACATGAGTTATCATTACTGAGTTGGCACTCAGTAATTCAGTGGCATAACCCTGGCTAGTACAGTTGGACTAATCTAAAGGGCAAATCTCATTCTGGAATCCTACTCCCCAGGCTGGACCTGCCATACCTGGTCCTGTCCCGGTCCCTCTGCCCTGACTGGCCTATTCCAACCAATGTATATTACCTTTTGCACGCACTCTGGCTTTGCACCATGGTGATCCTGAACACCCTTCATTAAAGCAAACCGAGGCTACAGATTCAAATTCAAGGAGAGTCAAGATTGTCTAGGGGCCTAATGATCAGTACCTTTCCAGGAGATAGTCCTTGTTCCCATTTCTTTCACGATTAAGGCAGATATCCGTGGCTCCCTGGCAATGCAGAGATCCTTACGACTCCGCAGAAGCCCATCTTTTCTCAGGAGGAGTCCTGTGACCTCAAACTTGTATAAGAATATCTGGTTTCTTTCCCTCAGGCTTTCTTTACAGCAGATGCCATGGTTGCCATGGACTCCTTGTGAAGGGTCCCTAATCCTCCTATACTATTACTAGACTGCACTCTTAAGTGTCCTGACTTTTAGAATAAGGTAAATCTCTTTTATCCAATCTTAATATTTCATATGATTGCAGCTTAAATAAAATCCCACATCTTCCACGGAGGCTCCTGGCTGACTCAGGGCTTTGTCTAATTCCTGTGAACCACCAAACTTATTCCCTTTATCTTTTACCTCGACATATATATTGACAATTAATCTTTGTAAATAATCTCTCTAATGAGCACATAACACTTAGAAGTCAGGCCTGTTTATATTTGTTATCCAATTGAGCAACAGACTTTCTTGTCTAGAAATGAACTATTCAGGATTTCCTTTGCTAGTGACCGAAAGCCAACTAGGACAAGGTTAAATAATTTATTAATCATATGGGAGAGAAAGAGGTGAAGTTGACCTTATCCTGGAAATCCAAATTAGAAGTCCCTTTATTTTATCTGATTCTGCAGACATTATGCCCATTTTCTTTCTTTTGCGGGGGTGGGGG
>LNAC01000072.1:3700106-3872477 GCA_002007465.1 Ailurus styani | reverse complement strand
AAAAAAAAAGGAAAGGGGGGGTGGGGGTGGGGTGGAGGGGCAGAGGACAAGGGAGAGAGAGAACCTTAAGCAGGCTCCATGCCCAGCACAGACCCCAATGTGGGGCTTGATCTCACAACCCTGAGATCATGACCTGTGCAGAAATCAAGAGTCGGACACTTAACGGACTGAGCCACCCAGATGCCCCTGTGCACACTTTCTTTTGTTGCAGGTAGGAATACATGTTTTTATATGTATACAAGTGTATGAGAAGGTGAACAAAGATTGCCACAAACAACATTTATGTTAACCTTATAATGTCTTTGCAAGAAAATTAAAATGACTTTATTTTATAAGGAACTCAAGCCAGAAAATCCTGGAAAAAGAATGCAACTCTTACATAGCTACTCCTGGGTTTACTTCCATGGAGGAGAGGGATTATTATTATCCCCCCTGGGTGATGTGTCTATAGTCATAAGGTATAGGACATGTTTCACACTTTCCAACAAAACCATGCATTTGTCTTAGAGTCAAAATAATTGCCAAAATGCAATACTGGATTATTTTCTGATTGTATGTTAATGCCTTATCTGAGTTGATTATAAAGCCATTATCAGTAAACATTAATAGATTATTATAACTTCATAATGATAAAAAGTGCATTATAACTAAGCCTTCTGGGAGAGGAAAAAAGTCTTTGCCCAATGATAATTAATTTCCTCCATCATTATTCTGCAGTGGGAGAGATTTCTGTATGAGTTTGTTTAGAGAAATTCCTCAAATCATGACTATTTCTGCTGACAGAAAAGAGAATGAAAAGTTAGAAGTATTTAATGCAATGAGAAACAGGGTGTTTTTTTTTTAAAGTTTTATTTATTTTTTATTTATTCATGAGAGACAGAGAGAGAGAAAGACAGGCAGAGGGAGAAGCAGACAGGGAGCCCAATGCAGGACTCGATCCCAGGACCCTGGGATCATGACCTAAGCTGAAGGCAGATGCCTAACTGACTGAGCCACCCAGGTGCCAGAGAAACAGCGTTTTAAAAAGAAGTATTATGAAAAAGAAAAGATAGTAATTATCAAGTACAGGTTAACTGGGGAATATTTTCCTACTGAAAATGGAGAAATCGATTTTTTTATCTACTGATTATCTGACAAAAGTTCTCCCTATGACAGTTTTAATAACAAATTAGTGTGTATTTAAGTGCATTATCTCAAACTCATCCACAAATAAAATATCCCTCTATATAAAACTAGTATTGCTATAGAAACCAAATTATTTTTTAAAAAACTTAGGAAGTTAAAGCATCAATTATGTAAATTGATCCTAACAAATTCTGTGAGAAGGGTAGGCTGACTGTTAACATTCTTATTTTTCAGATGAAGCAACTTTCACCAGAGATGTCGAGTAATGTGTTCAAGAGCATATGCTTAGTGGTTTTTTACAGCTGAATCCAGAATCCAACTGCACTGTTGATTCCACTACCCAGGGTTAATGGCAGTTAATTTCCATCACTTTGCTTATCTGTACCAATGCCTTCTGCTATGTGCATTATTTATAAGAGAAAATTCCTGAATCAGATTGCTTCTACACACATAATATGGTGTGTGTTTCAATTTCAATGAGCAATTATATTTTTAGAAATATTCTCATCTTTTTAAAATTTATTTTTATTTTTTTTAGGAATTCAGGAATCAATGCTAATGGTTGATCTTTCTGTGCTTAACCAGAGGAAGCTGAAGCGGAAGAAACTGCTGTGTTTTTGTCGGTGTTATGCAGACGCCATTTCACATATCAGTTATTTTTACTGTTCTTCCATATTTGCTTTGTTTTTTTTTTTCAATTAACTAAGAGGTAAAGGACTACAATGAGCCAGGGCAGAGAAACATTGGTTAATATTTTTTAGACAAAATTTTCATCTCATGATTGCTATTGAACTCAGTGGCATTAGGGAAGTAAAGCAGGTGATAAATAAAAGCACTCTCTCTAAATGAAAGACCTTCTCCCACGTCCCAAATCCTTCCTTATCATAATGACCATGTTATTTTGCAACTTTCCCAAGATACTACCAAGTGAAATTAATATCTTTGTATGGGTGTAAATCTATGCATTATATTCCATTGTTTCTATGTCAGCCTGGAAGATCTATGGCTTCTCTCCAAATAGATCTATTTAGTTGCAATACTTTTATTATAGGAGTTAGGTTTTTTCTTCTGGTTCTCTTCTTCCCAACAGAAGTGATTATTAATGGGAGAGGAAAATGAGGAAAATCATAAAAGAATGTTCAATATATGGATATTCTCTTCACAAAAGCTAGCAGGGCTCCTTGCAGTTGGTCTGTTTGTTGCAGCTAGAGAAACCTGGGACAGCAAAGCCTTTCAAAATAATCATTAGCTGAGAATAAAGTAAAAAAGTGAGTCTAAAATACAGACTGATGAGCAGCAGTTGGCCAGTGAGCAGCCAGTCCTGGCAAGACCTGAAAATCATGGACCAGGAATGGTCAGTTCCAGGAGCGCTGTGCTGTCTGAAAGGCAGGCGTGTTGTGCAGATGAGTCAGAGAAAGTAATAGGGTTGAAATGTGAGCCTAGACAGAAATACAGGTTAACTTTATTCCAGTGGATTTTCCCTTATGGCTAAAATGATGAAAAATATTTGGATCTGGGCAGGTCTGTCTGCTATTAAAATTGAAGGGATATCATGCTGTTTTTTTTTTTTCCATTTCCTCTTTGCATTCCAAAGACACAATGTGACCTCTGGGTGTGGATGTTTACATTCAGTCCATTAAATGTGCTTTAAGAGATGTCAAGAAAGGGTATAACATTGTGTCATTGTTAATAAGTGATTGTGCACATAATATTTATAGCCATTAAAACTTTTATCAAGTTCACAAAATTAATGGTACAAATCCAGTCAATAGGCTGAGATCACGAATCTAATGCACTGAAATACAGTATGTTTTCCAATAAAATGTATTAGGGTGTCTACTACGTTCCAAGCGCTTTCTCAGATATATCATGTGACTATTTACAAAATAAGAAATATCAGTCTTGTGTTAAAGATCAGAAGATTTCAGTGTCGAAGAGGTCAAGGAAGCTACACTGGCACAGGAAAGAAGGCTCTGAGAACAGTGCTTCTGCCCCTGTCCTGCCAGGGCTCTGACACGCCATCGAATTTCCCTGCACGTGGCTTGGTCTTTTCACGGGGCCAGTGCCGAGCAAACTGCAGAAGATGCTGCTGGATGTCGTGGGGGTACACTGAATGAGGAACTTGACATTTACAATTTTACCACATTTACATTATCAATGAGGAGTATTAGGGTTACCAACAGGGATAATTGTATTTTCCAGAGGCTTTTAGTATCTTTATTTGGAGAATGTTTGTTATTCTCAGAGACATCCTAAATAGAACAAATTACTATAGGAAAAAAAAATCACATTATAAAATTATAAACCTCAGGAAAAGCTAAAATATACCTGAATCTTCTGACATTTTGGGGAAAAAAATTAAAGAGGAAAACAGTGATAAGACACTGTGATGAGACATAATTTTTTTCATAATTAAGGTGTACGGTATTTTATATGGACAGCAACCTTTGCATCAGCCTCAAATTTCCTGCTAAACTTAAATTCTTTCATTGCTATGATTGTTAAGAAAAGAGTGGATAGTTAAAATTTTTAAATAATTTTAGATCTTTATTTGAAATTTCAAACTTTATTAGATGCTGCTTGGATGACAAAGTGTCAATAAACAGAGTAAATCGTAGTTCCCTTTTTCTATTATTATCTATTTTTCCTGAGAATAACAAAACACCTTTTTTTCCCTCCAGTAAAGGATGGCATTTCTTTCCTCTAACCATACCTTGATAAAAGAAAACAAAATGTCTGCTGTAGGACCACTACTTGGAACAGAAATTTCCCTTTTATACCAAAAAAAAAAAATACCAATTTGATATTTTAGAATATAAAGTTCATTACAAATAGAAAATGAATAGCATGGAACCCTAGGAACGGGTAGAAAATCGGTTAATAAAATGAGATTTAAATGCTCAGACATGTAAATCCCGTACTAACTGATCGACTTTATCACCACTTTGTACTCTTATCAACAGCAGCAGGCATCTGACTATATTCACTTTGATTGACTCCGTGGAGACTTTTCCAGATTTAAACCATTTTACCCAGACAAACAGAGTGGCAAATGCAATAAATTACATATGCATCATATGAGCAAAAAAACAAAAACAAAAACAAAAACACAGCACTCTAGCTACTGAAAAATTAAAGGCAAAGGAAAACAAAACCTCAGACCCATTCCTCTTCTTTACTAAAAAGGAGATGCCAAAGACCCAGTTGAGTGAAGGCAGTTTTGAAGAAGTAGCAGTCATCATATCGGGGAAGTCTCTGTGGATGTGGGGGTTGGAGGTTTTTTCTTCCCTCCTATCTCTTTTTTCTGCCTCCCCACCTCCAAAAACAACAAAACAAAACAAAACAAAAAGCGGGCTTAGAGCACTGTGGCAGATGCCCCCCTCCCAGGGTAGCACCAAGCAGCCATGTCTCTTCTGCTGGGGCGGCTTTGGAGGGAGGAGGCTGCTTGTCCCACTCCATCCGGTCTGTTTGTGAATATTTGCTTTTCACAGAAGACAAAAAAGGGCAAGAGCTCTGGAATTCAATAGAAGGTCAGAACGGCAATCTTTCTGCCTGGTCCAGCTTCCTTTTATTTTTTATTTTTTTATTTTTATTATTATTTTTTTTAACCAGCTTCCTTTTATACTCTGACATCTGTTGCCCATTACCAGAACAAATTCGAGCAATTCCAAGCAGCAGCAGCAGAGGAGGAGGACTTCCTGTTCTCAGGCAGCACAGTTATCAATGGGAACACAGGAACCGCGGCTCCAAACAATGCAGCCATAGAAATACATTCGTGACACTTGCTTTGCAGACTTAAAGGATAGCCCGTGGTAAGTGTCATGAAGGAGAAGACCTATTCGATCAGAGGCCTGCAGTTATATTGATGACTTTCCACTAAATTTTCACCTCATTATAATAAGAGACCCGACACACAGAGTGGAATCCCACTACCAAAATCTAAACATAAATATGTAATCCAGTTTTTGTTTTGTTTATCAAGAAAGAAGACAATCACCAGAAATACTGTAAAAAGCAACAATTTGACTCATGCTCTTCGAATGCCACGGAGTATTTCTGCAGGCCACAATCATCATTTCATATGCCTTTCTCTTATTTAATTATTCCCATTTTCTTTATCACACACATATCAGCTGTCTTTTCAAAACACCTCTTGGCTCTTTCATGCCTAAAAATCTCACTGGGAGTAGCTATCCTCCTTTAATATTTGGTTTTTCTTCTTCAGAACTAATATTCACCATCCTTTAAAATATTCTTATTTATTAAGGGGAAAACGAAACAAAACAAAACCCTAACTCTTCTAGAGAGTTGCACACAGAAAAGGAGCAAACAATATTGCTCATATAAAACACAGAAGTTAAACTTCTGAGTAATTCACTCACTGACCATGCTAGGTTTTTATCTGGAATTTTGTCATATTGAGTATTCAAAACACAGGTTTGAGTCACTAAATTGTGAGTTAGAATGAGATATTGTTGCATAAAAGGATTTTGTGATTTATTTTAAAAATGTTTAAAGCAAAATACAGTCAAAGTCATTGAGAGTGTATTTGAATATTTTAAAACATGTGAGTAGGTTTTTCTCTAATCAATGAACAGAAAGAACATATTCTGAGAACTTTAATTTTTCAATATTGATTTTATGTATATAACTCATGCTGATATAGTTAATATACATCTATATACATACATAAACCCATATATGTATATTCATCATTTATGATCACAATTTCTCCTTCTTCCTTATATATATTCCATATAACAGAATGTAAATTAATTTAATATTAAATAACAAAATAGGGTACCTGGGTGGCTCAGTCGGTTAAACTGCTGCCTTTGGCTCAGGTCATGATCCCAGGATCCTGGGATTGAGTCCTACATTGGGCTCCCTGCTCAGTGGAGACCCTGCCTGTCGCTCTGCCTACTTGTACTCTCTCTGTGTCAAATAAATAAATACAATCTTTAAAATAAATAAATAAGCAAATAAATAAATGACAAATTAGCTATTTCCTCTACTCAAACACTATGATCATCTATACTTAATTAGTAGAAATTCCATGGTCCATCCCAGGGGCTATTTAAATGCTGTTTTTAGATTTACATGTAGGAATTGAAAAACTGACACTATATCTATACTTAAGCAGAAGCCTCATGATACAAGAGGCAGAAGAAAAAAAAAAGATGAGACTGAATGCTCTACCAATAATTTTTGCCCTTAATTTTTTATTTATTGACTGATTTATTTACTGATTTATTTTATTTACTCATTCATTCATTCATTCATACATACATTCATTTAAACATAGCATGGCCAATTTGTTGACTTAACGGACAGTGATTTCTGTACTGTAGAAGATTGATAAATAGTCTGGCTACTACATTTATTACGGATCTCATGAGTATTGGACAGCAGTGAGATGTGTGCACAGTGATTGAGTAGTTGAGGCTTTGACTGCTCTGCATTGTCTTCCCAGAGTCTGTTTGTAGTTTTAAAGGATAATTGTGTCTCTTTCTGTTGTTATTTGTATCTGTTAAATGCTTGACAAGTTGGGTCTAGGACAGCAAGAATACGGAGAATTCCTCTTGTATCCTTTTATATGTTCTTTACATAATCCAGAAATAAAATGAAAAATAAATTCTCCCAGAATAGGAATACTTATTCTCCCAGAATAACACCCAGTTATTTAGAGGAAAAAAATAATATTTTAGGGGCACCTGAGTGGCTCAGTGGTTAAGTGTCTGCCTTCAGCTCAGGTCATGATCTCAGGGTCTTGGGATCCAGCCCCCTGTCAGGCTTTCTGCTCAGTGGGGAGTCTGCTTCTCTCTCTCTCTCTCCCTCTGTGTGCTTACTCTCTCAAATAAATAAACAAAATCTTTTTTAAAAAATCATTTTAAGGTGGAAAAAATCATTAGATATTTCCATTAATTTTTTAAATATTCCATATAATAATGTTTTTTCATTACATGAAGTTTATTTTGTCCAGTTAAAACAATTTAATTAGATTTTATCTACACCAACTGTAGGATTTATTGATTTGTAGTAGATAAATGTTAAAGTGTATATATTGACATATGTATCTGACAATGAAATATAATATGATTAATTTTACTTTACTGCATAACTATGTATAACTTTAACTGCACCTATACTTGCACCACTGATCCACATATTCTACAAATGTGTCTACAGATTATAAATTAAATTTCGAAGGCTTTTAAGGAAAGCATTATATAATTTTAATTCTTTAAGTTGCCAAGAAATTTAAACTTTAACTGGGAAGATCTGACTGGTATTTAATTTTATCAGAACAATTCAATAAAAAAAATTGTAAGACATTACTAAATCATGTTACTGAAACAACCAATTACTTCACTTTGAGTGTATGGGAAATACAATTGAAATACCCTTGAGTCAAGAGCTAATTTGTGAGAATTCCCCCATTACACTTTCAAAATCTCATGTTATTCTGTATTATCAGTATAACGGTAATAACTAGAAGCTCAGAGAAGGTGACATTTTTCTGCAGCTAGTAGTTATGTAATCAAATATTTCTTCCTGTTCAGCTCAATTTTCCAAATGTGGAAAAATATACATATACTTTTAGAACACTGATCTGAATACATTATTTTTCTTTTTCTTTTATTTATTTTTTATTTTTCAAAGATTTTATTTATGTATTTAAGAGAGAGAAAATGAGAGAGAGAGCATGAGGCAGGGGGGTCAGAGGGAGAAGCAGACTCCCACTGTCTGGGAGCCTGATGTGGGACTCGATCCTGGGACTCTAGGATCATGAAATGAGCCAAAGGCAGTCGTTTAACCAACTGAGCCACCCAGGCATCCTATTTTTATATAAAATTCTACTGAGTGCCAAATAATTGTGTTACAGCCACAGTCTTGCTATGCCTTTTGAGGAGTTTAAGGTAAGCAACAGCCCCTTTTCTGCAGGATTCCTCCTGGTCCATACGCAAAGCCTTCCCAAGACCTTGATGCCTCCTCACAGATTACCACCAAGCAAAAGAGGGAGGAAGTTTGGGTCTCTGATAGCCATGTCCTACTTTGTAAAACCAGTCAAAGTTTTTCATCAAATGCTTGTCCTTCAGGGAGCAGTGATTTTTTTTTTTTCCAAGTAACATCTAGGGCTGTGCCACAGTCTATAGATTTCTACTTGGCAGGGCCATCTATAACTTCCTTAGTCTGATGGATCAGGTCAAGGCCCAGAAAATTAAAGAGAATTTTCAGAAGATTTCAGAATGTGGAATGGTTCAACTTGATCATCTTTCCTTCAGGGGTCTTGGTCAGGCCCATCAATGAAGCATTCATTTATTGTCTGGACACAGTATTGATAACTCCAACTATCCCTTCATTTGTTCTTCACTACTTTTTTTAGGGCACTTTTTGACTTCAAATCCCTTCTATTTCCCAACGTAACTCAACACCATCAATTCCTTTTCACTGATGGAAACAAAACACAGCTCCTATGTATAGAAGGGCAGGGTGGCTGGCAGTTGATATTGTCAATGACAGCCCAAAATTGATGGCAGTCATCCTCTCGGTCCCCTCATGTGTGTGAATGGGGACTTGTGTCCTAGGACAGGAAGTGTGGTATACTAACAAGTCTTTCTAAATACTTCTGTGATACTGATGAAAATAATGAGCTTGTCCAAGTCACAGCTTTCTCATATGCAGGAACACAGTTGGAAGAAATAAAAAGCCAAAGGCTCATTCCCACCTTTTTGATTTCTCTGCTTTGAGAACCAATGCTCAGTTTGCAGTGATGAAACCTTCCCAAGTTCCTGTCATTTCCCAACCTTCATCTGTGTCATCTGGCTGGCCTATGCAAAAGCAAGAGAACTCTAGGGCCCCACACTCTGCAGAATATAGCAAACTTATTTCAAGATCAAGGAACCAGAGGATAGTTTCACTTCTGTTTTGGGAGCCAAAAAAAGAAGCATCTGGTTAATTCCATAGCTTCTTTACAAGCAAAGAGGGAGCTTAGAATCTAGGAGAACATTAATGAAATATCCCATGTCCCTCTGCTTTTTTTGTTGTTGTTCTATTTTTAACCAAGGTATAATTGACATGCAATAAACTGTATTATTTAAAGTGTATGTTATACTCATGTATATGGCTATATCTACATTTACACACGTGCTCACACACACACACACACACACACACACACTGAAGCCATTCCATAATCCAGATGAGCATATCGTTCATGCCCAAACTCCCCCATGTCCTGAACGTAATCACTCTCAGTACCTCCTTAGCTGCCGGCTCAGTCACTAATATGTTTCCTTTCACTGCAGGTTATTCTATATTTGTTAGAATTTTATATAAATGAAATCATGTTTGACTTATTTTGGGGGGAAAAGTACAGGACAATTGGCTTCTTTTACTCAGAATAATTATTTGAGATGCGTGCATGAGGTTGTGTATATCAGTAGTTCATATTGCCCCAGAGTACTCCATTTTATGGATTATTTAGCCATTCACCTATTGACAGATATTTGCATTGTTTTCTATTTTGGTTACCACAAATAAAGTTGCTAAGAATATTGGTCTATGATTCTTTATAAAGACAGAGGCTTTTAAAAATATTTTTTGAGCAGTTAGTGGTTCACAGAAAAACAGAGAGAAAGGTACATGGATTTCCTATATACCTTCTGCTTCCACACACACACACACACACACACACAGCCTCACCCAGTACCAACACCCCCACCAGAATGGGGCAATTGTTACAACTGATGAACCGACACTGACACATTATCACCGGAGTTTAAATTAGGGCTCACTTTTGGTGTTGTACAATCTATGGGTTTAGATAAACACATAACAGCCTGTATCCATCATTATTATATCATACAGAATAGATTCACTGCCCTAAAAACCCTCTGTGCTCTGCCTTTTCACCTCTTTCTATCCTAACCCCTGGGGACAGCTGACTTTTTACTGGCTCCGAAGTTTTGCCTCCTTTAAAATGTCTTACAGAGGTCTACTCTCTGCGACCGCTGTGTGGAAATCATCCCAACTGAAATGCGGGTGTGACATCAGCTCTGACAAGTTTATCAGGGTATCAGAGTTTATCTAAATGAGGCCTAGAGAAGAGTGGGGGCAACACCGGTACTCTTGAAAGGATGGAGTAAGAAGCCTGGGAGATACTCTCCTCAGCACAATACCTTAAAAAATCAGTCATTTAAAAGCTCTGGAAATTGTCCTAATGGCACACAGCACGTACACCCAGCCTTCACTTATAGGGTGGCATAGGCAGGGTAGTCCAAGGCTAGCACGGGACTGACCCCACCCTACTCTCTGCAGCAGGGGTGAAGGCTGGATGGGAGGACCAAGACCTCTGCAGCTTTGCCTGATGGGGCTATTTGCAACAGAGCATTAAGAATTCTTTGCCTGCGTGTTGCTGACCACAATGTAGATCACTACAGAGCAATTAAGAGAGACTGGTAGCCTTATGATACATGTTAAAGCTAGCTACTTGCTAAACCTAGACGTTTAATAGAGAAAACCAGAAAGAGTCAGCAAAGACTTTCCCTTCTTCAACACAGACAACTCTGGGGGTCTGGAGGGCTGTATGCGTTAGGCTCCAACCACCAGAGAGCAAACAGAAATGAATATGGGACAGTTGTGAAAGCATTTCTCATGCCTCACATTATTCATTGCTACATATTAACAATAAATACTCCAAAAAACAGAATTATAAAATCCTCATGAAAAAATGACATAATAATAAAATAGGTATAAATTTAATAAAATAATTGTCCATTGAAAACTATGTCATTCTTGAAAGATACTACAGAAAACTTAAATAAATGGAAAGTCACCTGTAATCAAGATGGAAAGAGTTAATATTGTTAAGATGGCCATATTCCCCACATTGCTCTACAAATTAAACATAATTCCTATCAAAATCCCAGCTGTTTTGTTTGTTTGCAGAAATATAAGCTGATCCTAAAATTCACAGGGAAGTGCAAAGACCCAGAAAGCTAAAACATTCCTGAAAAGGACATAGTTGGAGGACTCGAACTTCTGTTCCTAAATTTACTACAAAGCTATAGTAATCGAGACTATGTGATACTGACATAAAGGTAGACATATAAATCAATGAAATAAAATTCAGAGTCCACAAATAAATTCTTACACATGTGGCCAGCCAACTAATTTTTGGCAAGCATGCCTAACAGTATAATGTGGGGAAACAGTCTTGAAGAAATGATACTGAGACAACTGGATATCCACATGCGAAAGAGAAAAGAGAGACTCCCAACTGAAATTACAAAAATTTATTCAAAATGGATAAAAGATCTAAATGTAAGAGCTAAAATGATAAAACATAAAGAAATTCAGGAATAAGTCCTTGGGATTTGAAGTTAAGCAATTTTTTCTTAGAACAACAAAAGCACAAGAAACAAAAGAAGTACGTTCACTGGACTACATCAAAGCCCACAACTCTGTGTTTCAAATACCATCAAGAAGATGAAAAGACAATCCAAAGAAGGATTAAAATATTAGCAAATCATAAATTTGAAAAGCAACTTGTTTCTGGAAGACAAAAAACCAAAAAACCAAAACCAAACCAAACCAAACCAAACCAAACCAAAAACAGCTCAATTGCAAAGACAAATACCCAATTTAAACAAATTGGCAAAGAATTTGAATAGACATTTCTCCCAACAGGCTATGTGAATCGTGTGCAAGCACATTAAAGAATACTTAACATTATTAGTCATTAGAGACACACAAATCAAAACCACAGTGATATACTACAGCACACAATGGTAGTAACAGAAAAGACAGTCAAGAGCAAGTGTTGTGAAGGACACGGAGAAATGGGGACACTTCTACATTACTGGGAGAATGTAAAATGGTGCAGCTGCTTTGGGAAACAATCAGTTTCTCAAAAATGAATACTGTCAAAAATGGCATTAGCATATGACCTAGCAGTTACATATTGAGGTACGCCTCCAAGAGAAAAGAAGACACACACACACACACACACACACACACACACTTTAGAGGCATGATGATCCTAGTATATTTCATAATAGTCAACTGAAGAATGGATAAATAAAATTGATAGGTTCATACAGTGAAATATGAATCAGCAATACAAATGAATGAAATGCAACACGGAGGAATGATAAAAAAAAACACTCATTATGCTTAGTGAGAGAAGAAAGTCACAAAGGCCACTTATTGTATGGTTCCATTTATAGAAAATGATCTGAATAGGCAGAACTACAGAGATTGCTAGTTGCCTAGGACTGGATCTGGGAATCCAGAGGAAATGGGGAATTACTGTAATGGGTACAGAGTTTCCTTTCAGGCAGACAGAAATACTCTGAACTTTGATTTTGGTGATGGCTGCACAACCCTGAGAATTACCAAAAATACAAAACAAAACTTTGAACTGTACACTTCCAATAGAATTATGCGTTGTTTAGAGTAGAACTCAGTAAAGCGGTTATTAAAAGAACATTATTTGCTGCTTTTGATCTTTAACCCCACATCTTTAAAAAATTAATAGTAAATAGAAAAAGATATACCAGAAATATATATTCTTTTACTTTTTAAATCAGTATTTCCAGAGTTTAGATTCCCAATTACCTTTTAAGCAAGAAGTCCAGAAATTAAACTTCAGATTAGTTTGAGTAACAAGGTAATATATCCACATTAACAGGGTTTTGTTGCCTTAGCATGTGTAAGAAAGTAAGAATATAATTTCACACAAATCACTAAATTGTCGATAGGCACTAACTAGAAGTTTTACTTGCCTTCTAGAAACTCTGTGTAACATAAACATAATATTTTGGACAATTCATTAAAATGTTCTTTGCTATTTTATCAGATTTCCCTGAAATATATTATACCTATTGCAATAAAAGAGTAGTGAATGACTGGACAAATTGGGGATGCTTTAAAATACATGTTTGATGAAAAATCTTTACAGCTCATAAAAATGGAACCAGACATATAGATGAGGTCCCTGGTGCTGTGAACAGCTTTCACATAAATGAATCAGAAATAGTCTGATGGAAATGTCTTTGTGGTAGCTAATGCTCTGAGACCTAGGTCTTAGAAAAAGATGACTTCCAAATTATACTATATCTGGAGATTTACTATGCCAAATGCATCATAACAAAAGACATGTATTTCTTTTGCTGGTGAAATGATCAACCAAAAAAGGTGTTAAATGGGAAAATAAATATATTGATTTGTCCTATTAAATTTTTGTGGAGTTTGCTCTTTGCTCAACTAAAACAATTAGTCTAATAGTTGAAGAATCTCTTTCTCTCCCAAATACATCTCTCTTTTCCCTGTAGTAGTATGGGTTGGCCTATGATCACCATATAACACTTTTTTTTTTAAGATTCTATTCATGCATTTGACAGAGAGAGAGATCACAAGTAGGCAGAGAGGCAAGCAGAGAGAGAGGGTGAAGCAGGCTCCCTGCTGAGCAGAGAGCCTGATGCGGGGCTGGATCCCAGGACCCCAGGGTCATGACCTGAGCTGAAGGCAGAGGCTTTAACCCACTGAGCCACCCAGGTGCCCCCATATAAAACTTAACATTCTTACAATTATGGTAGGATCACTGTTGTTCTGCCCAACTTTATCAAAGCAGTTAGATTTGTAATTATATTAATTATAATAAAAGTTCTGTTGACTTTGTCTTATCCCTTCAAAAGAAAAAAGTGAACTCTTGGTCAAGCTCTGATACCTCCTTTGATATTTTGTGTGCAAGGAAAATTAAAAAAAAAAAAAAGGACAAATAATGGCAAACACTCTCTGTCAGTGCGCATGTGGGATCCTGAGAAAAATAAATGGCTCATTTATTAGTGTTTGCATGTCACAGAATGTCAGAATCCTTGAGCAGGTGAAACTAATCATAATGTCCACAACTCATAGTGTGTTTGTAACAGTTAGGCTGTCAATATTTACAGTCAATATGTGTTTTCTTTCTTTTCTTTAACCTCCAAACATCTAATAGGAAATGTCTAATGAATAATTAAATTAATAGTTTTATCTTATTTATCTGCAATCCCTAAATTTCATATTGAACAATTTATAGATGAGCTACTTTAGAGGGTGGAGAGTGGTAACCCGTCCAACAGGATATGACTCTGATGAGTGCATGAGCTCATTGGAGATGGAACAAAATTTTTCAAGGATTATAAGGTCCATTGGGAGATATTAAACTTCTGTCTTTTCTCCCCTGGTATCTTATTATTGTTAATAAGCTGAAAAGAAATGCAACAGTAAGCCATAGTAAAGGACAAAATTGAGGGTTAAATGCAAATTATAAAATAAGATGATTAAACAGAAGATGTCTTTAGACCAAGGATATTCCCAAATTTCAATGAAGAACGATATGTTATAATATCAAGTCTGTGGGGTTTAAATATATATTTATATGTATTTTTAAAAATTCAACCTTAAAAATACTTTCATTTCTGCTTTAAATAAATTCCTGAAGAAAATCTCTTAGACTGAAAAACTGAGAACAGAAATCCACAGTGGCAACAGGATTAAGTAGCTCATCAGGTGGTTCCAAAGTCAGCAGCCTGCTCAGGTACACAGTGGGGACTGCATTGCCTTTGTCCTGAGCACACTCCTGTATAAAGCGATTCCATTTCATTATGGAGCTCTTTGCGGCAACATCTTTTCTATTAGAGTATTTCTCTAGCTTCACCCAAACTATGCATTCTTCAGGTTTCAAGATTATGTTATGTCTTTCAGTCCTTAGTAGTTTCAATTAATGATCAACAGAAGTAATTGTCTTTCAAATGGCTTAGGCTACACAACTGTGCCTGGACCTACTCTGTTAAGATAAGATAAAATAAGATAAGAAAAGAAAAGAAAAATCGTAACTATCTCTGCTGAGTCTGTCACTTAGGCTTTTGTTATAAGCTCCAATCTGTATGAGTACAAGTTGCAGATACTTCTAGATCATATTTGCTTGTGGATCAAAAGCTAAATCATATTCGAGTGTGGATCAAAAGAGCCCAAAGACATTGAATGAGTTACTGATGTTTGCAGTTCAGATGTAGCCTGTTGTTATTCAGGCTGCAAAGCTTATGGGCAAAATGGAACTGGAATGGAAAATTTGAAATTCTCAAACTTAAGGAAAATTCCAACCAAAACACTACCAACATCAACAACTGGTATATGAAGTAACTTGAACTTCTCCAAGACACTGGAGACTGCTAAAGCAGAAATTCAAACTACAGGAAGCAAAAAAGTGGAAATCTTGGCAATATGTTTCCATGAAACAAGGCAAATGAAGTGATGTTCTAAGTTGGGGGCTGAAATTAAAGGAAGCACACATCAGACCAACAAGGCTTGGGTGCCAGATTTGGGGGAGAGAGTTCATTTGCACGTACTTGGCATTCCTTGCCATAAAACAGTGCTAAGAGTGTTTTGGCTGTCTGTGTGGTTTCTGCCCTAATGAAAATGATAATTTGTCCAGTGCTAGCTAACCCCGCCTGGTGAAAATCACCTGAAAATCAGCATACTTCATTCTGATATAATTCCCATATTTAAGAATCACATAAAAACTAATAGATTTCATACAAATCTGACACAGTAAGCTAATAAATGCAAATTACTACATTGAAGAAATTATTTTTTATTCATTCTAGTTGGCTCTACATTGCTAGGTATTCTTCTTACTGTTTAGTGCCCTCTCACTACTTATAAATACCACTGCAAAAGTCCATTCCTCTCCTCAATCCACCTATTCAACTCCTGCTTCCTTAATTTCAACATATTATCTCAGCTTCTCCTGCTTAAGTAATAAATTTGTAATAGTAATAATAATAGATGTATAAATAAGATCCAAAAACACTAATTCCCCTAAGATTTTTATCAGATCAGGAGAGTTAAAGACAAAGACGTAGTTCATTTTATATTCTGGGACTTGCATGATCTCAGAAACATGACTATTCCATAATTTGTATAATAAATACACAAATGAATGGATGCAAGAAGCTCAGTATTTTGGACTATGCAAATAAAGCGTAAGGGCGTAAGATTGAAGAACACAAACACCATGAAGTTTGAGATTCATGCTAAATTTAGCAAGTAACATGAAGGGACTAACATTCAGTAAGCATTTATCTCATGTCAGACAAGTTAGATAGTTCGCATAAATTTTCGACCAGGGAAACAGTATCATTTCTAAGCTATTTGAGAAGTATTATTTATCTTCCACGTATCACAATTTCAGATATTAATTGGAAATAATGTTGATCTATATCCAATTATCTTAAGTAATCCCTGTGAAATTATGTACGTATATGACAATGATTGTGATTTAGGATTACTTGTTGACTTTGGGTTATTTCCTGAAGTGGAGAGATTTGTCTTATGCAGAGAGATCATCCTAGATAAATGCTTTAATTTCTCTCTAAACTGAGAAAGTATAACTTTCCCCCAACATACTGGTTTCAGTGTTACAGATTTGTTTTTTTTCTTTACTACAGATCTGTCTTCTGTTTCATGTTCACAAATAGTACTATTAGGCAAACAATTTAAATAGTACGATATGTGGATCAGTAACAGATATTAAGGTCTACTGATGTCTCTTACAATTCTTCTCTAGAATCATTTATATTGTCATATAGTTCCATTACAGAGGTGTTCATATGCAGGATATACTTCAAAAATTATAAATCTGTAATAAGATTAGAAATGAAGGTGATCAGCTGGTGTGTTCGGCTGTCTCGATTCCTTTATCTTCCCATTTGCAGTCCTTTTTTTCCCCCTTCCCTTCCCAAACTTACCAATTTTAAATTGCTATGGGATCATTTTGTTCTATCATTGCCTCCACTTATGGGATAAAGTTGAACTTTTTGAGCAAGATGCCAAATCAACGCTATTGTCATAGTTCTCAAAATAAAAATATACTAAAATATAATTTTAAGTTTAGTAAAAGTAAGATCAATTTTTAAAAAGAAAAAGCAGAGGCACTTATCTCTTCCCATGATTTCCTAAAATGTTGATATCTATTTAATGGTACACTTTTTCTTTCTTTTTTTAGCCAAGACACACTTTATAAGCAACTTATTTTCAAAAAAAAAACCCATAAATTTTCCATTAAGATTTCTGTTTATGGGCGCCTGGGTGGCTCAGTGGGTTAAAACCGCTGCCTTCGGCTCAGGTCATGATCCCAGGGTCCTGGGATCGAGGCCCACATCGGGCTCTCTGCTCAGCGGGGAGCCTGCTTCCTCCTCTCTCCTCTCTCTCTGCCTGCCTCTCTGCCTACTTGTAATCTCTCTCTCTGTGTCAAATGAATAAATAAAAAAAAAATTTAAAAAAAGATTTCTGTTTATATTTCCTGTTCTCAAACATGTAAAATATAAATATTAAGCAAATTAAATAATATTGCTAACATATTTAATAAAAAACCATTAACAATCTGTGCAGATATTTAGTTCTGCCAACTATGGTTTATCCATCTCTCCTTTTGATGGAAGTTACTCATGCCTGCTGATTTCCAGTAACGAATGGGTTTTTAATTTGTGTACATTCCACTTCTCCAAAGCCAGGATAGATGTTATTCTAAAGTATTGTGCATTACCTTTTAAATCCTGAATTGTAAACACAGTAATAACATAAGATTCCATTGTTTTCACCTTCAACTACATTATGGCCACTAATATTCTTTGGTTCTTCATTTTGTTGACTTCTCTGATTGATTACAGTAGTGTCAGCCCATCTTAAAGACTAAGAACCCAATGCTTTGCAGACTGAGCTATCCAGGCTTTGTGTCCCAAGTTAGTAAACAAGCAATCAAAGGACAAGCTTTTCCACTTATCTTTTTAAACATTAATTTATTCATTTGAGAGAGAGAGAGTGGGGGGAGGAGCAGAGGGAGAGGGAAAAAATCTCAAGCAGACTTCTGCAGACTGTGGAGCTCGACACGGGGCTCAATCTTACAAACCTGAGATCACCACCTGAGCCGAAATCAAGAGTTAGACACTTAATGGGCTGAGCCATCCTCTGCACTTATTTTATAGGAGGGCTATGGCATTGCCTAATCTTTCACCATGTTTTCAGAAATAAATTTGGGGACTAATATGANAGTGGGGGGAGGAGCAGAGGGAGAGGGAAAAAATCTCAAGCAGACTCCTGCAGACTGTGGAGCTCCACACGGGGCTCAATCTTACAAACCTGAGATCACCACCTGAGCGGAAATCAAGAGTTAGACACTTAATGGGCTGAGCCACCCAGGCACCCCTCTGCACTTATTTTATAGGAGGGCTATGGCATTGCCTAATCTTTCACCATGTTTTCAGAAATAAATTTGGGGACTAATATGAAGTGATGGCTACCTAAAATTAATTCTAAACTTACAATTCCCTTCATACTTCAATAAAGTACTATTTTACATAACCAATAAAAACAAAATTATCTATGTGCATTTCCAAGTTTACTGTAATTGTTTTCCATAACATTTCAAGTAATGAGGTTTTTGGATTTAATTAAAATCATCTTGATTGAATCCATCAGGTATTTATTGAATATAAAACATGGTCAGTGCTAATCTAGGTGTAAGATAGGATTTAAAACAAATGAAATGTAAAGGTCAAAAAGTTCCTATGGTTTGGAAGCAGGCAGAGCAGCAGGACATAAACAAATATAAAGTATAATAAAGACTAAATAACTGAAAGGCAAAAGTAGACACACTACTTTCAGAAAGCAGGCATATATCATCTTTGCACAATCTGGAAAAAATGAAAAATGAGTATATGAATGATTCATTTATTCTTTGAGCTTTTGTAATATTTTTAGAAAATCTCTTTAGTAATTCACCTTGGCAACACAACTTCATAATAAAGAAAAAAAATTCTGTGAAAAGGAAAATTATCAAACATAATAGAACGAGCTTCCATGTTTCTTCAGTCTCTCAGACTGACTTATTACTCACTATAATCATCATTACTTATAGTTGTATTTCTCTTTTACATTCTGTCTCTGTGTTTCCGTATTTCCATGTCTATCCTCAAACTTATTTTTATAAATGCCACTCTTTATTTATATCGGTGTCTGTGTCTATATTTACCGTGTCTATTATTGTTGTTTGTTTTTCCTAATTAGAATGTAATTTACTGTGGTTGGCTTTATATACTCAAGGCCTAAAAAACTGTCTCTAGCATGTGGCAAATACACAATAAAGGAAAGAAATAATAACCATGACGTGATATTTAATCTTTCTCCACTCATGTCCTTAATGCACGTTCTTCAGCCAAAAGTAGTAGGTAGGATCCGCTCGTCTCTGAAACTGTATTTAACTGTATTCATCCCATGAAGAGATACTTAGTAAAGATTCATTTGGATGGTTAAACTTATGTTTTATACAGCCCGACAATAAACACTGTTATCAAGGGGTGCCTGGGTGGCTCAGTGGGTTAAAGCCTCTGCTTTCGGCTCAGGTCATGATCTCAGGGTCCTGGGATCCAGCCCCACATCTGGCTCCCTGCTCAGCAGGGAGCCTGCTTCCTCCTCTCTCTCTGCCTGACTCTCTGCCTATTTGCAATCTCTCTCTTCTGTTAAATAATAAAAAAAATCTTAAAAAAAATCAACCCCCCCCAAAAAAACCTGTTATCACAAGATAACTACAATATCAATGAGCAAAGAGATGTCTATCCTTTTCNCAAATCTTAAAAAAAATCAACCCCCCCCAAAAAAACCTGTTATCACAAGATAACTACAATATCAATGAGCAAAGAGATGTCTATCCTTTTCCAAATGCCAATCATTTTGCATATGTTCACAAAAGCCTTCTCAATTGATATCCCACCTAACATGAAAATGAGGGGTTGATAAAACTTTCTGATAAATTTAAAGAAATTTAAAAGTAAAAGTAGGCACCTGCCGTTTTTAAGGAAATTTTTTGACTGTGTGTTTGTTTTTGTCTTTAAAGATTTCCAGCTGTAGCTCAGTTCAGAAGTGTGTTTGGAAAGATACAACCAGGTATTGAAACACGTCAGGATTTCTGGGATGAAAATGCATTGGTCATGTATGAGAAGGAAAGATATGCTGTATTTATCTTATGTCTGTCTCACACAAAATATAAGCTACATATGACTATGTATTGTCCTCTTCTGTTCTCATTGTGCCTTGGTTAGTACAATTAGTTAAGGAAAACTGTGTTGAAAGAAGCTAATTTTAAGGTCAAGAACACATTATTAGGAAAAAAATATGCTTTTATTTGAAGAAAACAGCATCTCACTGGGGGATTCAGGGCTGTGAAAAATGATCTCTTAAAGCCTAATATTTTTCTTAACAGGCTTGAAAGAACTTCTGACTTTTCTAGGAATTTCAAAGATTCCTGGCATTTAGCAGATAGAAGGTAGTTTTATTTGAAGTTAAAGCTAAGAAATACTTTGGTATTTCCACCAGTTTTGAAATGTAAAGGTCCGTGTCTATTTGTTTACTACTGAGTTTGAGAGGTTCTGAATCCAGAATCTGCTGCAAGTAGAGGACATAATGGAGGACTATTTAAGTGCCTTATATGTTTGAGTGTATATAAATTTCTCTAGATTCATATAGGGTTAAAATAATTATTTCTTATTCAGCATGGAGCATAGACTTGCTCCAGTCATTTACTCCAAGTTGAAAAGAGGGAGGTTAGGTTTGTTCAATGCCTACTGAAGAAGGTATTCAAAACTACTAGGTATTATCATCAGAAATCCACCTAAATAAGCATTTCCACCACCTTGGCTAACCAATGATCACACAGTATGGTTGTCTTGAAGCTCACTGCTGATAGGTGTGCTTGGAACGGTCATTGTTACACTCGTAGTACCCACATGCTTTTGATAGCGACCATTTGCACACCCCAAAACATGCCCTGGTTTCAGTTGCAAATTATATATTTACCTTATTAACTTACTTAAAGTTTACCCAGCAATAACTAGATGTGTGTTAGGCAAGAATAAGTCTACGGAGGGAGCAGAATGGCAGTATGGGTCATTATAGACAGAGGTAGAATTTATCAAGTACCAATTATTATATTTTCACATGTAATTTCCCTAAGTAGTTATTAGAAATAAGCAACAGAGAACAGAACCTGCATGCACAGCTCAAATGTCCAAGTATTTGTTCCTTTTTTATGTTTTCTGTTCCAGTTTAGTTTTGCTTTGCTGGCATGAAGTTGTTCATACTTATTATCCTTTTGTATTTTTGTAAGTTTGAGAGTGATGTCACCTCTTTTATTCCTGATTTTAGCAATCTGAGTCTCTTCTGTTTTCGTGCACAGTCTATCTCAGGATTGTCAATTTGTTGATTTTTATAAAGATGTGACTTTTGATTTAATTTATTTCAATGGCTTTTCTTGTTTTATTTTATTTATTTCTCCTCTAATCTTTATTATCTTCTTCCTTCTGTTTCCTTTGAATTTAGTTTGCTCTTCTTCTTCTGCTTTCTAAATTAGAAGGTTAAGTTACTGATTTAGGACCTTTCTCCTTTTTTAATATAATGTTTGAGCTAATAATTCCTTGAAAGGCAAATTCTCCTTATACCATAAAGTTAAGTATGAGTATGCTCTGTTTCCCTCTCCATTTGCTTCAAATTTTCTTATTATCCTTACGATTTCTTCTTTGGTCCATTAGTTATTTAGATGTGCAATTAATTTCCACATATATGTGAATTTCCCAAATATCCCTCTGCTACTAGTTTTTCATTTATTTCCATTTTGATCAGAGGACATATTTTGCAAAATTCAATCTTTTTAAGTTTATTTATACTTTTTTTAAGTTCTAGCATATGGTCTACATTGGAGAATGTTCAATTAGCACTTGTGAAGAAGAAGAGTTTTGCTGCTTTGAGTGGTGAATTCTACAGATGCCTTTTATGTCTTAATGGTTTATAGTGTAAAATTTTTTTCCTTGTTAATCTCCTGCCACATTGTCTTATTCATTATTGGAAGTGGTGTATTGATGTCTCCAATGATCATTGCTGAAAATATTCTATGTTACCCTGATTTAGTAAGATTTATTACAGCTAATTATGTTTATGCTCCCAACTATCAGAAGCCTCAGATTTTTAATGGATCACCTATGAATCTACTGACTCCATGTCATTCAGTCAGGTTTCTGCAGAAAATTTCCTCTCTCATCAATGCTGAAGTTATTTAAAAGTAAGTGGTTAGAGAATCAGTAACATTTCTTTTTTTTTTAAGATTTTATTTATTTATTTTACAGAGAGATTACAAGTAGGCAAAGAGGCAGGCAGAGAGAGAGGAGGAAGCAGGCTCCCTGCTGAGCAGAGAGCCTGATGCAATGCGGGGCTGGATCCCAGGACCCTGAGATCATGACCTGAGCCGACGGCAGAGGCTTTAACCCAATGAGACATCCAAGGTGCCCTGTATCAGTAAAATTTCTTAAACACTGAAGCCATTCAGTACTATAGAGAGACTGTAAACTGTAACTTGTAAATGTTTTTAAAGTAATAATTATATTTATATATACACATATATAATATATAAAATATGACATATTATACACTAATGCAGTTCATTACATATTACTGTGATTTTAATAATGCCCTCGATTGCTAACACAGTGAATTTTATTACCAGAAAGAAGAAATAGCAGTACATCAACTGCTTAAAATAAAGCAAATATGTACTAGTTACTTATTATCTGCATATCTTTCATAATGCTAAATACTATTGCTGCTCTATTAAAAATAAATTTTCTTATTTTGCATCTACTATTTTTCTGATAATGTACTTTTTGGTGTTAAGTAGTAAATGTGCATCACTTACGATCCTGATAGTATCCTGATAGACCATTAATAAACCTTAAGCATGGTGGCAAAATTATGTTTTTAAAATTACCACTTCTTTACTTTCCTCTTTTGTTACCCAGAACACTCAGAAAATACTTGATTGCTGTAAAAGCTTGTATGGCATTAAATATCTTTCCTATGATAAGGTTTAAAAGCAGTATCAATTAAACATTACCCATATAATTAATACTTACTAAATTAATAGTAGTTGGGCACATTTTATTTCCTTTTTCATTCCTTAAATTTGAATTTGGAAGTAATTAATTGTAAGTTCCCTCTGAGAAAATAATAACAATTTTGGGGCTCAAATAATAAATGATCTTAGGTAGCCAAAACATGTTATAAGATTATTTTATCACAGGTTTATGTTTCTTGTGTTATTAAAGACTAGTCTGTTACGTACTAGTAAAGTTACATGGACAACCAGAAGACCGATTATTCTACATTCTTTGAATCTTTTTATTGTGTTTTGTTTTGTCTTGTTATAGCTATGTTGTATAGCTTTTCTGGTGTTGTATAGGCTTACTTTTTGAACACTCGAAAAATATTTGTAAATCTTCATGCCAATGAAAAAAGAGATAGTCATGAAATTTCAATTATACACATTGGGATGATTCAGTATTTGGATTTCCATTTATTGCTAAAATCGTCTCCACAAATATATAAGTAACACTCTTCCCAAACCCCCCTCAGAATACACTTTCAAGTGAACCTTAACGAGAGGAATAGTGGTCCTGATTTTCCTACTTCATTCAACAGCAGGCAGGGGATGCAAGGATGAATATGCAATAGAATCTTCCATTTAGGGTAGCACAGAAGAGTGGAAGAGAGACAGACATGTGAACAATTATGATTACGAAATAACTGAAGTAGGATATTACTAGCTACAAGCACCATGCAAATACAAAATAAGAATCACCTCAGTAATACTAAGGAAGTAAGTGACAGCATTAAATTAGAAGTTACATTTGAGTAGTTTGGATAAATGAGTAGAACTTTTCCAGGAAGGTAGTTACTTTAAAAGGAGATTGCAAAAAGCATGTTCTCAATCAAAGCCCAACTCATCAGTTTTATAAGAAGATAAACACTAAAACAGAATGTCAGAAACAGTGCTTATAAATACTGCATTTTACTGCAGAAGGTAGTTGATTGTGTGACTCACATGAAAACGAGAAGATACTTAGGTTTTACCAAGATCTCCCAGGATAAAAGGCAAATCTGTGGCTGGATTCAATATGAAAAAAAAAAAAAACAAAAAGCAAAAAACAAAGCAAAACAAAACACCCAAAAAACAAAAAAACGATTAACATATGAACCCTACATTTTCAGAGATTGGTGCTTCAGGTTATAAGGTAAGAGATTCTGATCATGAATCTTGAGCTACAGCATAAAGGTAGAAGAGGTAACAGATAAGATATGAAAAACCAGCTGGGAGCAAATGAGCAAGGTGGTGGCGTCCAGAATCAGAGAGCAAGTACAACCAACATGATATCATAGAAGAAGATTCAGCTTGGGCTTTGCAGTAGGGGTGAGGAGGTGAGCAGTTAAAAGCGATTAAACAAATGTTAGAACTCACGGTAATGAACAAAAAAAAGGTCTCGGACCCGAAGAAAGATAATTTAGTGATGTCTTAGGTGACCGTCTCGGTAACCTCAGCAATTAGTGATAAGGCACTGTCTTTAAATAAGTTTTGGTAAGAACTCAGCCTAACATGGGCGCCAGGGTGGCTCAGTAGGTTAAAGCCTCTGCCTTCCGCTCAGGTCATGGTCTCAGGGTCCTGGGATCAAGGCCCGCGTCTGGCTCTCTGCTCAGCAGGGAGCCTGCTTCCTCCTCTCTCTCTGCCTGCCTCTCAGCCTACTTGTGATCTCTCTCCCTCTGTGAAATAAATGAATTAAAAAAAAAAAAAGAACTGAGCCTAACATTCTATACATACATTGTATCTGAGATCTTTCCTGACCACTTGACCTCAGGTAGCCATCAAACCTCTTGCTACCACATCATCCCATCATAATCTCCTGTATAACATTTAGTGTTACCCCATGTGTTTTGTTTTTTGCACACAAGAGTAACTATATCTAGTGCATTAGGCTAATATTCAATAAGTAAATACTAACAGAGGTGTCCAGTTGTTTGCAGCCAGCCCTTGTTCTCTTTGGGCCAGCATCTCTTTAGATTATTTGCTTAGATAAACAAGACTTGGGAAATTAACATAAAATTACATATATATGTGTGTGTCTGTGTACATATATTTAAAATAAGTTGAACAATCAGGGATGCCAATAAGCAAAACCTTAAACTTTCAATATAGAGTATTAAGAATGATTACTCCTATTAAATATTTCCTTCTATCCTTCTACACTTAAAAAAAATTACTCAAAGTGGATTACTTTCTTGGGTATGCTCCCTGATCTTTCTGCACTTATTTTCTAAAGAGAATCTGTATCTTATGTACTTTTGGAATGAAATTCCAGCTGATACACTGGGATATCCTGGTCACCTGTTGCCAATCAGCATCTTCTCTAATCGGTTCATACGTCCATACTGATTGGATAGTGAATTGATTCTTATTGGTCAGTGCCATTGTCAGGGCAGTTGTTGAGTTTTTTTCAATATCTCTCCTGGCTCTAATGGGCATTAAAACATGTGATACCACCACTCATTCTGCTTCATTTCAAAAATTAACAATTGAGTCTGCCCACTTTTATAGCATTTACATTTCCCAATCATTTTAACAAAGTGACTTAGAGTACATGAGTACATTCTTTATATAAGACCTAAAGTCTTGGAGTATTTAATTTTGTTTCTTTGATATAGCTTAATTTATAAGGGAAGTATTGAGAAATACAGGATCAACATTTTTCAGAAATGGAAAAATGAACTGGGTTATAATTAAAGCTATAAGTTTACTCATAAAAATATATACAGTCAAAATATTATATTCAGGCATGCATATATCTAATCATAAATGTATGTGTGTATATATATGTGTATATATATATATGTATATATATATAAATACCTTGGTAGAAATTAAAATGATTTTAATGTTTTTTTAACAATTTTTTTTCCTTCCAATAATTAAGCAATGATGGCTTAAAATTTCATTCACATTTTCTACTCTCTAATGTAAGGGACTTATCTTACTTTTACATACACTGATAAGAAAGACTTTTTTTTGTTTGTTTTACATATTATATCAACCAATATATTCCATATTAAAAGTTGACAACTATACACATATTTGTGTAATGTGTAATGTTTGATGTATAGTCATCAAACTTTGTTATTCTATCAACTCAAACATAAATTCTACCTCATAATATTAACTTCTACATTATAAAATTAAGACTTTATGTGTTATTCAATATATTTAGCATCTAAATTATAATAAAATGCTATTCACGAAATCAAATGTGCGCTCCACGTATGCATGTATGAAATGTATTTATGAATTTGTTTTTATTACACTAGAGCTTGAAAGAAAAAATATATCTCTTTTCCCTCTTTTAAAGACAACATTTTAAAGTTCTCAAGAAAAATGACAACAGCCAAATTAGGTGAACTAATAACTTGAAATTTATCTATTTAAAACATTAAAAAAATGTCATTTACTGTTTCTCAACAAACATGTTCTGAACTGTCCTTTTTTAGCCATTAATTTATATATGTCAGTAAGTAACTTTCTCAAAGCGAATTACATTGGTTTTATTTGAAAACAATGTTTGTCAAACAAAGTACTCCATTCTTTCCTACTAAAAGAGAATGACATCAACGCAAGTAAGGTCTTTGTTGGTTAAGAATTCAAATACTTTAGCTATTTAGTCAGCCAGTGTGTTCATAATTTCCATGTCATGAAGTCCATTAGTCACTGGGAATCATAGCAGTAAGTTTTCTAAATTACAAATATTAGACAAAAACACAGTCAAGTAAAGGAAAATATAATAGTCCCGATTCTTCAAATTTCTCTCTACATGCCACCAGAACCAATCCCTTTCCTTACATATTTTCAAAAATCCTACTCTTCTCTATTGATCCAAACCTTCAACTCATCAACTCATTACAACACTAGTGTAATGTAGGATCTTTATCAGCAAATGTCCTAGGATACTGCTTTCCAGAAGGATTTTTGGAATACTAGTTGTGTGTTTCTAGCATTTCTCACATAAATTCTGGAGGTGAGATAGATGATTCTTTTTAAGATATTTTTTTTTTTAAGATTTTATTTATTTATTTAACAGAGAGAGTCACAGCGAGAGAGGGAACATAAGCAGGGGGAGGGCGAGAGGGAGAAGCAGGCTTCTGGCTAAGCAGGGAGCCCAATGCGGGCTCATGACCTGAGCCGAAGGCAGCCGCTTAACCAACTGACCCACCCAGGAGCCCCGAGACAGATGATTTTCAATGGATGATCTATATTGGATTTAGCAGACAAAGTCTTAGAGTAATTTATTTTTTGTCTAAACAGTTAAGAAGAAAATATGGTTGTGGAACAGATGGAGAATCTTAGCAGAGTAACAGGGAAGGAAAATGAACATTCTAAATCTGATATTTACAATGTCTGAACTGTAAAGTTCTTGGAAAGGGCTTAAGATCAGATAAATAATGGCAAAAGGTAGGCTCGGTGAACATGAAGATAGACCCATGGGCATTATTGGATTTTTCAGAAAAGGTAGAAAAATAGAAGAATGAAAAGAAAAATGAGGAAAACCTCCATGAATATTGGGACATTATCAACAGAAGTCCAGAAAAGAGATAAAGGTTCAAAATTTTTTTGAAGAATCAATGACTAAAAATTTCCCAAATTTTATGAAAACCATAAAGTACCTAACAAAAGTTCAAAAAAGATATCTAGAAAGAAAGCTACTCTTAAACATAAAATAATGAAATTACTAAAAAACAAAAAATAATGGGAAAATACTGAAATTAGCAAGATATAAAATGATTGATCACATGTAGTAAAATCATAATATAAACTATCTGACTTCTCATCAGATATAAAGAAGACCAGAAGATAGTGGAATAATATCCGTCAAGTTCTAAAAAGAAAACAAACTTTATCAGAAAGAAATATTTTTCAAAAGTAAGGCCAAATACTATTTTGAGGTAAAAAGTGATAAGCTTTCTCACCAGAAAACCAGTTCTTCAAGAAACAATTAAAAAATGTATTCAGCATGAGCAGTATTGACATTAGATAGCAACTCAAATTTATAGCAAGGAATAAAGAGCACCAGAAATGGCAAAGATAGGAAAATATTTTTTAAATATTTTGTTAAATATTTATGTTATCTCTTAATGTATTTAAATGATACATAATTGTTTAAAGAAAATATTATAAGTATATCACAATAGTTATAGAAGACACTTTATATATACATATATATGCACATTATGTTATATCCATGCACATATAGGGTGGAAAAGCAGGAACTAATCTGAATTTCTTCTACTTTATATAAAATAATAGAAACTTTAAGTGGACTGCAATAAGTTAAGAATGAATAATACATCCCTAGAACAATCACTAAAAAATTAATTAAAAAGTTAATACAAACAGGAATACCTTAAAAAGTCAATAGACAATTAAAATGCAGTGCTAAAATTAATTCAGGTAGCAAAGTTCTAAACATTCTTTGCCGGTGCGAGGACCTCGAGTCCATCGGGCCTACCAATTACTCACTGCCCATCTCCTTCCTCCTATCTTCATAGTCCTCCCTTCACATCCAGGATTCCAAGGCTTCTGAAATTCATCTTTTCTTTGCATACATTTTCAACTTCCTTGTCCCTCTCGCTCTCTTACATTTACCTTGAAAGTTACCTCCACTTACTCAATGTCTGTATTTGAGCAGTTCAAAGTGGAATGTTAACCATTCTACCTTATCTCACTCTAAATTTATCACCAGAATTTCTCAGCATGGGTGAACAGACCTACTAATTTTCTCTAGTCAAAACACTCTCCATCACAGCCTCTTCCTTTCATATTCACAGGCGATGTCCTTGATTTATTTCACTAGGGAAAAAGAAGCAACCAAAGGGAATGGTTCATCTTGCCAATGGTTCATCTTAATGGTTCATTAAATCTTCCACTCTGCCTGAGACCCACATACTTTGTCTTTCCTCTTGTTAAAATGGAATAACTGTCCTGCATACATAAGGCTAAGTACTGCACTTTTGCGAAGGATTTCAATGATCATCTCTATGAAAAAATTACTCCAGAAATGAGCCACAATCTTTTCCTTTATCATTTGTTAGAACATTCACATCTGTATCTCCTTACTCTATAAAATCCCTCCCTGGACCTGACATCTCCCTCCATATCCTGTTTCAGTACTCTGCTCTCTCTGTGTAAGGATGTCTTGATGGAGTTGCTTTCACTCTTGGTGCACATCTTACCCCATTTTCTCCTGAATTAGATCCAGTCAGGTTTGCCTTCTCCCACCTCTATCCGCCCCTGCAACCTACCAGTTGCCACATCCAGTGGGAAATTTGCTTTCTTCATCTCATTTAAGCCATTAGCAGTATTTGGAGGAGGTAGAATCTCTCCATTTTCTCAATGTATACATTTGTTTTCACTTGACTCCTCCCACTCTCTTCTCCCTGACCACCCTTCCTATTCCTTGCTAGATTCTCCTCTATAGTAAGTTTATTTCTAAATGTGAATACCAGCACTAAGGAGTGCTTAGATCACATAGTATGGTAGAGTACATTAAAAATGTAAACCAATGAATTAAACAAGTAGTGAAAAACATGAACTTAAAAAATTTCAATCTGAGATTGAAATTATATGATTTTATTTGACGTCTCAGACTTCTTATTTAAATATAGAATTGTGCTTCTTTTGCTAGGACACAGAATGAATGAGCAAACGTCTCTAAGGCTGAAGGACTAAACCCTTTCAAAATTTTTATAGATTATAAGAAAAAAGTATTATCTTATCATTGTAAGATTTAGGGAAAAGAAACAAGTGCAACATGTGATGTTTTAAATAAACTATATAGAGATCTGTTGATGATGTGTGTGTGTGTGTGTGTCAATTTTTCTGGGTGCAATAAATGGCTATGTGGATTTTTATGTGTTTTGTACTAAAAAAAATAAGATAGGAGGAGCTTATTTAATTATAGGAACAGATTCATAATTATTCCTCATAATTCATGAACCTGTCTTCTATGTCTTTGAAATAACAGCAAAATAAAAAGAAACTGGATTTTATAATTCACATGCTTTACAATCAACATCAGGGAACTGCATTAACGTTGTATAAATTACTTCATGTCCTAACACTATTAAAAATTTCACGAGACAGGTTGGACCATGGGTCTCCTTGTGGTGGCCGCAGCTCCAGGGCACATTACGAACTGGGGTGGCCAGAGTCATAGCAGGACAGACGGAAGTTTGGAAAGTTTCTTCACCTCTTTCACTGAGTTATAGTCTAAAGGAAGAAGCCAAAACTGTAACCAAAGAAAGTGTTAAGCTTCCAGACAAATCTCAAGGAACGGTACTGCAAGCAACAGCAGTAGGTCTTGGATAGGGCTCGACAGGAAAGTGGGGAGAGATCAACCAGTTAGCGTGAACGTTGGAGATAAGGTTCTCCCAGAATATGGAGGCACCAAATTAGTTCCAGATAACAAGGATTATTTCTTATTTAGAGATGGTAACATTCTTGGAAAGTTATTAACAATGACTGAAATAAGTCATTATTGAAATGGCATCACAGGAAGCTGCTTATTCCAGTAAAGGTATGAAATCTTTCATCATGTAAATAATATCCATGTCTCTCTTTAATGGTAAACTAATGGTATCCAAAAAATAAAATTTTCACTAGACATCGTATAAAACTTTTAATAAAGGTCTTTGATTTCTCTTCAGTGCTTTTTGTTAGGGCTGCAAAGTCTTGTTTTAACAGAACTTTAACATCATTACTGAGAGTAAATTTTTCTAAATATAAAAGGAATAAGGGCTTAACAATGAGTTCTGTTTAATACCTAAGAAGATTAAACTTTTTCCTGCATTAGAATGTAGAATGGCTCCTTACTGCCTGTCTTAAGTATAACCCATTTTCGTTTTCTGAGACACACCCTAATTTAGTTCCATTCTACTATGGCTCGTTCTATCTTATCTAGTGCTTCGATCAGAGAGGTCATCTCTCAGGCTGCTCTCCGGCCATGTGACCGTAAATTTTACATGTGGGTAAAGAGTCTCAGAGAAAGGGAGTGATTTTCCAGTTGCAGAAAGAAAGGCCAGAGCAATGAAAGCAACTGAGGTCTGCAACAAAGTTAAGTGAAGACAATGGACATGGAAACACTGGTGAGTGGGGAGGGGGGGAAGGTGAGGGAACAGTAAAATAAGGGAAGAATTTGCTAAATGTAAAAGGAAAGATATACCACTTATTTTTCTCCTTTGAAATGGTTGGCACAATTAATCTTTGAAATAATCTACTATTTTTAAATAACCTACAATTGTTTTAATCAGCAAATATTAGATATACTTCAAGCAAGCATTACGAATTGATCATTTGAATTTTAAATTATTATTATTATTATTATTTTAGAGCCGACAGTGAGTAGGCACAAGAGGGAACACTTGGACATTCACCATGCTACTCCCTGTCCTTACCCTGGTATGGCTTGAAACAGCCATTTGCAAGAGGTGAAAAAAGCTAAAGAGATTGCTGAATCCACTCTTGCTCTCCTCACTTCCCAACACTTGAGATGCTACATGGAGAAACAGATTATGCCTGTTAATCTTGGACTGAGCTGTAAATTCACAGGGCTTGCTGAGATTTCATCTGAGAGAGGATAAGTGTTTCCTTCATTAAATAAGGTTCAAAGGAAAATGGGACACAAATGAATTTGCATTTTTTTTATGTTCCACAAGGCATACTGCTCAATATTAAGAGTTGTAGTCATTTGTCTTGATGAGTGCTATTCTTTCAATCTGCCCAGTATATGAAACACTAGCATGTAGAAAGAGCCTTTTCTAACTTCAAACATGAGAAAGATCGTTGCCTCTGAAAGCTCACCACTTAAAGCGTGAGTAAAAGCTGAGGCTGCGGATGGGATGGAGGTGGAATTTACCTCAGTCCTTTAGGATGGGAGGAACTCTAGTCTGAAAAGGGAGCGTACATTAGGAAAACTTGGAAATCACGAGAGTCTTAGAAAGTGTGAGCATGTACAGATGGAACCCTCACAGGGACTGGGAGGGAGGGAAGTGATTGGTAATGAATCCTGGAGGGGCGTCCAAGAGGCTTGCTTCTCTGGACCCTTTGAGAATCTTTTACAATATCTCTATTTTTAAATTGCAAAATGAAATGGAAATATGAACGCATTATTTCTCTGTTACATAAAGTAGCACAACTATAGAAATAAAATTAGGTATTCACTACATTAAAGGGTAATGTTTTCTTTATCCTATTAATTTTTTTAAATTTTCTTTTCAGCCCCAGGTTCTATTGTCAATAGATGGTCAAAACCTTTATGAGGGGGACATGTTTTCCAATGTTATTTTATTCAAAGATTCTATTTAAAGCCATGATAACAACTCAACTGAAAATTTTCATATGAAGTAAGCAATGTTTATCAAAAACATAAACCTCACTACAGTTGCTCATACTTTTTTCCAGAATAAATGAAATTAACAATGACGTTAGAAACCAGGTGAGAAAGAAACACAATTTCAGAAGGTAGAAGATAGTCTATTTGTTCCTATTTCTTGTGCTATGTGAACATATCACTGACAGTCAATTTCAGCATGTACTGTCCTGAAGTTTATATGTGGACAGAAGACTGAAAAACGATCAGGCCACGTGGCATAATTGTTAACTGCTGGGAATCAATGAGAGAAGATCGTTGATGCTGCACATCGCAGTCAGAAGTGGAGTGGAAACGCAAGGAGTGCGCCAAAGGTAAGCGGCTTTGTAAGCAAAGCTCAAGGAGCAGCCCGTTCAGTGGCTCGATGATCTATCTGCCCCTTTGAACAGCTGTTTATTGTAGAACCTGGGGGATTTACACTAGAATTTTTATCACTGAAGGGCAGAGTTGTCACAGATTTTTGAAATACAGTTTAAAAATCACAGCAAACATTTAAAATCGAGAGGAGTGTCTCAAATACCACTAAGATACAGTGATTCCTTCTAAATTCAAGTATAGTTCATTCAAGCTTTTTCGCGTACCCAACATGTAACAGGCATTGGTCTTGGTGTTAAAAATACAAGGATGAATGAAACTAGTCCTTGCTCCCACAAAGCCTTTTTCCAAAGGCAAGAAGTTCAGGCCAGATAAGATCCCGGTATGTTTTGGTAAATGGCACAACAGGCACACAGGCAGGGAGAGACAGGTCCTATGGGAGGAACAGAGAAGAGAGAATCTACAGACCTAACCAACGGGAGAGCTTTGAGTGCAATATTTTGCTACACAAATTGTTTTAATAAAAAGGTATGTGTTTTAAAGCATAATGATAATTAAGTATTGCTATGACAAAAGCACTCAGAAGGTAGCTGGGGGAAGCTGATGCCCTTGTTAGAGTGCGATAATGTAAACTGGTGTATCTGAAGGCTCCTGGTGATGATCATTCATCCATCTGATTCCTAGACTTCCCAGGGCAGAACCTGAGCCAGTCTACCAGGGTGGGTAGATCAGGATTGGGTAGACACTCCCAGACAGTTTGTCAAACTAAAGCTGCCTGACAAAGACTATGCTAGTTTAGTTGAATTGATTTTAGCCTAGCAGTTTATTTATACATTTATTTTAGAATGGTTGTTTATAGGTGGAATGAAATCACGGGGATGACTTTGTGACTGAGGTGATAGTTCAAAGTGGGGGCGGGTAGTTTGGAAATACTGCCTCAAGCCATTCTGGAATACCTGCTGAGCAGCTCCTGCTACCTTTCTGTACCCAGGAATAGGATATGCCAGGACACTGATGAGGGAATTAGAGCAGCAGTGTCAGACACTTCAGAATTAAGATATCCAGGGCAAGGACATGAGAGATGAGGGTGTGGCCTCAGGGACCTGTTTTTCCCTAGGGCATTACGGTACTGATCTATTGTGTTTTTTTATTCCCTCATCTACCTATAGCCTTATCTTTTCTTTCTTTCATCTTTCAGGTGAGACCCTGGGAGTCAAGGTCCTCCTGTGATCTGTCTTTTCCCAGGACAAATAGGCAATAGAGCAATGTGATAAGGCAAATAAAGAGATTCTGTGCCTGATTGGAGCAAATCTTGGTCACTGACTAACGCTTAGACACTGCAGGCAAAGCACTCCTGTATGCAGTGCATTGTGATAACCATTCTCACAGCTAACAGGTTAGGTTGTGCACTTCTGATTAAATTCATATACACGGCGCATAGAACAAACCATAAATCCCGAAGTGTACATTCACAATGATTGAGGAAAAGCAAGACAAAACATCGCAAAGTTAAGTGTGGTCTTTGTAGTTCTGATCCTTTCAGTGAATGCAGAATGATATAAAGTGATAGGTTTATATTTGCAGATCAGTGCAATGTACCGGCCTGAAGTCCAACGGATGGTGTTCAGATCTTTGCTTCATCTTTTCTAGCCACCTGACTTCAAGCCACTTACTTCAGCAAAGCCTTACTCACCTGACAACTGGTGATAGTCACTTAGCACACACCCTCACAGGGTGAGATTCAATAAGTCTTGACTATTCTTTTTTCAGTGAGTTATACGGAAGTGTTTCATTATAAGCTTGTGAGGATGAACACACAAGTTAGGCTTCAGAGTTTACAAGGAGATTTAGAAAATTAAGACATACACATGAGAAATTTAATAAAAATATTATATATGCGTGTGTGTTTGTGTTTGTGTATGGGTATATTAGAGGTAAAGAGAATATGTGGTATATTGTGACCATAAGAATAAAAGAAGACAATGATGAAATGCAAGGAATACAATGGCAATGGAGAAAAGAAAAATTAACTCTAATACTGAAAAATGTATAGCAAATTTCAGACATTTTCAGATATTGTGTGGTGTCTAAGAGATCACAAATCATCTGATATTTTAGCCCAGATCAGAGTGACCCAAAAATAACACCAAAGCATAATCGGAATTTAAGAATCTTAGTAGCAAAAGGGGTTCATGCATTCTCTACGGTAAGATCAAGACGCTTTCGAAGGTCACTGTCCTCGAAGAAGTTGAAAGTCCACATATATGAAGGCACCCTAAGGACAAGGATAATTTCTGGTCCCCACCTCAGAGCAGGAATTGGATATAGAAAGGAACAAGCACAGTTTGGCAATATGGGGGCTGAGCAAAGGGGACAGTATGTGACAATGGTTCTTGCCTTGAAAATTTTAAGATACACCACTGGCTGAGCTTATGATGAAACACCTTATGTTTTTATTACATTCAAGTTTATTTGTCTGTATCAAGTGTTTTTCACACCTATTTTCTTGAAGGATCTGAATACTATTTCATGGAGAACAGCTAATGAACATGTAGTTGGTGTTGGCATCTTCATAAATATACCAGTATTTCAAAATATAACATTTTTATAATAGATATGATGTTCAAAATATGTCCGGACTGGATCTACCCTATGTATTTGTCACAGTCAAGAAACTAAAGTATAGCTAATGCATGTAAAAAAAAAAAATAAAACTGTCTTCACTTTCAGAAAATGTTTTTATATTGGAATTCATTTTTATGTGTCTAGCCCTATGATATAAGTATTTATAATATTATTATCCCAACCCACCCACCACTCTGTGATTTTTGAGTAAAATATTTTATTAGAGAAATGTATGGTACCAAGATCACTTTTTCTAGGATCATACCTTCTTATTTTCTGTTTATCCCTGGTCCATCTCTCTGGCCTCTCTAGGGTCTCAAATCATCTCTGATTAAAATGTACTGCCTTATGGGGCACCTGGGCGGTGTAGTTGGTTAAAGCCCCCAATTCTTGGTTTCAGCTCAGGTGATCTCAGGATCTTGAGATCAAGCCCCAACTTGAGCCCCATGTCCTGCTTCATGCTCAGAGGGTAGTCTGCTAAAGGCTTTCTCTCCCTCTGCCCCTCCCCTCTTGTGCTCTCTCTCTCTCTGAAAATGAATAAATAAAATCTTTAAAACATTGAAATGTGCTGTCTTGAGAGTATAATTTAGATTTCATCTTTGTTTTCCTCTTAGCAATATTTAAATAAGGGAAATAAAAGAGATATTCCTATTTAAGTCATAGTTTATCATTTTAGACACCCCTTACTATTTTTATTAGAATTTGCAGTTTTCCATAACATAGATCACACTTTAAAAAAATGCCAGTTCATAGTGTTACTTGTGAACTTTATAAAATATTTCCCCAGGTGGAACCTCAGGGACCTTAAGTTTAACTCTATTTACAGAAGAAGAAATTGAGGTTGATGGAAGTTATAGAGTTTTCCAAGTAGTTAGTTGGCAAAAGAATTAGAATTAAGACCCATATATTCTAAATTAATCTATTAACCAGTCAATAGGTAAATCCAGATAAGTTATCAAACATTTTTCTAGTTTCTCATTGTATTCTCCATGTAATTTTGATCTTTCCTTTGCGTTGTCATAGAGCCTCATTTGCCTTATGTTTGATATCAGAGGTCTGGCCCTGACTTAGAGGAAAACAGCCAAGACAACTAAGAAGGATGGACCAAAAGTACAAGATGTAACTGAAAGGTGGGAAAAGCACAGCTCAGGGAATTCAGGAGGAAACCCTTCCACCCACACACGATCCCACTTGTGAGTTTGATATATTTTGTAAGTTTGGCATATTTTTTCCCAATCTGTTTATCTTTTACATGGATAGAAAAGAGTAACCATAAAACATGCTACGAGCCATGAAATGATGTCTTCATCACATCTTCCTATCATTCCACTCATTGTATATTTTGTTTTCCATCTTGTGATGAAAACTTCCCTTATTTTGGAATGTTGCTTGGAAAATGATTCATATCCCAAGGGTATGACCAGAGAGTATAAAGGCAAATTTGTTTCAAAATGCCATTTTTGTGATCTAAACCCCTTATGCTTCCAAATCAGCAACTTGGGAACATAGAGCCATTCAGGTTCAGTTCACAACAGTCTCCTCAAAGGATGCATTGTGTGCTCTTTTTATGAAACACTTGCCTGGTGATTTTACCTTCTCCAAACTCATAAGCCACATTCATGTTGTTAAAAACTTCAGAATCATTCCACTGAATTCTCCTAACAAAAAAAAGAAAATGTAATTTTTCTTGCCTATCCAGACAGTAATTTAAGTTACATAAGATTCATAACTTCTTAGGGAATGACATAACACAAAAGCTAGTTTAAGCCTATTTCTTAAATCCATAACATGTGAAGTTGGGCACACTTGCTAAAAAAATAGGATCCTAATTTCTCAGGAAGGTTATTATACATATACCATTTAACAGTGGCAGGAATCAACTTCTTATTGTGAAATATAAAATAAAACAGGATAATTATGTATAACTTCTCTAAAAAAGACAGTCCTTTAATTATTACATATGAAGACTAGTAGTTCAATGACTATTTTCACATCAATCTTTAGCCATCAAAAGGCCTAATGTCCTTGATTTAAAGGCTCAAATTTAAATCTTTAGAAAGATTGTGTTTTCTGAACTTGAAAGAATAAACCAAGAAGGTTAAGTTAATTTTTTAAGTAACTATTAATACTGGTAAATATATTTTTTAGCCACAAAAGGAGTAGTACAGCAAGAAAGAGATATATGTGTTTAAGAAGGAAAAAGAAGGAATAGAGGTTGTATTCCCTGTAAATTTTTAAATTATTCTTAAGAGATGCTAAACTGAGAGGAGAATTTCACTTTGACTAAACTATTTAGTCAAGGAAAGGATATATATATATATACACATACACACATATATATAATGCACATATATAATGCACAAATGTATATTCACTTGTACATTACATATATATATGTGTGTGTGTGTGTGTGTGTGTGTGTGTGTGTTTATTTGATATTTTATTGCATGTTGCACACACTGTTTGCTTTCTCCTGGGAGTGTCATCTCCATTGTAACTGGGGACAAGCATTGGCTGTTGGTTAGGAATGTGATGCTTTCCAGAGAGTCAATCAAATCCTCTGAATTAGACATGACTATGATATCCAATGGTATGTCATGTGCCATGCCATAATGCTACTGAATCTGTCCAGCATAAATCATAAAAATATTAAAATTAATATAAGATGCACTGCCTTTTCAGTCTGATAGGTCTGAATCTCAATTTACCTTTCCATAAACTATGCAGCTGATATTTAAGAATCATATTTACCATGATGTCTTATCATTAAAATAAGGATATTATATTCTACATTAAAAGGTTGTTACAGATAGAAAATAATGTAATAATGTTTGTTAACATTGACCAGCACAGTATCAAAAACATCTACTTGTCTTCTATTTTGTGGATATGATTCTACAGTATGTCTATTAACTGCTGCATTAAGATTTTATTTCTTACAGATTTATTTTTAATCTATTTATTACAGATTTAAGGTTCTGTTGACTTTATACATCTACCCGAGTAAATTATTTCCAAAGTGATCGAATTTACTTCTAGAGAACTATGCACCTACTGAGAAAATCAGTTCTCTCTTTTACAAACTAACTCATGCACACTTTTATTTACTTTTTTAAAAAATCATCATTCTTTATATGGACTAAGAAATGTAATATAAAATTTGAGAAACCAGTGACTAGGTATGGCTTTGTTTGGATGACATGTAAATCAGACACTGCTACTGAACATATGTTGAAAATTATCACAAATTAAAGCTTTTATGGATCTTCCATTTATATATTTATTGCTTCTGTGTTTTTTAAAAAGCCACAATTTCTTGTTTGAATACAATCTGGGATGCAATAAATGTTTTGGTAGTTTAAGCATACTAAATCCATTCAGCTTTTTCAATATCTAAATGTCTGTGTTTCTCAGTTTTTTATTGATTTAGAAGACTCTAATAATATTTCTGAAATCTGAGAAAACAAAATGATAAACCATTTCATTTTTTTATTCTCTGTAAATGTCATCATTCATAGATGTCAAGATAAACTTGCTTTGAGTGTTATGCAATTTAACATGTCACATATCATTGACATCACAAAATAACAGCATGAGTCACATTTAAAGATACCTAAGCAAACCTGTTTTATATGTGGAACTTAGGGCAAAGATAAAGCTATTTATTTTTTTTGGCAAGAGCATATGTTATGAAAAGTGATACACGGCATCTTTAACAAAAGGATACATTGGATTTAAAATGTCACATTCTTTCGTTTCTAGCCCCTCTACCAAACATAGATATTGTGAAATTATATTCAGTGCAGGATATCACATATTACTTGTGACTTAAATGTGTTTGTTTAACCATATTTATTATAAAATGATAAAAGAGCTTGTAGCAGATACAGTGTCTTCAGATGGAAAGTTTTGAAGCATATTTTGAAGCATACAGAGAGGTAGAAAATATTTCACATGTGTATGATATAAACCTGAATAAAGTAAAAAAAATATGCTTGAAACAAATACATTTTTCTGTTTGTTATGGACAGAACTGTGTTCTCCCCAAATCCATATGCTGAAACTGTAACCCTTAAACCCATTGTGTTTGAAGATGGGGTTTTCATGAAGGGAATTAAAGTTAAATGAGTTTAAAGAAGGTGTCTTTAAAGGAGAGCTACCAGGGAGAAGTGCAACAGAGGAAAGACCATGTGAAGACACAGCAAGGTAGCCATCAATAAGCCAAAGATAATAACCCGCCAGGACCTTGATATGGATTCCCACCCTCCAGAACTGTGAGAAAATAAATGTGTTGTTTCAGTCGACCAGCCCATGATATTTTGTTTTGGCAGCCCTAGCAAATTAATACACTATTTAACTTTCCTCAACATTTAAATATTTTAGCTGGGATTAACCCCTTTATTTAAAAAATTAATTGCATTATAACAACTGATGTATAACAAAAACAAGTCAAAATTTTGCTTGAAAATAAGTTCATATCAGCTGAATTAATGTCCTTGGATTAGCAACGCTTACTGAATGCCAAATATGTTTCAGACATTGTAATGGATTCTAGAAACACCAAGATTAATTAAGCACAATCCCTGTCGTCAAGGCGCATATGGTCCAATGGAGGATACTGACAGACATTCCATTCATTGTGTGCAGGGCTGCAGCCAGGATTCGGGGTTGGGGCCCATAGCTTGAATCTAGACTTCATTCATAGGTGATGCTGAGTAACGTCTGATGAACGGATGGGCAGGCTGTATCAGCCCACAAAAATCCTAAAAGAAATTGGTCCTAACCAAAAACGGAGACATGTGTGTTCCCAGAACAAAGTCTTTTTTATTTTTTTATTTTTTTTTTTGGTCAACAACATCAGGATACCTCCCAAGGCCTATTTCATGCTCTTACTATGTATTTGTTGCAGAAGTGAGACATCTGCTAGAATGGCATGTTGCCTTCTGCTCTGTCTTGCGGAATGAGCCTTTATGACGAGGGAACAGAGCCGACTCTCAGACTGGAGGAACATTTTGGAGTAAGTCATAAAAATAATCTCCATTTGCACCCCACCAACTAACAATTTACTCCTTGCTAATATTACTTCCAGATATCTCCCACCCCTACTTAGATACACCAGCCAAAATTGAAAACACAGCTTGCAAGCCCAGAGACTTGCTACTACCTGAAGTCAAGTCTATTGTTGATTACATTATTCACTCTTTGTTTCCTAGCAATTGTGTGTAGGGCTCAGGGGATGGGGGTGGAGGGTGAGTGTGTGAGTGTGGGTATATGTGTGTGAGAGATACTTTCTTTACATTTTTGGAATAAGTGCCTTAGGGACGTTTTGAATAGCAATTTTCAGGCTCTATAAAGCCTACAACTGCCCTTAAAAAAGAAATTAATTAGAGTTAAGAAAGTCATAGACACTAGTTCCATATATCACCCTGCCACTGGAATGCTAGCACCACATTTCCATTTCTTGGTCACATGCTGGGTGTTAGACATGAGACCCTCATTGAGAGCAGTCAGAAACAAAGATGTGTATGTATCCAAGCAACAAATGGCAGCCTGAGGAAACCAGAGGTGAAACTGCTGTTCTCTTGAGTTACTGAGTTTTCCAGCTGTTACAAAGATCCTTCATTTAAGTTACAGTCTGCACTTCATTTTTGTTTGCAAAAACCCCAGAAAGAAAAAGAAAAGTAGCATTCTTTTGGCTTTGATGATATAGGTCACATACTACACTTGAAAAATACTCCCTTTGGTCCTCACAGGAATTAGGAGAGGTTACCTATGCCTTTCAAAAGAGCACTTATTTTAAGGCTACAAAGGAATAAAATCACCAAAGATCGCTAGTATGAAAGATTCAGAAGTGATAATGCTCAACTTCCCACATTTGGTTGTGAGCTAAGAGCTATCACTGATATAGGGAATATAAGTACAACAAAAGGTTTGGAGTGAAGAATAACTCAGCTTACATTTGGATCTCAGATGTCTGGGAAAGCAAATTCAAGAACTTTAGCATACCGGTGGATACACAGAACTAAGGACAGGTAAGTGGACTGCAGTTAGAGAATCAGGAGTCTGCATAGAAGTCATAATTGCCCTTCTATCTGCACTGTAGAATGGAATCCATCTCCAACCATGTAATAGTGTGTGTAGAAAGAGAAAAAAAAATAGCTTACAAGAGAATCCTGGGTTATAGTAAAAATAAACACAATCAAGGCCATAAGAGTGGAAGGCCTAGAGGTGGAAAGAAGGAGGAAAACAAAACAAAACAAAACAAAACAAAACTCACAAGAGAGAATGATGTTAAGCCGATAATGGGAAATGAGGATTTCAAGGAGGAAATGATCTACCAATTCACCTGTTGCAGAATATAATGTCAGCTAATACATGAAAAAGGTCTGTTGGATATAGGAATGAAAATGTAAGCATGCAGCAGGGCTGAACAATGCAAAATGCACTGCCAGAAAAGTTTAGATTTAAAGCCTGGTTTGATAGTTTATAGCTCTGTGACCATGAACAAGTTATTTCTTTTAAAACTGAATTTTTCTGCCTTTAAAATGGGGATAATACGCTTACCTTCTTTTTAAAGTTAAACAATTTAAAGTTAAAGAATTAATGTAAAGAACGTGAAGAGTATCAGCTTTTATCTTATCCCTTAGACTGTTAACAAACATCTCAAAAATAAACATACAGAATACATGATAAGAAAGTGGGGTGAATCCATAGGCTGCTTTCATTTCAATCTTGAACGTCCACTGTTAATAATGAGGTGGAGCTTGGATCCAGAATTGCTTGAATCCCACTACCCATTTCATTTTCCTTTCTTTTAAAATGAATCAAAACACAGAAGCTTTCAATTCAGGACAAGATGAGCCAACTACTTTTGAATTTTTAAATCTAATCCTGATGAACATCTAGAGAAGAATTTCCTCCCTCCCCTCCTTTCCATTTTTCTTCCTTCCTTTCTTTTTCCTCTACCTTCTTCCCTCCCCCCTCTCTCTTTTTTTCCTGTCCCCTCTCTTTCTCTTTCTTTCTGACAATTTTGTGACTTTTCTTTTTGCTAAGATAAAAATGACTTCTAGGGTGACATATGAAACATCCAAAATAGCTAAAGAAACTAAGTTTCCTTTTCAGTTGTCTCCTTCTCCATCTCTTGCTCTTTTTAGGCCTCTTTTTTTCTCAATTTTTCTCCAATACAGTTCCTTCTCTTCCCCATTTTCTTTCCCATTGTATTTTCCATCTCCCTATCTTTCCTTTAGAAAGTCAAAAAATATACTGACGTGTTCCTTTAGGGACTCAATAAATCTACCAAAAATGTTTTCAAACCTCACCTTTTAATTGAGGGATGACTATTAATGTGTTACTTTTGTCAGTGATGCCAAGATAGGAACAGGGCTGCTCTGAGTCATGAGATGCTCAAAATGAAATTAGAAGTGTCTTGGGATAAATCAGAGGCTTACAGAATCTCTCTTGTTCGTATGACAAAATGAAGCGTGGGAAATCGTCAAAGGAATCTCTAAAACATACTTTGTTCTGCAAACCCACTGCAAATAAAATCCTTTGTTAAATTCTACTTAGTCTGTTGCTGTATTCTTTAGTAAGTCTTTCAGTCTTTCAAATAAGAATAAACCATGTTTGAGACGCCTGGGTGGCTCAGTGGGTTAAGCAGCTGCCTTCGGCTCAGGTCATGATCTCAGGGTCCTGGGATTGAGCCCCACATCAGGCTCCTTGCTTGGCGGGGAGCCTACTTCTCCCTCTGCCTCTGCCTGCCTCTCTGCCTGCTTGTGTTCTCTCTCTCTCTGAGAAATAAATAAAAAATCTAAAAAGAAAATAATAATAAACCATGTTTGATCAAAGATAGCTTCTTTTGGCAATTTCTCCTTATTTAAACTTTAATATTTATCTCTGAGACTTTAGAACCTTAAGAGTCTAGTTTCAGAACTTAGAAAAAGTAATGCTATCAATACCGTTTAACCAAATACAAATTCAGTGTCTTGATATTTTGTGAAACTCACAGAATGAGTGATAGAATATGACCTGTCACTGTGCAGTTAGATAATTTCTCAACTGGTGCAATTTTTGGACACACGGATTAAGCAAACAAAAAAATTTTTGTGCCATCTATTTCAAGTTTCTGATACTTCAAAAGAGATTTTAAAATGGCATGATTCAAATTTTAAAATGAAATTTTGTGGGCTAACTCTGAAATTTTTTGAATATATAGCTTTTATAAAGATTTAGGAGAAATTTTTAAGAAAATGAAATCTTGCATGGATTGCCAACCCCAAGGTGAGAAATGAAATCATTGATATGTAGCTCTGACTAAAGAAGGGAGAAGAAAAAAAAAAAGAAGAAGAAGAGAGAAGATGCATGGTGATCTCTGTTTTACCACCCCTCCATCATGGACTCCATCATGGACTCCATCATGGACACCTCCTCCATCTTTTCCCTGAGACTCTGCCCAGTTATGAACATGTGTCAGAAAAATCAATGTAATGAAGAGATTCCTGAACATATTTTGAATTATTTTTCAATTTTCAGCATTTTAATTACAGGTCACCATTTAGGGTTTTGAGTTGTTCATAAAAATATGAAATACTCTAACCATTTCTCTTTCACATATATTTTATCACAGACCCCTTTTACGTGTACCTCTTACTCCAGCTGGGCCTCTCATTAATGTAACTGCCTGAATGATGATGATTTTCTAACTTTCATTTCTGAATTTTTATGTTACATTGTTGTATCCACAATCCAATGTTCTTCATCTATAGAAACTCCTTCTTTTCTTTCCTTCCTTTTCTCTCTTTCTTTCTCTTTCTTCTCAGAAGGCACAATTAGCTTTTATTTACTAAAAGATGTTATATAACTTGAAAGTAAGGACCGCATTTGATTTTCTTCTGATTTCTGAGTTAGTTTTTAGTATTGCTTATGCAACTTCTTATGAACAAATAAACACAAAACAGCAACAACAAAAAACAAGCTGCCTTATGACTTTACTGTTAAATGGAGGCACACTCAAAGAAATGGTAGCCTGACCCTCCAAAATTATTTGAAACAAAATTTTATCTAAGTCCATGAGAATATGGTAAGCAGAGATTTAATTCCTTGTGTGCATTAAAGAACAAACAAACTTCTAAAGCCCTTTCTCCATTTCTGTTGCCAAGTAAGGGCAGAGACTAGAGAGAGGCAAGAGGCAAGATGTTAGGTACAAAATTTAAGTAGTCATTACACATCTCAATAATAAACACAAATCCTACTTATTTCAATGCAGTCTTGAAAAATCAAAGTTAATGCCAAAAATCTATGATGAACAAAATACTGAAATTTTACATAAGGAGAGGATTCAACCTTATATTTGCACAACTCACTTCCCTTACAGGACCCTCAACCTGGCCCTGCCTGTTGCTCCCCATCCTCCCTCAAACACTGGTGACAGTTGCTCTCAGTTTTTACTCTTGACGCACATGAAGCTACAAGTATCTCTCTCTCTTTCTCTCTCTCTCACACACACACACCACTTAAGTTGTTCTCTCATTTGCCCTCCTTTCTTTAACTAATATTAGTTATTATGTCCTCTTGGTTTCTCTATTTCTCAGGGTCACTTTATTAACTCTATCATACACAACAGAGGTGGGCCAATGATTGACCCAATGAGAAAGACTCATCTGTCCTTAGAAAAATCGCGTTGAGACTTAATGAAGGGAGAGATGTTATAAACAGTAATGTATTGATAATGGCAAATAAACTTATATTCATAAAGATGCATCCAGTTTGTCAGCACTTTCACATATGGTACTTGCGTGCTCCTTCCCTGTGACTAACGTAAGGAGTATATTATTACTATCCCTTTCTGCAGATGAGAAAATAGGTGCAGAGAGGTGAACTACCTATTCAAGTCCACAAAAAGTTTCTGTGCTTAGTGGTAAGTTGTGTAACCCAATTCTTTACTCACAGATTTTTTTTTTTAAGATTTTATTTATTTATTTCACAGAGGGAGAGAGATCACAAGGAGGCAGAGAGGCAGGCAGAGAGAGAGAGAGGGGGAAGCAGGCTCCCCGCTGAGGAGGGAGCCCGATGCAGGCCTCGATCCCAGGACCCTGAGATCATGACCTGAGCCGAAAGCAGAGGCTTTAACCCTCTGAGCCACCCCAGGCACCCTACTCACTGTTTTTTGTTTAAAATTCCATATTTGAAGAAAAAGTTAGAATTTGAACTTCCAATTGTAGAATTATTATTCATGTGAATACTTACTGTGTGTTGTGAGAAATCTGTAACAGAATAAGCTAGGTGCAAATGCTACCATAAGATAGCAACTATTCTGACTCTGCCTACAAAACAAAAGTATACAATAGGCTTGTGTCTGTGTTTCCAATCAGTTTTGACAACAATGATGGTATGTGCTGTCAAAAAAAAAAAAAAGTTAGCACCATCCAAAAATAGTTTTCTTGCCTTTTGGGTTGATTTGTCTGTCAAAATGATGACCCAATTGTGCAAGGAGAATCAGCATTTAGGGGGGTATCTTTTTCTACCTGTCACAGCAGCCTGTCCTGCCAAAGTGTAAGCTGATAAAAATGCCTGAAGTCTTCCCTTATCAGCCAACTATAGCCCTGATTTTAAAGAAGAAAAACTAAGGGCAGACCAAGATGCTCAGGAACTAATACTGAAGATAAACATCCTCAAAATAGTGGAAGCAATAACTTTTCAATCTATATCCACTTTACCACAAACTCCTATCTTTAAAAGAAAATCATTGTGCTGATGGTTATTAATTATTCATTTCTTCATATATTCTTCCATATGTTATACCAAACTCCATACTGAAGTACTCAGGTAAGAATTCAAGCTGCAGCCATTAAGGAAAAGGGTCATACCCCTCTGGAATGCTCAAAAAATGTATCAAATTATTTTCTAAAATAGCCCAAAGCAGGCCAAGTAGTTTCAGATTGCTTCAGGCATTCTTAAATTCCTAACTGACAAGTGTTCGGAAATTTAGCTGTAATCATATCTTTCTCATTCAAGAAAAAGTTAATAATTGCAAAAAATAGACACTAGCTTTTCCTATTTGCACATTTTAAAATGGAGAACAAAGTGTACAATGCTCTCCAGATAATATTTATCTTTGACCAAAAATGTTAAATAGTGCTGACTAGAGAAAACTAACAAAATGGATTTCTTCAGACAGCTCTAAGTCTAGAAGGCATAACCTTCTTTAACGACAGCACCTGGGAAAAGAACTGCGCTAGTAATTATACTGGGGTGAAAATTATCATTCTTTTGTGCAGATTAATGAACAACAAAAAAAGGCTTCATGTTAATTCACTGAGAATCAAGAAAAGATGGTTTAATGCTGTTTATTGCACCTGAATCATTTGATAAAACTGAAACTCATACCAGCATGTAGTAAATCTCACTTTAGATAAATACTGTTGAATACAATTTGGTGTACTTTCCACATTCACTGACAGCCAAGGACCTAAGTGTGGTACATTAGTAGACAGTATTAATAGCAAGACTTGGAAACACAATAGTGAATGGCAGTAAAAGGTATTTTCCACTTCACACTTTGGATGAATAGGAGGTTAAAGATCTCCTCTCTTCCAATCCAAGAATATTTCTGAAAGACAACCTATCACATTTAGCATGAACTACTAATAGCAAACAAAGACCTCACCTGGTTGTTTCATTATTTTTAAGCTACCATTCTTTTTTCCCCCACTATATTGAGTCAAAATCTGCCATCTTTTAAGTTCTTCCCATTGTTCTTAAGTCTGTCTTATCAGACACTCCTGAATAATTTTTGTTCTTTCTCCAAAATAGCAGGTGATCAAAATCAGGAAGCTGCTATCTGCTCTCTCCTACGGTTTCTAATGTCACTATTTAAATATCTCCAATTTCCTCAATTGTATTTATAACAAACAAATTAGACATCTAAACTCCATCCCAACTCCCAAATTTCTTTCTAGGATGTTTTCATGCTTGTGAAACATAGGCATGATCATAGGAATTCAAATATATTGACACAAAAATAGATATGATTTCAGAATGAATACAGAGAACTGAGCTTCTGACGGTCAGGACCTCCTACCAGAGGCCTTCCTATCTCAGTCAACGGCAACCTTACTTTTGTTGTTGCTATCCGTTCTTTCCCTATCTCCAACTCTTTCTCTCTCCCCAAATTTAAGATGGTAGCAAATTTTTTCCACCTTCAAAATGTATTCAAATTTTGGCCACCTCTCACCTCCCCCATTGCTATAGGACGGTCTAGAACAACCTCACTGCTTGCCTGGATTATTGTAAATAGTCTCTTCCCTTGTCACGTATCACAGCGTAATATTCTCCAGCATGTGAATCCTGTTAAATCATCTGCAGGCTCGTGGCATTGCTTTGCTACAAACCCTGCAGTTCTTGCCCCTCTCTCACAGAGGATGTGGTCCCTTTTCCTCCAGGGTTACCGCTCCTATTCTACATCCCGCCCTTCCTCTCACTCTGATCTAGACCCACCAGTCACCTTGCTGTGTTTGAAAAGGACAGGCCTGATTTTCAACTGAAATCAGGATTCCTCAACGTCAGCATGACTGACCAGATATGTGGGCTGGGTAATTTTTTGTCATAGGGGTCTGTTCTGTATACTACTGGTCTCTACCCACAAGATGCCAGAAGATAGGCCTGCCCCAAGTTCTGACAACCAAAACTATACCCAAACGCTGCCAAATATCCCATAGGGTCAGAGCAGTTTTTAGTTGAAAGCCACCATAGAAGCGCCTTGGTATTTTGTGTTTCTTTTTCCTAGAGGAGTATTTAACATTTTAAGTATTCTTATTTTCTTCTGAACTTTACCCAAATATCCAGGTGTTTTTGTTGTTTCGTTTCTTTTTAACTTTCCTGGCCTCAATAACTAAAATCTAACACAAACTCCTATTTTACACCATTTTATTTTATTTTTCCATAGCTAATGTATTTTTAAAGACTTTTTTTTGGAGAAGTATTAGGTTCACAGCAAAACTGAAGGGAAGGTACAGATATTTTCACATGTACCCCTTTCCCCCCCACACCCACAGGCTCCCTCACTATCGACATCCCACAGCAGAGTGGTACTTTTGTTACCTACTTTTGTAGGTTAATGAACTTACGCTGACACATCACTAACACCCCAAATCCAAACTTTTCATTCAGGTTCACTCTTGGTATAAAAGCTACAGGTTTGGACAGATGTATGTATACCCACCATTGTAATATCATACAGACTAGTTTCTCTGCCCTAGAAATCATCTGTGTTCTACCTAGTCATCTTTCCCCCTTTCTTAACCCCTGACAACCACTGACCTTATTAGTATCTCCACATCCCCATATTTTTTTCAAATTCCAAATGTCATATACTTAAAACCACTATTTCAGATTGGCTTCTTTCATTTAGTAGTATACCTTTAAGCTCCTTCCATGTTTTTTCAAGACTTTATACCTCATTTCCTTTTAACATTGATAATATTCCACACTCTGGATGGACCACAGTTTATTTATCCATTCACCTACGGAAAGACATCTTGATTGCTCCCAAGTTTTGGCATGTGAATAAAGCCTCTATGAACCATCATGTACAGGTTTTTGTGTAAATGTAAGTTTTCGAGTCCTTGGATAAATATTAAGGAGCACAACTACAGGATCATAGGGTAAGAATATGTTTAGATCTGTAAGAAAATACCAAACTCTCTTCTCAAAATGGCTATAATATTTTGCCTTTCCACCAGAAGTTTATGAAAATTCCCATTGCTCCACATCCTTGCCAGCACTTGGTGTTTTCAGTGTTCTGGAATTGGGCCATTCTAAAAGGTGTGCAGTAGTATCTCATTATTGTTTTAATTTGCATTTCCCTGATGATGTATGAAACGGAGCATCTTCTCATGTTTATTTGCCATCTGTATACCATCTCTGGTGAGGTGTCTCACAGTTTTTGGCCCATTTTTAAATTGCTTAAATTGCTTATTGTTGAGTTTTAAGTGTTCTTTTTATTTTGGATATCACTCCTTTATCATATGTATCTTTTTCAAATAAGCTCCCCACTCCCAGTCTGTGATTTGTTTTCTGATTCTCTTGACATGCATCTTGCAGAGCAAGAAGTTTTCAATTTTAATTTAATTTAATTTAAATGAAGTCTATCTCACATATTTTTATCATGGACTCTGCCTTTGGTGTTGGACCTATAGTCATCACCATACTCAAGGTCAGCTGGGTTTCTCCTATGCTGCCTTTTAGGAATTTCATAATTTTGCATTTGACATTTAGGTCTGTGATCCATATTGATTTTTATTTTTGTAACACACGTTAAGGGCTGTGTTTAGATTCATTTTTGAGATGTGGATTGTTCCAGCACCATTTGTTGAAGAGACCATTTTGCCCCATTGTATTGCTCTTACTCCTTTGTCAAAGATCAGTTGATGATATCTGTATGGGTCTAGTTCTGCCTCTCTATTCTATTCCATTCACCTATTTGTCTACTCTTTCACCAATGCCACACTGTCTTGTTTACTATAGCTTCTTAGTAAGTCTTAAAGTTGTATACCATCAGCCCTCCAACTTTGTTCTCTCTCAATACTGTGTTGACTACTCTGGGTCTTTTGTTTCTCCATGTAACTCTAGAATCTGTTGGTCAATATTCACAAAATAATTTGCTCAGAAGAGGAAAAAAAAGAAAAAAATAATGAAGTCTAATAGACTTCACATATTTTAGGGAATAATAAAATACTATAATGCTGAAAATTAATGTATATTCTGAATGACAGCTGATACCAGGAAAGCAGCCCCTGAGTGGGATGCCTAAGGTTTCAGATCTTTAGTTAAGCCAAAAAGAATACCGAGAGCACTTAAGTGGGCAGCTTATTCTGAGAAGTAAAACCAATGACTATTTTATTGGAACATGATTCCCACAGTTTATTCTATCCTTCACAGTACCAAAGGAAGAAGGACTAAAGGATGTTTGAGGTGCAAATACATATCCCCCCACATCGAACAGTAAATGAATTGCAGATGAGGAACATAGACCCAAAAATATTTCACTAAAGCAAAAGAAAAGTCTAGCCAAATGCAATACTCAGCATTTAACCAAAATAATAAAAATATAGCCTTGTAGAAGGCCATTGGTCAGATTGCTATGATATGGGAAAAAGGGAAGGCACAGTACATAGAACTATTTAATTATTATTCAAAAAAGGATATGAATTAACCAGCAGAGAGATATGTAAATGCTTAAATTGACCCCACTACCAGCCTGAAATTATAAAACTATAAACATGTAGTTTCTGTCCTCTTCTTTCCCAAAGACATTGATCACCAAGCTTATGCCCACCCTTTTGAGGAACTTGAAAAGAACTGGGAAATGACACTACTTCACTTATGACATCATTTCACATGCATCCTTTGTGTGTTACACTGTTTTCTGTACCGACCTAAAAGAACAACCTGAGTTTGGCATGTATATTTCTCTCAATCTGTCTATCTGTATCTGATTGTACTTTGTTATCTTCTTAGTAAATGGGATTGTCATATATACCATGCTATACCTACTTTCATGATAGAGTATGTGACCAGTTAATTTTTAGGTCAATACATTTAATTTTTACACAGTCTGCATGTAACACCCACATCAGAGTAAATGACCTAGAAAGCAACCCAAAGACGTGCAGAACAGACCCTCCACAGCTAAATGTAAAGATGACACATTCAAAGGGGTAAGAAAGGCAGAGATGTGGTCAGGAAACAGATGGGACAGTCTACAGAAGGGACAGACACCCTGAGCATGGAAAGGGGGAATGATCAGACCCTCACACCAAGCACCCCAGGCATGAGAACCCACAAGAAAATCAGAGCGGCATAATTTCACTACTTCTTACAATCAGCAGGACTTAACTAAACCTAATATTTTAAAAATCAGTGGGCTTGACTCTGGAAGAGCTGGAAAGATAACAGGAAACTGAATCCCCACCCTTAAATAGATGATACAAAAAACATCCCTTTAGAGATACAGCACAAAAAGAGCAGTTTGAAAAATACCAGGGGTATATGGGAGAGTGAGCTGTCTACTAATCTCAGAGCTTGTGCTGGAGGGGCCAGGACTGATGGGAGACTTCTTCAGGAGCAAAGGAGCTGCCTGGTGCCATTTCCTTCCCTGTCCTCCAGCCTAGACACAGACACTTGCAGAAACCAATGCAGTGCTAACATTCCCTGTATAACTTGCTAACAGTGTGCCCTGTCCCTGTTCTGAAAACATGACCCCTCCAGCCAGTCCTTGGTTCCAGGTGTCCCCTACTGCAGAGCTGCACAAACCTAGCTAACACTTCATTTCCCGCCCCTTCATTCTCCTGTGGACCTATCCCATCCAATATGCCCTTGGCCCCTGATTGGAGCCTATCCAAAATGGTGCCAAAAACCTGGCAGGGTGCAAGCAGCCCCCACAGGGACCAGCACCACTCCAAACTGCCTCCTGTCCCAAGGAGAGGGCAAGATAACTACACACACCAGTCCAACTGAGGCCTGAGTAGTGGGCTGGAGGCAGCCATATGGTCTGACTACAGATCCCATACAGCAACAAAAGCTTCTCAGAAGACAACAGAGAGAAAGCACCTAGCAGTTTGCTGCATTTGCATCTAGAGCAAACGCCTGGTCTGACTCAATCCAAGTCCAAGGCAGCCAACTCAATCCAAGTCCAAGTTTTAAAAGCAGCAAGAGAAAAGAAAATAGTTACATACAAAGGAAAGCGCATAAGGCTATCAGCTGATTTTTTAGCAGAAATTTGTCAGGACAAAAGAGAGTGGCGTGATATATTCAAAGTGCTGAAAAAAAAACCCCTGCAGCCAAGAATACTGTATCCCGGAAGGCTATCATTCACAATACAAGGAGAGATAAAGAGTTTCTCAGATAAACAAAAGTTAAAGGAATTCAGGACCACTAAACCAGCCCTACAATAAATGTACAAAAAAATACAATAAATGTTAAAAGGGGACTCTCTGAGGGGAAAGGAAAGACTATAAGCAGGAATTAAAAAAGCAGCAAGCACAGCAGTAAAATTAAGTTTATCTATAAAAATCAGTCAAATGATTCACAAAATATAAGGATGTACAAGTATGACACCTTACTTTCAAACATGAGTAGGGGGAGAGTGAAGAATGAATTCAAACCTAAGTGACCATCAACTTAATATAGACTTCTATATGCAGAAGATATTATATACAAACCCAATGGTAATGACAAATCAAAAAACAGTAATAGACATGCAAAAGAGGGGTGGAGGGACGGAGAGAGAGAAGAAGAAAAAGTCAAGCATATTACTAAAGAAAACCAGCAATTCATGAGAGAAGAGAGCAAGAAAAGAAAGGGATGGAGAAAAACTACAAAAACAGTAAAACCAATTAAAAAAAAGGAAATAAGTGCATATCTATTAATAACTACTTCAAACATAAATGGACTAGGGTGACAGAATGGATAAGAAAGCAAGACCCATGTATATGTTGCCTATAAGAGACACATTTCAGATCTAAAGACCTGCACTGATTGAAAATGAAGGGATGGAAATGCATTATCATGCAAATGGAAGTGAAAAGAAAGCCAGGGTAGCAATATTTGTATCAGACAAAATAGACCTTAAAACAAAGATTTTTAAAAAGAGACAGGAAAGATGCTATATAGTCATAAAGGGGACAATCCAACATGAAGATATAATAATTGTAAATATTAATGCACCCACGACAGGAGTACCCAAATACAGAAAGCAGCAAATAAGAAATGAGGGAAGTAATTCATAGTAATATAATAAGAGTAAACAACAGCATGTTCCAGAGAACTAGAACAAATAATCCTAAAATATGTACGGAACCACAAAACTCCTGGGATAGCCAAAGCTCTCCTGGAAAAGAAAAACAAAGCTGGAGGTATCACAGTCTCAGATTTCAAGATATACTACAAAGCGCTAGCAATCAAAACAGTATTGTACTGGCACAAAAATGGCACAGATCATTAGAGCCGAACAGAGCTCAGAACAGAGAGCCAAGAAATAAATGCACAATTGTATGATCAATTAATCTTCAACAAAGGAGGAAATAATATGCAATGGGAAAGAGTCTCCTTCACAAATGGTGTTGGCAAAACTGGACAGCTATATACAACAGACTGAAACTAGACTACTTTTTTATACTATCCACAAAAACAAATTCAAAATGGACTAAGTACCTAAATGCAAGACCTGAAACCAGAAAAATCCTAGATGAGAGCACAGGCAGTAATTTCTCTGATATTGGCCACAACAATAGTTTTATAGATATGTTTCCAGAGGCAAGGAAACAGGCAAAAATAAACTACTAGAACTACACCAAAATAAAATAAACAATCAGTAAAACTAAAAGACAACTGACTGAATGGGAAAAGATATTTGCAAATAACATCTCTGATGAAGGGTCAGTATCCAAAATAAATATTAAAAAAAAAAAACCTGATAGAACTCAACACCAAAAAAAAAAAGTTCAATTAAAAATGGGCAGAAGACATAAACAGACATATTTCTTCAAAGACGTACAGATGGCCAACAAACACATGAAAAGATGCTCAAAAGCACTAAGTATCAAGAAAAGGCAAATGCAAAAACATCACCTCACACCTGTCAGAATGGTCAAAATCAAAAATGCAAAAAACAAGTGCTGACAAGGACGTACAGAAAAAGGAACATTTTCAAAATTCAAAATTCATTTCACAGTTGTCTATATTTATTAAGATAAATTTGAAAATAGATTTATAATTGTTTTGTATCAGATATTACTAAATTCTTATTTCTAATCACCTGTCAGCTTATTGTCTTAGAAAATATTATTTAAAAAGAAAGAAAGAAAATGTTATTTAATTATATGAAAAGCAACTTTAAAGAAGTTTGGGAATATGAGTGTCAATCATTTCACAAGTTTGGTGACTGCCCATCTGCCCAGTTCTGCTTTGTGTTCTATCATCATTTTTAAATGCTTAACTGCAAAAAAGGTTGGTAGGTAAATGATTAAATTACACTCCAAGTAGAGTTGTCAGATTTAATAAAAAATAGAGGAGGATGACCAGATAATTTCAATTGCAGATAAACAACTTTTTTTTTTCTTTTTGGTGTAAGTATGTGCCAAATGTTGAACACAAATCCAAATTTAACAGTTCCATATTTGATCCAGCAAAAGAGTTTAAGTTCCATTCAATTTAAAGAATCACCCTTAATTTTAAGTTTGTAAGTTTATCTTTCCTAAATTTTTATGTGTATTCAAAAATGAACTAACTTTAAAAAATTTCCATTTTATTCCTTATATTTATAATTTTGAATTTTCAAAAATACATTTCCTTTAAAAAATGAAGTTGGTAAATGTTTGGTACCTTTGATTAACACAACAAAAATTTGAAAACCTTATCTGTAACAAGGTTCCTATACAAATTTAATAAAATCCCAAACCAGAGAACCTATAGCTTGTGGCATGCCCCTTAATTCCACTACCTTGGAAAGTAAAATAACAATGCTCCCATGCTGCTATAAATTTGTTCTGTAAAGCCTAGAGAGTAGATACCAAAGGTGAATTCTGAAAGGGCCTAGAGCAAAATTTTCCTACATTCACTTTGGGCTAGTACGCCAAATATTTTATTGGGATCAGAAGAAGAGTTGATCTACTCCAACAATGCCACCTTCAGTCAGAACACACGAATTCACAAAATATAACAGTTCATTTTATATTCTAAAAATGTCTCTTTAAAAATTAAAAGAAGGAACTAAGGAAAAAGGATTGTGCAAAAAACAAAATACCAGATTTTAGATTTTGACCATTTGAAGAAGCAAGTTTAATCTTGAAAATGTAAATTGTATTTCATTGTATTATATTACAGATAAAATGTGTAAAAGAATACTGTGCATTTTTCTTTCATCTTGTTTAATCTCACTTCACATGGTACTCTTTTATATACTGCCTTTCAACATTTTTTCTTTGTATCCTATTCCATTTCCCTCCCTAAAATTCAACACATCTTTGTTCTTTTCCATTTCTATGCTTTTCTGTGCTCCTTGTTAAACTAAATCCTAAAAGTTTCTAAAATGGTATCCATTTTGCTTCAATATTAACAATTTTTCAAAAATTATTGACAGCAAAAGTAGAATGTAGCTGTTCCATGAAATCACTGAGGGAACTGAAAAGTTTAACATGAATATACCTTATTTGAGCAACAGGGAGTTCAGCAGCAGCCAAGGGTAACAGACTAATATAAGTTGTTTCTATAAACTCTTCACTCAAAAAGGACAGGAATAAATTGGATTGAGTCTATTTGACTCAACATTATCTTTTGACTTTCTGTTCTCCTGTAATTTCACCTCCTCAACTATCTGCTTACCAGTGCTCAGTTCCAAATGAACTTTGGGAAGTATGATAATTGTTAGATCGTGCCTATTTTAGTCTGTAGTGGACATGGAGGGGCCATAGAGCACATATATATGGGACATGCCAGTATTAATTCAAGAGTTCATTATATATATATATATATATATATATATATATATATACCTCTATATCTATATCTATATCTATAATGGATATAGTTATGTTCTTAACTAATCCCATGCTTTGAAATCATATTAATATTTTGTACAACTTCATAAGGAAATCATTTTTCTTCTTAACCAGGATAATTGAGTTGTCCTCAGTTTCTTAATACATCCACTTGGGAATAAGATTATAGTCCCATAAAATAATTCAGTACTCCACTTGTTGTGTACTTAAAATTCAATATAATACACTGCTGTCATTAGAAGCAATTATTTCATTTAATTGTTTGAAGTAAAAATATTAAATGCCATTCTCATTTCAGTGTTCCTAAACATTTCAGAGATGTGTTCACATGATTTAGCCATATGCTCTTCCTTATTTTAAAAGGTTTACTAAAAAAATAAAAATAAAATTAAAAAATAAAAGGTTTACTAAAAAAACATTCTTTCTTATCCTGTGAGCAAAATAAGATAGTGTGCTATTTTGATTTATAATTAGAAATAAACTATATATACATTTAGTCTTTGTCCACTATGCCTGACAGAATTCTTAAAAACCTTTGTTATCTTCTGAGGTGGGAACCATAAAGGTGTCTCCTGTTATGTTAATGAGGTGACTTGTGGACTCCAACTACCGATGGGGACTGGTTGCCAGGAGAACCAACCCTGTGAAAGAGAGTGGGACTGGAATTTGAATCAGTTGCCTGTGGCTAGTGATTTGGTAGATCCTGCCTTTATAATGAAGCCTCCACAAAAACCCAAAAGGTGCTTGCTTCCAAAGTGGTGAAAGGAGCAGTCTTGAGGGACTGACCTTTTAAACTATGGACTCACGCTGTGGTAGATAGTGGCAGAATTGAGCTAAATTGAGGGACATCCAGGTGGTGTCCAGAGTCCTGCTTGTTGAGCATATGGGGAAACCATCACACACATGCATGTTGTAATTGGTTCCAGAACACTAAGTAGAGAAGAAGAATCTCATTCAGCCGATGGACTTTTTAAAACGCTTTATAGAATCTCTATATCTCACTGTTCTGAACATATTTACCTTACAAAAGCATAAATGCTAAGTTGGCTAGAGACACTAAAACTGGGGAAATATACACACACTGATGGATAGGTAGATAACAGTGAAAGAGATAGATAATCTATAACTTTAATGCTTCTGAAGTCAGTTTATATCTTACTATTATTTAAATAATTTTAATCCAAAGTCTTCACACCAATCCTTCCACCCTTTCTTAGAAGCACAAACACAGAAGGAAATATTCTGAATCCGTCTTCTGAAATGTTAATTTAAATATATGCATGTTTTTGTGAACTCTGTCAGAGCTCACAGGTTTCTATTGGAAGTATTCTCTTTTTCACTTTTTTAATAGTATTAATTTCCTGTTAATCAAAGTTATTATTTATGGGGGCTTTTTATATTTAAATATTCACCAGGAGAGTGAGTTGACTGTTTTAGTTTTTGTAATCGTAAATTACAATTTACAGTTGTAAAACTGTTTTTGTAAATTGATGTTTATATTTTTATTTAACTTTACACTGTAGTCCGATAACATGCTTAGAAATTTTTAAAAACAATTATATGCATTTTCCTTCTTAACTAAATTAAGAATATTTTTTAGTTTTCAATGAACGTTTCATTGGAATGTATAATCCCTGTCATGTGGATAAAAATTTTAATACCAAAAATTTTTAATAATATCTATTAGCTTCTTTATTTTTTTTTTCGAGAGAGAAAATGAGCAGGGGGAGCGGCAGAGGGAGAAGCAGGCTCCAAGCTGAGCAGGAAGCCTGATGTGGGGCTTGATCCCAGGACTCTGGAATCATGACCTGGGCCACAGGCAGACACTTAACGGACTGAGCCACCCAGGGGCGCCTATCTGTTAGCTTCTTTGTAGTGAGCAATGAAATTAGTACTCCTTTATTACACAATATTGGTACAAGCCATACTTTTACGTCCTTATGTTCAACTGTATAAGGTCTAGGAATAAAAACAGAACCTTCTTGCTTCAAGAAATACTTTGCTTAGAAGACTGATTCAACTAAACCATCTTGTTCTTAAAGACTTAAAGACTTGCCTCAATCCCAAAATGATATGTTATAAATACTGTCCAATCCCAACCAACTCCCTGGTTTGCAAGACCTGCCTTAAAATAACCCAAAATAGGCCCTAAAACCTTTCCATAATTTTCCCATTCCATAATACTGAGACCATGTCAGCTGATTTTCTTCCATATTTTAGTAAGTCTAAAGGACTTCACTTTACCCCATAAATGTGTTTTTACTGGTGATCACTTGGGAGTCAACATTAGAAGTATGCTTTTGTTAAAATCACGTATTTCTCTGTTTTATTTAATTCTGTTAGTTATACGTTCTAATCATGCTAACCATTCTAATCAATACTAAGCATGCTATTTTAGCACTTACCTGGTGTATACATGTATGCATATACATATGTATGACTGCTTGTATGTAGGGAGAATTACATGTGATACCCCATCCTTGTATTTATAATTTTTGTCTCCTAAAACCATGTATACTTTTTAAACTATGAATATGGAAAATTTTATATTTGAATTTTGGAATTTAATCAATTTTTGTTTTAATTATTGATTTATATAAGCCCACTCTTTAGACTATTTTACTATAGACTTTTTTTTCATCTTTCTTTTGGTGGGTTGGTTGAATGCCCTATGTTTTATAACTTTTACTCTATATGTTTCTTAATAGAAAAATCTCTGGTGAAGGATTTCAACTACCCTCTCCTTACTCCATAGCACTTTTGATAACTTTAGAAAATTTTTCCAAGAGTTCACTTCGTAATTTTGGCAGAAAACTGGGCATTTTAAATACTAGATGAGCACAATTTTATATTCCTTTTTCCTTTTAAAGACTTTATTATTTGACAGAGAGAGATGAGACAGATCACAAGAAGGCAGAGAGGCAGGGAGAGAGAGGAGGAAGCAGGCTCCCTGCCGAGCAAGGAGCCCAATGTGGGGCTTGATCCCAGGACCCTGAGACCCCGATTCGAGCCGAAGGCAGAGGCTTTAACCACTGAGCCACCCACACGCCCCATCCTTTTTCCTTCTTCAGTGTTGTTGTCATCGCTATTTGATAGGCTGGCTGTTTGTTTAGTAACTTGCCTAGAGTAAACCAGTGAAATGTGTCCTTTCTTCAGTGTAAAACCACTTACATCACTCATCAGTTACTGAAAACTCTTGGTATTGTTTTAATCGTGTCTTCCTGGAGTCTCCCCTGTGTCTGCTTAGCTTTGTCATCGGAGTCTCTCCTTAAACATCTGAGCCAGTAATTCTTGTAGCTCTTCCCCTCTCCCCCTGATGCAAATGTGGTGCAGGAGCATATTCAAGGACCGGGTGGCTAACAGTTCTGTCCAGTTTTACTTTCCTCTGCTCCTCTTACTTTCCTCGACATGTGTGCACATTCTCACAATCAATCTGGGATGGATACAGTGGGCTCAATGTGTTCTTGGAATGCGCTTGCAGCTTTCGTTCAACAAGTCTATGCAGTTAGCTTATCACAGCCTCTTACAGCTGACTCATCTCCTGGATCTTCCTGTTAAACTTCTGTCCAGTCTACTGGCTTATTGTTTGCCCAACCAAGGCTACAACAAGTTCACTGAGATACTGACTTTCTCCCTTCCACCTACCTGCACACTGAGACTGCTTCTCTTATTGCCAATTCTTATGGACAAGGGGTTTTCCATGCTCTATTCCAAATCAAGTAACTGTCATCCGATGGCAGTTACTCATTTTGGGGGGCATGCCCTAACCTGGGAGAACTACTGTGCTGACCAAGTTTGGGGCAAAGTGGGTAATAATAACTGCCCCAGGGAGAAACTCCACTGGTTACCCTGTGTTCTTACCCACTGTGAGAGTCAGGATTCTAACATGGCCTTTGGTCCCTGATTCCTGGTGTTCATACATTGTATCATCCCTCATTTAAGTATGGGCAGAAACTGTAACTTGCTTCTAGCCCTTAGAACATGGCATTTGAAGAGATTGTGCAGATATAATTAAGGTCCCAAATCAACTGTATTTGAATTAGTTGAATAGTCAACTATACATTTTGTTAGAGATTGGTAATACTTAAATGGCAATCCTCTTCAAAAACAGTCTGATTAATTTGGAATAAGAGGATATGATCAGATAGTTTAATGAATGTGCCTCCAATTCATACCTCAAATTTCAAAGTAATCCATACTAGTTATTCTACATAAACATTAGAAAAGGAGATAGGGATTTTAAAAGAAATAAGCATGAGCCAGGATGCAGCATGGTGGTAGGTACACATGTACACACACAATGGTCTTGAGTAAAATATAAAACAACTGTAGCTAAAACAAAGTTTGAGAGAACATTGGGAAATAAAGTCTTGGTTGTTAGAGAGAGGAGGACTGAGATGGAGGTGAAGGTCCCAGAATGGCTAGGTCAGTGTGTATGACTTGGTGCTGCTCTGATCTAACAGGTGTATTTTGTTTTGTTAGGTTTTACGTTTGCTTATTTGTTTGGTTTTGGTTTGGTTTATTTCTTCTTTTTATTTTTAATAGAGGCAAAGACTTTCTTTGTTGCTCTATTTTTTCAGGGTTGAAGGTAGGATACAATTACACAATCTCTGGGCAGAGAAAAATTGTAGGATTATTTCAGATAATACAAGGAAGTTATCTCGATAAAACTTCTAAAATACTTCTAAATTAATGAGGTATATAAGGAAACTGTTATCATGGAAAATGTAACCTAAATAAAGATCATCTAAGAGTTTTTCTTCTTAGGGCATTCAAATGAGCTATCATAAAAAATATGGTTAGCAGCAGTTGTGAGAAGAATCGGCATCTAAATAAATCTATGAATTCTTGATTAATGTAGATGCATAAGAATAATTAAAAATCCAACTATCTAAAAAGAGCTTCCCTTTTGTATTGGCATAAGTGTGTTATTTCCTAAGGTTAATGGTGATGAGGTAGACATTCTTCTAGCCTTGTGTGTCTATTATTCTAAATAATCTATTTATTTTCATTAAGCCTCATTCTTTTCTTTATATCTTAAAGTATATATATCCCACAATGCAAAGTTTTAAATTCCAGGGAAGACATATAAATGCTCCACATTCCTACTTAATTAGATACAAGCATTTTATTTTATTGCTCACTTCTTTCCTACTTTTATCTTCCTTTATTTGAATGCCTTTTTCTCCTCTATTGCTGCTCCATAGCATTAAGTCTTAACCAAAAGTTACTTATTAAGTGCCCTCATGTGGACTGTTACTAAAAACATGTACCAATAGGCATACTATAAGAATTTTAAAGAAGGATAAATTTGCCTTCTGAGGACTTAGGTTTCAAATGAAGCAGGGAGAATACAAATGTGGGAGGAGGAAAAATTGAAGTACAATAGAGAAAAAGATGACTGGAAAAAAGTACATCAACACAAAATGCTTATTGAAAAGGGAAAGTTAGGGGGATGGCTGAAATAGTGTCACACAATCTACCTGAAGCTTCATTATGGAAAAATAATTGTCAGATAGAATGAAGAGAACCACTGAATTTTGATATTTTGGAAAAGGAATAAACTTCACTGTACTAAGGAGTATTGTGCTAATTGAAGTCAAAGGCAAATTTAACAGTATCGTTGGATAGTAAAATTTAGTGCATAGCACAAAAGATATGGCTAATGGGACTTACATTGGTTTGAGAAGTGTTCTATGAAAAGAAAAATGTCACTATGAACTGGAGTTCCCAGGAATCAGTACTGAGCTTATGTATCAGTCAGTGCAGGTGGCTCTAACAAAATACAATTGACTGAGTAGCTTCAATAACAGACATTTATTTCTCATAGTTCTGGAGGCTGGCAAGTCCGGGATCAAGGTGCTTGGCCTATTGAGTTCCTAGTGGGGGCTCTCTCCTTGGCGTACAGATGGCTGCTTCTAGCTGTGTCTTCGCATGGAAGAGAAAGAAAGCTCTCCCATGTCTTCTTAGAAGGGTATGAATCCCACCATGAGGACCCCACCTTCCTAACTTCAGCTAAATCCAATTACATCCCAAAGCCCCATCTCCAAATACAATCCCATAGAGGGTTAAAGTTTCAACATGTGAATCTGAAGGGAAAACAAATATTTTATCCAAAACAGCCCATTACTCTTCTCTCCCTCCAGGTGATTTTCAATCACTATGTGCCAGTGATATTCTAAATCTCAAATCTTCAATTAGATAGCCTTTCTATGCTCCGGACTTGCATTTTCAGCTTTTCTTTAATATTTTTGCTTCATTATGTCAGCATAGACTTCTCAAATCATGGTTAAGTTTGAAATCTCCATCCCTGTTTGCCTCTTTTCAGTAAATGAGGCCTCTATTTATTTTCCAAATTGCTTAAAGCAGTATATTGGCTGATGGTGTGGATTCTTCGAATCCTTTATCCTATCTGTCTGTTACATCAAATCTGTTCTGCTCACATTCACTTCATTTTTTTCTGAAATCAACTTATTGCATTTCAAGGCTATTTCTACCATACTGGCTTAGGTTATCATCACTATAGCAATATCTACTAAACTGGCTTTCCTACTTCTACTCCTATAAAACACAGACTGATTTTCAACATATCAACCATGTATATTTTTTGAAAAGGAAAATATAATTGCGCCAGATTTCTATTTAACAGCTTTCTTAGTGGGTTTTCATTGTCATCAGGCAAAATTCAGATGTTAGAACAGGATCACGAGGACATGCATTATCAGGCTTCTTTCTATTAATCTTTTGTTCACTATTCTGGCCATTCTAGTGAACTTAGAGTTCACATTTGCTTCCTTACTTCCTCAATTTCCCAAGCATTTTGTCACCTCACAACTTTTACATATGTTGTTCTATCTGCCTGGAAGATTAGACCTATTCTCCATATGTCTAAATCTAAATTTATCCTTCAGATGTCAGCCTAAAGTTCACTAAATCAAGAAGATTACATTGATGCCCCCATCCAAATTAAATCTTCCCAGTGATTCTTTTCAAGTTCATCTGTACTCTTCTTTCAAAAAATTTATCATCATAACTGTCTGGTTTTAATTTGCTTAATGTCTTTGTACTCTTCTTAAAAAGATTATAGGCTTCATGTAGGCAGAACTTTTTTTTTTCTATTTTATTCACCAATGCATTCCTGAAATCTGGGGAAAAAATGTCTAGCACATAGAAAGTACTAAATATTTTTCATTAAATAAATTAATTTGTCAGTTTTTAAAAAAATCTGCGATACTAAAAATCATTACCAAAGAGAACAGATTATCCAGATTTTAAACAAGTGAATGTGGAGATATACAATGTTTTAACCTATCAGGCTAAAAGTCTGTTGAAATTTGAGGAAAAATTTACTAAAATGTGCCTTCTTTTGTTGTCAGTGCTCTGTATATAATATGAAGGTAACTATCTAAGTATTTTTGATCTCTAAATTGGTGTTTTATTCCTACTAGTCATTAATAGAGGCATAAAGGATATATGTGTGTGGCTGTGAGTAGGGAAAGGACACTGGGAAGGAAATTTAGCATAAGAACTAGATGTAGAGGGGCACCTGGGTGGCTCAGTTGTTAAGAGTCTGTCTTCAGCTTAGGTAATGATCCCAGGGTCCTGGGATGGAGACCTGCATCAGGCTCCCTGCTCCGTGGGAAGCCTGTTCTCCCTCTCCCACTCCCCCTGCTTGTGTTCCCTCTCCCACTGTGTCTCTCTCCATCAAAAAAATTAATAAATAATCTTAAAAAAAGAAAGGAAATAGATTTAGAAAAAAATTAACATGGCATTAATTACCTGAAACAACCAAAGTATATATTAATTAATAATTAAATTTCTCTGAGGAATTTAGAGCAGTTTCTAAAATCTCCTTTCCAGATTTATGAAGCCCCTGCCAATCTTTGGCTACAAATACTAATATGTAACAGAACATGTGGAGGTAATAGGCACATTTGCTCCACTGATTGCGAGACCCTCTCCATAGGCCAGATTCTGCCACAACTGACATGTGCATAATTCCACCAGAAGCCGGTGGCAGTTTTACGTGATTAAAGATGGCAGAATCAGGGCCACACATACATTTCCATGCAAATGTGCTTGAGAAAATAGCTTACAACACATTATGTAAACATATTTAGAATGAATAAACACACCCAGCTAAATTTTCAAACATCTGTTCAAGCTTGTGGCAGCACCCCAAATTTGCATACCTAACTCCTTTTTAAGTAGGGCTTAATTTTGCCCTCCATATTATTAGATTGTAGTAACCTTTTAACTCCAAAATGCATAACTGTCATTGTACCAATGATGCTAACTGTCATTTTTTTCAATCCAACTGCACTCTCTGTTAGCTTTAGACTTCCTTCTGTGCTTCTTGAGAGAGAGAGGTCTATGAGTGGGGCAGAACTTTTATGCATATTCTGATTCAATCTATGTGTTATCAAGAAAAGAATTGAGACTTGAATTATTTGCATAACTGTGGTCCTGGCCATATACAAATGCTGAAATTCTAACCACAAGATGCATATTATGCTCATTTAGTGGCATAAACCTGCCACTGCTTGTAGTTTATGTACCCTAGAGTTCAAACAGTGGTGTAGTACTAACGTATTGTTTTCTATTTTTATTTAACATGCCCTTCCATAGTCTCTATTGGTTTCTACTGAAAGTCATACAAATATATAACATATGACCTAAGTAAAAGTACCAGGGCTTACTTAGAATGCAAAATTTCAGAGCAAGAACTCTAGTTTCCTGCCGTACGGAGTAATGAAACAGAGTTCCTCCTTATAAAGAAATTCTGGAACAGACAAAGCAAATATTCATTTGTTGCTTTGACTAAAACTTGTTTTAAAAAGATATTGCTGACATAAGAGTTATTAAATTAAAAAAAATTTAAGAGTAGGAAAATATGCCACCCCAAAAATATGTTACTTTGGCATTAAAATTATTTTCAGCTAAACACAAGTAAAAAGCAACAAATGTAGAAAAGTTCTCTTAACCTTCTCCCCTTTCTGCCTAAGGACAGGATATAAACTCTCTTTTTACGAGACACAGACACTTATCAGCTCATTTGCAACAAACAAACAAAAAAACAAAACTTACTCCATTAGTTCCATCCCGTATATTTACCTTCCCACAATTTGCTACTCCTGGAAACCTACAATTGCTATCCTTTGTCCAGTCATTCTTCTACAAACGCATTTTCCTTCATTGAAGATGCTATATAAACCAGAGTTCTAAGCCACCACTTTGAGTTACTCTTGTTTTTAGTTTCTTTCACATCATGTGCACTGAATGCATAAATAAACTATTTGTTTTTCTCTTGTTAATCTGTATTTTTGTTAAAGAGCCCCAGATGAAGACATAATGTGAATAGAGGTGAAATTTCACCTCCTTTCTACAAACAGTGCTTCTTACAAACTCTGTTTTCTTGTACATATTCTTGGAAAAAAAATTGCATTTCTCACCTTTGAATCTTTAAATTATGCATATTCCCTCCAAAATCTAGTTATGTCTTAAAAAAAAACAGATAACGTAAATATTGTAACCAGATATGGGAAAATAATTATTAGAATTCATTTCAAGTCAAGTCACAGTCATCATTTCTTGGATCAAACACTCCATCAGTCCCTGGGGATATATGATTTAACTAAATAAAGGGCCAATTTCACAAATATTAAATTCTAAGAGGAATGTAACCAATAGACAAAATGTACTGTGGCAATTCTGTGATTGCATACTAATCCAAAATTCAAATATGTTACCAGAAAGGTTTCAAAGGATTCACTGAATCCTAAAGACTCAGAAACTCCTGTAAATGTGCAAGATGTGGCATCAAAGCCTTTAGATGCCTCCAAACCACCCCATCTGCTGGATTAATTCCACAAAGTGACTTCAGACAATTACCCTAGAACCAACAATTTGCTTGATTTGAAATTTTAACCAACAGATATTTCAGACATAATGAAATTACTATTTTTTAAGTCTCTATGTTTGGGAATAATTTACGATTCATCAAAGATAATACAAAATATTTTATCTGGAAGTGTGGTGCTATGTGGAAGGCATTGGCTTTGGGAGCATAGGGCAAGCAGAGGATAGAAGAGCTGTACAACCTCAGGAAATTCTTAATGAGAATCTAAAAGACAGTAAGGAAGTCGTTACTGGAAGCAACATAAATGGGCAGGAACCTTGGTACCATGGTCATTTGTAGTCATACATAAAGTAGAAAAGGTATCTTATGTATGACCTGCTGGATTTGTTAAGGAATGTTCATGTTGAACATACTAAATAGTCATTTTAGGCAAATATGAGAGGTGTAGTTAGAGAAAGATGTGTGAAAAAAGATAAATAATCAGTTTTAAGAAGAATTTAGAAGACATTTAAGTGATTAATACTATAAAATTAAAGCTGTTTTTCATGTCCAGTCCATCCCTTAAAAAGCTCAAGTAAAAAATGGCATCAAGGCAGAGGTCAAATTCATAGCACTTCCGGCAAAACATGGACTGAAAGTTGAAATCTCAACACCGAGGCTTGAAGAAACTTTACCGAGATTTCAAAAAGACTGAAAGGCAGGCATGGTTGGGCTTCTACGAATACTAAGGGCCTGTTTATTAAACCAATCTTAAAGAGATGAAAAAAGCTTCTCTAAGTATCAAAATGTGTTGTTTGCGTAGTAAACTATCAGCACAAAGTGCAAAAGAGTCTAGAGTGAAATAAAATTATTTGTGAGTTGTCTAATGAATTAAATGATATTTCAGTTCACAGAAATCCCACAAAGTTTTTAAGTCAACTATATCACCTCTTACTGGATGGATGGGGCTGTAGAGAACAGATTACATGTCTCTGTGGTTTGTTGGTTTCAGTTCAAGAGAAATTGTATTCAAGGAACTGAACCTCAGAAAACAGACGTGATTCAGCACAAACACAGAATTGTTATACATAACAATATTCAAGAATTTCTGCTAAGCTATATTAAATTTGTGACTTAGGAGAAAGTATACGTGTTATATAATCCTAGTATAACAAGTTAAAAGGTTCTAAATTAAAATTTTTGATTTACTATAATATGTTAAGTTTAGGAATATTTCACTGATGGCTCACCTGGGTGGCACAGTCAATTAAGCATCTGACTCTTGGTTTCAAGTCATGATCTCCAGTCTTGAGATTGAGTCCCACATTGGTGGGCTCTGTGCTCAGTGCAGAGTCTGCCTGAAACTCTCCCCCTCTGTTCCTCCTCACTGCTCTCTCTCCCTTTCTCTCAAATAAAGAAATATTTTTTTTTTTTAAGAACATTTAACTGAACCTGAAGTGGCTCATCTGGATCTAGAACTGATTTGGATGATGAGATCCTAATCTTTGAACCAATGATGGACTGGAATGAAGCTTTTGAGGGGTTTGGAGGCAACTGAGTTTATTCTACATGTGAGAGAGATGTAAATACTTTATAACCAGTAGGCAGATCCTACTATATTAAAATTGTCCCATTGAGAGAGAGTTTTATTTTTCTCTCCATGATGGATGATTCTGTCACTGATTTATAAATAAAACACTACGGAAGTGACACAGTCAATTTCCTGAACTAGGCCTTAAGTATCTGGCAGCTTTCGGTTATTGCCTCTTGGAACACTAGCTCGAGGTCCTAAAGCTGCCAAGGAGTCCAACTGCCCTGAGACTGCTATGATGGAGAGGCCATGTGTAGTCACTCCAATCAATAGTCCAAGTGAGTTCAGCCATCCTGCCAGCCCTGCCAAGGCATCCAAGATGTGAGCAGAGCCAACCTGGACCCTCCATGCCAGTCCATCAGCTAACTGAGTTCCAATAAGGGACCTTAGTGCCATGTGGAACAAAAGAATGGCCACATGAGAACTGCTCAAATTTCTGATCAAAAAAAATAAAAATGAAAGCAAAAATCATGAGATATAATAAAATGGTCTTTGTTTTTTTTAAGACGCTAAATATTGAGGTAATTTATTAGGAAAAATTAGATAATCAGAATACAGGATTATAAAAGCCTTAGTTTTGGGTTACATGAAGATAGACATTTAAAAAAACACAAGACAGTGTTTGAAAGTTGTTTCTCAGTCCGGATTATCTTAGTACTACTTTCTTTGATTTTACGTAGACTTGAAATCCTAAGTCATTATTTTTTAAGATTTTATTTATTTATTTCATAGAGGGAGAGAGATCACAAGGAGGCAGAGAGGCAGGCAGAGAGAGAGAGAGGGGGAAGCAGGCTCCCCGCTGAGCAGAGAGCCCGATGCGGGCCTCGATCCCAGGACCCTGAGATCATGACCTGAGCCGAAAGCAGAGGCTTCAACCCACTGAGCCACCCAGGCGCCCCCTAAGTCATTTAAAGATACTGATTACAGTATGCAGAGTATTCATATTACAGGCTACTTTTAAAGAATGGAAACNTGACGCGGGCCTCGATCCCAGGACTCTGAGATCATGACCTGAACCGAAAGCAGAGGCTTCAACCCACTGAGCCACCCAGGCGCCCCCTAAGTCATTCAAAGATACTGATTACAGTATGCAGAGTATTCATATTACAGGCTACTTTTAAAGAATGGAAACAAATGCAAGAACAATATTATCAGTTAATGTCTAGGGATATTAACAATAAAAAATTTGCAATATACTGCATTGGCTCACCTATTACCATAGACATTAATAACCATTTACAGAGTTTTTTTGATATAAAATAATGATGGGTATCTTAAATGACACTTTTATATTCATTATTAGGAAAATCCTATATCTAATTTTGAGTTGCAATTTTCTTTTCCTTTTCAGTGATTACTTAATTTATAATACCTATTTATCAAAAATTCTCCCTATCTGAACTTATAAAAAAGTAGATAAAACACACTCTATCTCATCATAAGCTTATTTTTATAGCCTTAGTAATACTCAATACTGAATAATCTAAAACTACATTAACAACTTTATAAACTACATTTTGAATATATAATATGTGAAATGTAATGAATAAATCACACTAATAATAATAAAAAATACATCACTCATTATAAGAATGTTATTACAATGTTACTTTTAAAAGAATAATATACATTTAATAGATTTTGCAAAAAGACAGAAACAATCAGTAAAATCTGAAAATAAAGAAGGTAGTAAGGGATATCTGAAGGACAAATTTAGGAAGTGTTATTTTCCCGAGTTTGTAAATGTCTCTTCTATTACTGTGCCATTTAAAGTTGTCACTGAATCCAACAAAAATGTGATGATTCTCAATATATAGCTTATATGATTCATACATGGTCTTAGTAAAATCTTGATACAATTTTTGATCAGTAACTAGGCAGATTTTTACCTTAAACAGATTTTTTTTTAAAAAAAAAGCTCTACTAAAAAGAACATTAAAAACTGGTTCTTCTAATTATTTCATGGAAAATATTTCCATACAGATACTATGACACCAAATTCACTTGTATTTTACTAGTCCAAAAATATTCATGACATTAAATACATTTATCAATTAAGTGTGTGGGTGGTAATTATGAGCATTAACATGATGAAATTTAATATAAATTCCATATATTATATGTTAGTTTTTTGATATCATTGTTTATCTTTACTGAAATTAATTTTTACTTTTAACACTGTGTTAATAATTATACATAGAAGAATTTCGGCATCAGAAATTAAAATCTATTAGTCATATTGGAATATTTCAAGAATAAGTAGAATTGCCTAGGTCAGTAGGTTACAATGGAAGCAATAATATATTTAATAAGCAAGAAAATATGCAGTTCCTTTTATTTTCTTTTTCTTTTTCTTTTTTTAAAGATTTCATTTATTTATTTGACACAGCGAGAGAGAGGGAACACAAGCAGGGGGAGTGGGAGAGAGGGAAGCAGGCTTTCTGCTGAGAAGAGAGCCCAATCCGGGGCTCAATCCCAGGACGCTAGGATCATGACCTGAGCTGAAGGCAGACTCTTAAGGACTGAGCCACCCAGATACCCCGCAGTTCCTTTTAAATATGATGTTTAACCATGTTGATTGTTAATGCTCTTTGAATTATGGTAGGTAGAGCATATAGTTTTACTTCAATCCTTTAATAATTTCTTGCTAAACAACTCATAATCATCTTACACATTTTGAACCATGGTAGAGAAAGGTAACTAAAATGGTAAGGTCACTAAGCAATGAAAGCTAGCAATTTAAGAATGTGATTCATGATTTTCTTCTCATAAACTATGCTTTCCCTTGTATTCCTGATTGTCTTTCAAGGATATCACCATTAGGGATTACAGAAAAAATTTCATCTATGGGATCAGGAAACTGAACACATTATGAACACTGTGTTTTTCTCTTTTTCTCTATCCCTCTCTCTCTATATATAGATGATATAGATATAAAGATATAAATTTATTAAATATAAATACACACACACACACACACACACACACACACCAAATCCACTAATGTTATATCCATTTTTTTTTCTGGACCCNCTATATATAGATGATATAGATATAAAGATATAAATCAATTATTAAATATAAATACACACACACACACACACACACCAAATCCACTAATGTTATATCCATTTTTTTTTCTGGACCCAATACTAGGATTCTCATCTCTCATTCCTAAGAACATACCCTATATTTCCAGTATTGTATTGGTTGGGAGCAAAGTCCCTTCCTACTGAGAAGGGCTCACAGATCTCCATGCCACTAGCATGGCTTTGATGATAATATGCTATGTTCTTAGTGTAGGCAAGATGTTCTAGGGTGCGTTGAAGATGAAACTCTTCACCTTTACCTTTCTTTACATTTTATAAGCCTATATTATATAATCATCAACATTATTAACAAATTTAGTACAATCCCTTGTGTTATATCAATAGTTGTTTTGAGGGCGCCTGGGTGGCTCAGTGGTTAAAGCCTCTGCCTTTGGCTCAGGTCATGATCTCAGGGTCCTGGGATCGAGGCCCGCATCGGGATCCCTGCTTCGGCAGGGAGCCTGCTTCCTCCTCTCTCTGCCTGCCTCTCTGCCTACTTGTAATCTCTCTCTCTGTCAAACAAATAAATAAAATCTTAAAAAAAATATTTTTGATTTCAAATTTCAGTAAGTATAACTGATTGATCAGGAAGGAATGGAAAGCAAACATAGCTGAGTATTACCAAAAAACAAAACAAAAAAAGAACTGACTGTAACTTCTCCTTCACATGACAGGGTCCATGGTCTTCAGTTAAGCTTGTAGCTGCCACTTTTGGGACACGCTATCTGAAATGCCACTTCGACCCTCACTGGAACTGTAACCCCACAGAGGTGGAGCTATAGACTTTTGAGATGAGTTCCTATTCCTCTTCCATTTTACCATCTAAAATGCTTCATTTCCACTCCTTCTACATTGAGGGGCCATAAGCATTGGCAATAAAATAAATAACATGAAAGACATCTGCTTTCCTTATTTTTAGGTAAAACAGAACCCTGAGAACACAGTACCCAGATCACAGGCGAGTGACAGTCCTCATCATCAATACACTCACTCTAGCAAGAACTCTCCCCTACCCTTAAGTTATATATATGCACAGGTAAATAAAAGTTGCCTTTATTTGCAGAAGTCTGAGATAATGGGATGGAACAAACTAAAGGTATTTGAAAGATTATAGCATCAGTATTTTCTTTCCAAAATTTTTAACTAAGTGATGATGTAAATGCAGTCACAGCTTATGAGTATGTTCACTTTAGGATCAAGATTTGGGTGAGAAATTTGTGCTTTCAGTTTGATGCAAATTTGGGTAATTTATTTGGGTAGAATAAACATGTACTGGAATAGCTGATGCGCATCTGTTTAAAAAAGATGTCCTAGGTGCTTTAAATGAAAGAAGTGCTTAAACTGTGTTATTGAAGATTTATTTGTCGAGAATAAGTTAAATGTGCAGATTTTGATATTTAAATGCATTATTTTCTCTATTTTTTTCCCAAACTTTTTTGGTACAGTTTTTATCTGTCTCTCTTCTCCTTTTTCTTATAAATAAAAGTGACCCCCAGGGGTGTCTGGGTAGCTCAGTTGGTTAAGCGTTGGTCTTCAGCTCAGGTCATGATCCCAGGCTCCGAATATCGAGTCCTGCCATTGGGCTCCTTGCTCAGCATGGAGCCTGCTTCTCCCTCTGCCTGCTGCTCTCTCTGCCTTCTTTCTGACAAATAAATAAAATCTTAAAAAAAAAAAAAGTGACCCTCTTGGCAGTTACCAAAGCTACTCCTGGTGAAGTGAGGTGGGATGAAGACGTACAGAAGGTCTGAGTAGCAAGGGACTTAAGAATCTTACCTACTTCTGTTTTCTTATTCAGTTGCTGAATAAACTGAGGTCCAAAAGAACTAAATTTCTTTTTGAATTCAAATGGCTGGATTCCTGATTATCTCCCATGCATTTATTATCAAAAAGAAAGAGAGAAAAAGAGAGGGAGAGAATGTGAAAATAAACAAGAAATGGAATGGAAAAACTAAATAAAACAAAACAAAAACCAAAAATGTGCCTTTATTCTGATATTCTTCAAGAAAATTATTTCACTAATCCTGAGTAAAATAATGCCTCTTTCTTAATTTTGAATTTCTCAAACAGTTCACTTAGCTGTCAATTATATAATTACACATTGTTTCAACAATTGTGGCACCATTAATCTTTCCTTGTCAGTCTGTGTAACATGTATGTACTGAGTACATGCTATGGGAAAGTGTTACGCTGGGAAAATGGTCCCTGACTTAAGTAAAAAAAAAAGGACCAGACTCTACTACGAAACATATACATTTAAATATATTAATAATAGTGGAAATGATAAGTATACATAAAGATGCATGTAAAATATGCTATGAGAGAGACTGATTTCAGTAAAGTTAGTAAATACCTGAGTACCTTTTCTCTTTCTGGCACTGTGCGTCTCCCTAGAGGTTCCATAAATTAATAAATAAATCAGACAAGCTACATGACATGTAGCAAAGGAATAGGCATGCCGACAAAACATGCCAGGGTAATATTATGAATGCACCTGGCGGTAGAGAAAGAACCGGATACATCCAGATACATCCATGGGCTGTGCATTTGAAAGGGTAATACCAGACTTGAATCTTCAAAGGCATGTAAAATTCAGCTGATAAAAATTGGAAAAAGGAGATCTGCAGAGAAAGGAATAATAATGAGAAGGAAACAGAGGTGTGGTTTGGTGTGGTCAGGAAAGGAGAGCAATTTTACATCTTTAGAATGCGGCAGTTAAAGGAGAGTTAGGAAAAAAGGATAAAACATTATTTGAAGGGAAAAACTGAGTAAACCTTTGCTTCTTATATTGTATATAATAATATTATAAGACAGAATATTTATTGTGCTAGTGTCTGGTATGTAAGTATTAATAAGAAATGGACCACGAATTATTCCAGATTTTTTTTTTTTTGCTGACTGTATAAAATCACAGAATATAGATCCAATTCTGAGATACTTTAAAGGGTATTTTATTACCTTTCATTCTCTGCGAAGAGCTGTCTAAAGTGAGCTAGAAAAGACAGAGCATTTTTCAGTACCAAGATATGGCTCTTCCACTATAAATCTACTCAATTTATCCCAGTTTTGATTGATCTTATCCACAAAGGAGACAGAAAATCCTTCAGAGTAAAAAGAGTTTGAGTGTGTTTCTGATCAGAGACTGCTCAGATTAATCAAGTTGTCAACCACCCAGAACCATTATACTGATCAAGATGTTGGAGATACTTAGTAGAAAAATAGAACGTGTATCTTTTATTTCTTGTCTATAGTAGGTATCAGAAAGCTGGAATGACTATTTTATATGTCAGCTATGGTACATGATTCCTATGACATACCTGAATATACCTATGTAGAACACCTGAGTAATTATGACAATGACAAGATCTTTGCTCAAGCAGTTAGGATAACTGTCATATATTAAATTTTTTTTAATTACAGAACTTTGGTTTATTTTTTTAAATATCTGGTCAATTTCACCATGTCAAAACAGGGAACTGGTCGGCTTAAGCAGGTAAGTGCAAAGCAAACCTACAGAGAAATACATGGATATAGAATTCCATACTAAAGGACATAATGGTTAGGAACCAGAACTCTAGAGTCTGCATGAATATTGCTAATTATAACTGTAAGAGCTTAATTTAAACATTTGAAATACCTTATTTAAAAAATGAGGTTTATAATTAAGAAGGTGGAATGGGTCCTGTTGACAACCAAAGAAAGTGAAAACAAAGCTTGTCGACACCAAGCCCCACTATTCCCAATGGAACATAAGCAAGTTCAGAACAGCATAAAGCCAGGCTGCACCGATTCCACAAGAATGACCAAATACGGCCCTCTCTGGCCAACAAATTTAGCTCCCCTTTAATTATCTTGTATTCTGAATAAATATTAAAATACACATTCATAAACTGCTACTACTTCTTGCCCTATCTAATCCAAAACTAGCTGATGCTTCCCAGTTTAAAATCACGTAGCACGATCTCTCCTTAACAACTTCGTGTAACTCCCCAAATCAAGGCATGCTGCCTCCAGCAAGTTTTCCTTTGCAGTGTGTGACCTTTTCAAAAATCCTATGTGATGACTTTTATTATTCTTATTTCCATTATTTCAATCTGTAAACTGAGACTTAGAGAGGCAGAAGGATTTGACCAGAATAAAGTAATCAGTGATGGAGCTGCTCCCCGCTCAATCAGTCAATCAATTCATCAATAAAATCACCTAACACAAACTCACACCTCCAGACCAGGTCCCTCCTTATTCCCCTTTCTGTGACATTATCAAGGCTCCTCTAAAGACACTTTTTCCCATGCTGCAGAAAGGTAAAGAAGCCTGATTTTATTTGACTAGGAAACGGAGTACGTAGATAATTTTTGTATTATATGATTAGGTAGAAAGATCACATCCCAGTGGGCAACCTGAGGTAGCTTCACATAGAGTTGCAGAATTATTTAAGACTGACATCAATAAAAAAATGTCATTGTTAAAAAAGCTGGAGATGTAAGTGCCTTCCAGAGAACAAATATAATCCAAGGCCCAAAGATGAAAAAAAAAATGCAATATTTTTAGGTTTAGATAGTGTGGTTCTCGTTACAAACTCTGTGTATACAAAATAAATCCACATCTCCTTCATTTTCTCAATTATCAATTATTCACTGGAGCAGCCACCTATTGTTAGGAAGCAGTCAAGTGTCTCTGTCTTAAAACCTTCCAATCCATGATTGTCAAAGAATTGTCTTATCCAGCCTGAGGGAACTGTACTTTTTTTCTTTTCTGTTTTAATGGCTAAAAGTCAGAGATAACTACTTCTAGGGCATTCAGAGTCCATTTCTTTACCACTCCCATGTTGTCACTGTTAAACTATACCGGTACCTGTGATAAGGAGATGGAACGAGGGTCTCACATTTAGATTCCAGTATAGGCAGAAATGAACGGCACCCTCTCACTACTACATTTGGCTGAAGCTACTTTCTCTCTTTGCTTCTCAAAGTTTCCCTTTAGTTTACACTCTTGTTGTCAGCACTTATTCTCTAAAGGACAACTTCAGTGTAGTGGGTGCCAGGAAAATGTAATTAAAAACAAAATCTCCTAACCTGTAACACCTTTCCATAAAGGTAGAAGAGAAAGAAGATAATTTTATTACTGAACACTTAGAATGTGATGCACAGGCAACCTGCTAAGAGAGGATTGCAAAGATAGAAAGAAACCTTGCCCTTTATTGCATCCACGTAGATAAAACCCACTACCTATACGTCCTCAAGACAAACAATACCCAGTCCTCCAAGTAAGGGGATTTAACAGCACCAAAGCCATGTACAGATTATCCTACATTCACATGGTCATTGGGTGACCATATGTATGAGCTAAATGGCTTTACCCAAATGAAAAGTAAACTTCTCATGTCTTTACGACAGGAGGTAGTTTTGGAGCAAGATGGTTCACTGAAGTCAGGCTCCTCCTACCCTCCCTCAGAAACCTGGAGAAAGCAGCTGCATTGTCTTTTTTGATGGATATATTTCAAAGACATGATTCTCAGATCCTTCAGAAAGGTATTTCTGGGTCTTCAAACTGGAAAGAGGCTTATTTAGCTTTTAAAATATTTGCATACATTTCAAAGAGACAGAGTACTTAAAAGATTTCTAAAGTAAATGCTGTTGGAAAAAAGAAAAGGAAAGTTAATTAACCTCCATGCCTCAGTAAATAAGACGTATGTAATCTATTCCATACTATGCCAACAAAATTATTCAGAATATCACTGGTTATAATATGGAATGAAGAGCACTAGGAAGGCAAGGCAATGTGACATCAAGTGACAGTGGTACTTAGTTTTTAAGGCAACAGTCATATTTCTTTTTATAGTCATAGGGAGCAGACATAGGGAAAATGAGTTGTTAAGAAAAGGTGTTGAAGAAAAAGACAGTTTGTAAAGAGACCTTTAACTTTTGAAGTCGTAAGTATGGCTGAGAGCAAGGACAGATTCTGAGTATATGTATTACAAAGTTTTATTAACAATTAATTCCCAGTTGTGTTCAACATGAAGCATTCTTTCATGGCCGAATTCTGTAGGCCAAAGATAGGAAGGACAGATGCTCCATGAGATTAGGTTTCGTGATCTCACTGGAAAGGAGAGCATTCCATGGTGGTGGAATTAGGTGCTGGCACTTAAGCATCAGAGACAAGACTGTAATGATGAGCCCCAGGACTGAAATAGAATTTAGAGTTTTGGATGCACAAGGAACACTTCTGGCTAATCCTTCTACAGATCACTTACAAATTATATTATGGGTAGCCTCCTATGATTTTCATGACATACTTGCAAGGAAAAACTCAGATTGGTGGGCAAGTGCCTAATTACAGTCACGGTAGTGGGGATATACTGCCTCTTACTCAGTTCTTGAATTTAAGCACTTTGGAGATTACTAGACTTTACATTGACTGGAAGGCCGAGCTCCTCAGGGGAAAGATATAGAGCATGAATCTCCTCCAGAGTTTTCATAAGAGCAACTGTTTCCTACAAAAACAGAAATAATCAAACCTCTGGGATAACTGTATATTGGTATTAACATTAGGCTGGTCCTTTAGTTCATCTCAGGAGTTAGGGACAATTAATGGAGACAAATGACTGATGAAGAGGTCAGGTGTCCGATTGTGCCTTGGTCCAAATTAATCTAACAGTAGACAGTGAGACTAGAGACCTATTCTGTGGTCATTTGCCCTGGTAGAGAGTATACAATGGGAATAGATATACTTTATAGCTGTCAGAATCATTTTATTGGTTTCAAAACGAGCTCTATCAATGTGGGAAGGACTAAGTGGTAGTTCTGAGAATTGGCAACTCCTGACAAATAGTAAACAAAAAACAATTCTGAATCCCGAGATTAATTATAGAGACTAATAAAACTAGTAGAGATCTAAAAAATTCAAAACTAGTGACTCCTGTCCTATCTCCACTTAACTTCTCTATTTGGCCGTGGAAATTCAGATGGGTTATGGAAAATGACAAGTCATTGTGTACTTAATTAAGTGGTACTGCCAATCACAACTTTGGTTCCAGATGTGGTATCTTTACTGGAGCAAACCAGCACACTTTGTAACAGCTGGTATAAAGCCTTTCCCCTGGTATTTTATTTTCCATTCCAAACAGTAAGACCACAAACCCTTTTCATTTTCATGTCAAGGACAAGAGTATACTTTTAATATATTACTCAGTGCTAGGTCAACCCTCCTGCTCATGGTCATAATATATTTCATAAAAGCTTGTATCATTTGGTTAGATCACAAAAAATTCACTGATCCATAAGATTAGTAACACTAAGCTACTTAGATTCGGTCAGTGAAGAGTGGCAAGTGCTTTAGAGGGCTTACCGATACATGCTTGACCAAAGGTAGAAGATAAACCCAGTGAAACTTCTAGAGAGTCTACCAGTATGAATAATGTGATATCCTTGTAAAATGAGAAACAAACTGCTTTGTCTCCCTACCATGATGAAAGACACAATTCTTAGTGGATCTCTTTGGATTTGAAAGGCAACATTTATCACACTTGAACTTGCTTCTAGAAACTATGTGCACAATAACCTGCAAGGTTGCCAGTTTTAAATGAGAACCAAAGCATGAATAGACGCCACAGAAAGTCTAGCCTGGTGTGAGCTTCTGTATCTCTTGGAATTTAGGACCCAGCAGTTTCAACAGTGTGGGAGGCAGACGGAAACGCAGAAGGTGCTGGCAAGAAGTCCTAACAGGAGAAATACGAAGTACATTCAAGGTTTCTGAGTAAGTCTAACCCTTCCTTTAATGGTTAATACTTAATTTTAAAGCGATTTTAGGCCAGCGGCTAGGCCCTAGTAGAGACTGAATATATGATCACAGAACAAAATATAACTATGCAATCTATGCATTGGATGATATGCATGGGATGTCATCTGACGCACGGAACCATATATTTGGGCTTGCATAGCACCAGCATTTTATTATAAAATAGACGTGTTACAGAAATGGAAAAGGTTGAGTACATCCACAAAGTATCCACAAATTACATGATGGATAACACTTTCTCTTACTACTTCAACATATATTTTTCATCCACACCAATAACTTTGAGTACTTACAACAAGTTAAAAGAGGAAAAAACATCAAACTGCTTCACAGAGGGATCTGTATGATACGTTGATAAGGGCCTGCAGCAGAAAGTACTGATTTTACTTTAATAAAAAATAGCCTTGGAAAACAGTTACCTAGGGATATTCTCCCAGTGAACAGAATCTTGATGGTGCCCTTTACATATAAGAACAGTCTAAGTCACAGATAATAGCAGACTGACTGATGGATAATGACTAATGATTGGCAGGGAAGTCAGGAACTGGGAGAAGGTCAGGTACATTGGATGGACTTCTTGGAACATAAATTGAGATAATATTCATGTTTTACATAAATACCACATAGAGGGCATGTACAAGAGTAGATGCTCATGATAATCAGGGAAATAGGTACCTTCTCTGTGAATATAAGTTAGCAGCTTTGCCAAATTACTATAACACTAACCCGATGGGTCTATTTGCAAAAAGGGCAATAGCAGCGGAGATGAAGACAATGCATGGTGAAGAAAAAAATACTCAAAAATGGTCTTATTGATGCTGATTTGTGTACTACTGCAAACAGAACTGTCAATATTTCACCATCCCCTTAGTGTATAAGCTGGTCATCTGCACGTAACAGGAAAATATTTTGCATATGGAAACCCTGCAATGCTAAAGCAACAGAACGATTTATGGATCAAGACACTGATCTCTATGATTTGCAACCATAGGCTCCCATTTCCTCTGGCTTCTCATTAGATTGGGGTTATAGGCATCTACAATGGGAAATAAGAGGTAAGAGTAAATAATAAGGATTTTGTATTTATTTTCCTTTTTCTCATCATAGAGATTTCCTCAAGCTGGCTATTGTCACTGGACTAGAGATCACTGCTGTTCTTCAAGAAGTCTGCTGAGTCTATTTGATTCTCCTTCCAGAACAAAATCTCCCATCACGTTTTGATAGGGATAATGGCAGGGCTGCTGGTACCGCCAGGCTTCTGTGTTTTGCCTTGTTTTACCCTTATTCCTGCCAGACCCTTGTAATTAAACAAAAGATAACTTATGTGTGCATTCATATGCAATTTTAAATATTAATAATATTGTTGTCAGTAGGCTGTTTTTTTGTGTTTTTTCAGGAGAATAGAAAAACGAGCGACTCAGGTAGGAACAAACCAAGCCTGGCGGCTACATTTACATTTATCAGAACAACAATTCACTCCTTCACTGGTCACCACCTTTAATCTCTGTCTTAATAAGCCTCCCTGAAAATATAAAATTAAAGTTCAGAGAGGGGGATAATGAAGTGGATTAGATGTGTTGGGAGACCATTTTAAACAGGTCCTTGCACCTCTTCATGTCTTTTAACTTCTGTCCTGGCCTATCTCTTTGAAGATATTTATATTAACAACAGCCTTAGAAGATAAAGATATTGTCTCCCTCTGGGGGCAGAGAACAGATTCCCTTTCTGGCTGAGATAGGAAAGACACTATGTCATCACTCTAAGGTAAAAAAAGTATGGACAGGTTTCTTATCATATCCTCCTTAAAAAGTTCAAAGTTCCCTAAACTCAAGAGTTTCTCTCCTATGAGGCAAGACTCCGTGTGCCCGAGATCCAACTGACCTGCCCAAACTGCCCTGGGACTCGGAGGGCAAGAGGAACAAGACTCACGCTCCCTGCTGTGCCCTGAGTAACAAAGTTCTCTGCCTCTGACCCTGGAGGTACACATTTTTTTCTTCCAGCATCCGCGCGAACCGTGGAAGGCTAAATTGCTACTTGAAATCAGTGTAAACTTTCAGACTCTCCACAGTTCTCGATAATGTGAGTTGGAAAACATTGGATAACAATAAAACAGAGGCCTTAAATGCTTTAATGCTTTTATTTCAGGAGAAAGTGAGGCACCGTTAAGTTCATTTTTTAAAAAATATATTTTATAAGTCCAGGGAAGTAACATGACTGGCCTGGGGTTTCTTAAGTGAAGAGAAGAGATGACTGGATCAAAGGGGGAAGAGACAATGCCTGTAATGAAGTGCTAATATTTTAGTACCTTATATAGTGTAGCGAGAATATTTAGCACAGAGTCCTTGAGAATGGAAATTAGATGGTGTTTACCACACAAGGCAATTAATTATAAGTAAATAATAAATTGGGGAGGGTGGAGATGCAGAGCTGATGCCAAAGATTTGAAACCAAATGAAAAGAAAGTTATTGGTACCAGTTATAGAACTAAAAAGGACAGGTTTTTGTGGGGAGATATATATGTGTGTGTATATACATATTGGAATGTGTAGGTATATTGGAATAGGTCTTGGGTAAAGATATCAAGAGTAAATCAGAGCCAGAGACATAGATCAGGATTCAAAGCTATATATATATATATGACTATTGGGAGGTATTCTGAGGAAAACCTAAGGAAAGTCTAAAATCAGGAGAAAAGAAAGAAAATAATTATTGAGATAGTAACATAAAAGTCAGAGAGGTTAGAAGGAAAAACAAGATACTGCCATGACCTTGAAGCCAAAAGGAGAAAAAAGGCATAGAAAAAAGGTGCCAAAACTGTCAATTTTTGCTGAGAAATTACGTCATATTAAACAATGACCTAAATGTTCCTGAAAAAAAGTCTTCCTCACAAACTACTGCATCCTCAGAGACTAACACAGTGCCTGTACCATTCCTAGTAAAGTTTCTCATATCTCATGGTAAAACGGACATATTTTGTTTTCTTTGAGGTAAATGGTAGCACTGTTTTTTGTTTTGTTTTGTTTTGTTTTTTTGAGGTCATACTCCTAAATCACTGTAGTTGAGATATCCAAGTTTTATAATTTTATTTTATTCAGGGGTCACTGTCCTATGGTAGTTACAATGTAGAGTTTAAAATGGGTTCTCAGGGAACTGGAAATAACTTTAACGGCTGCTTGGTTAACAAACAGTGTTTTACTCGCCATTTCATAAATTCAGAGTCAGCACACTTTCCTTTGGTTGTCTTCTTTGACTCATCAATGTGGAATGAAATCTAATCAATCCACAATCATGCTAATGTACTGTGCCACTTCCATTGCAGCAAAGAATAATGTTGTTATACTCAGTTACATTTTAGAATAATGCAAAAATTGAAAGTGCTATTCTATGTGATATGTAAATGAAGCATTTTATGACCTGAGGCTTTACCATCAAAATTCCATTTTGATCCATCAATTTTCATCAACAAATTAAAAGAACTTGTAACTCAAGTATGGGAAACAATGAATTTAAAGTTACAGCTTATTATTTATGTAGAATGTTACAAAATAGATTACTTGTAAGAGCAATATATAAAAATACATGGGCACTGTAAAATCTAAAACCCAAATTGTTTCTGTACCACACTGAGATAAATATTATAAAAGGCTGTTATGCTCTGATTGACTGAACTTTTTTTTTATAACTAAACCAATGAATTTTCTCCCTCTGATATAGGAAATAAAGTAACATACCTTCTCAAGTTTCAGAAAATTCACTTACTTCTTGGAGTAGTCCTGTTCTCTTCTGTGGTCTACACTTTCCCCATCATTTACGTTTAATCATTTGTACCTTGTCATTATAAACCGGAATACACTCTTTATCCTTTATGGGTATACCGTGATGACAACTGGAATATAAGATGAGCATCCTTCCTTCCACTGTGTAAACATGGAATTGACATCAGAATGAGTTACACTCTACAGGTACGTGTATATGTGTGTTTCTCTCTATATAATATTTTACCCTAATGTGCCTCTTCTAAAGAGTCATTTTTCTCTTTCATATGGAATCCCTGACCCATTAAAACAACTATTCCTGTGCATTATTTTTGTCTTTATATATCCTTTAAATAAACAGATCGGCTTGTTCCTAATTCATAATTTCTACCAGTCAAAACCAAATATGTACATAGTTTTGTGTAGAGAAGTAAGTCCTGAGTTTGCAGTGAGTCTAGATGACTTTGTAGTAGTGAAAGTTTTATGTTCCAATGAACATTCACCTGTTACTCATTTCTACCCATTTGTGAAAAAGCAGCTCCAGAGAGGCATTTTCAATGTATACCTCCATTAGACACACTGAAAATAATTATGGATTCAGAATACATATTTGCTCTCATTTTCAGTTAATTTTCCCTGTTTGGATTTTATTTCATCAGAGAATGTATTAGAATGATATACACCAAAGTTAGTTCATAACTTTTCAATTATGAAATAAAATGATATCAATAAATACTTTGATAAATGGTATTTAGGAAATTTCAAATCTTACACACTAAAGAAAATGTGAAATCAACATTTTATTCATGACCATACTGTCATATCAAAATATTCATAGCAATAGTGAAATATTATATTTGCTTCTAGAGTTAGTGCCAACTTAGTACAGAGCAAAGAGAGATATTATAGCACAGGTGTCCCTTTACTTGTTTCCACTATTTCTACCTGTCCAAATCGGCTATAAATGAACACGCAAAAACTGGCAATGGAAGCAATGATAATTTGGAAAAATTAATAATCTTTATGAACAGCGTCTAACTCAACAATCAATCAAAAGTGTAAACTAGGGGTGCCTGGGTGGCTCAGACAGTTAAGTGTCTGTCTTTGGCTCAGGTTACGATCTTAGGGTTCTGGGACTGAGCCCCAAATCAGGCTCTGCACTCAGCAGAGACGCTGTTACTCCCTCTTCCTCCCAGCCCCCTCTCCTCCCCCAGCTAGTGTGCACACACCCTCTCTTGGTCTCTCTCCCTCAAATTAATAAAATCTTTAAAAACAAACAGAAAACTGTAAACTAGAGGTTTCCTTGAGAAAAGGTCAACATAGGCAGTCTCTCTGAAAAGGTAATATTTAAGCTAAGCCTTTAAAGATACACAGGAGTTAGCTTAGAGATGAATGAGGCAAGAGCACTCTATGGGAAAACCACACCTTATGTAACTACTCGGAGGCAAGAATTAATTTGCGGAATTTCCCAAAGAGAGGCTAACATTGTAATAGAGTTATTAAGTATAATACGGGGTCTGAGAGGAAGGTAAGGACCAACCAGTTCATTGAGGGCCCTGTAGGTCATTATAAGACTATGGGACTTTGTTCTATGTACAATGGAAAACCTGTACTAATTACTTTAATTGACCAATCCGATATATGTGTTACAAAAATCAATCTGGCTGATAGTTGGAAAATGGATTGTAGCAGCAAGAGTCACACAGGAAACTAGGTCAAAGGCAGAGGCACTGGGTCTAATTAATGGATGATGGCCAACTGAATCAGAGTGTTGATAGTAAACAAAATCAAAAAGGAACACAGCAATATTTAAGTAGTATGGGCAGGCCTGGTGGTGACATCGGTAGGGTTCTGAAAAAGAGATTAAAATTCAATGTCTTTGGGATTCACAACTGAAGACAATAAAGCCTGTATTGTTGGTTGGATTCTGTTTGGGCCATTTAACGTATTTTCTTTAGTCCTGAACTGACTATTTTGTCTTTCTCAAGGCTGTGTCTCAAATACTTCTGACCTTGTTCTTACTGTGATGGTTCATTTTTTATGTCAAGTCGACTGGACCTTAGCCCAGATAGTGGGTGCCTAGATATCTGGTTAAATATTATTTGTAGGGATGTTCGTGATGGCACTCCTGGATGAGATCAACATTTGAACTGGTGGACAGAGTAAAGCAGATGGCCCTGTCCAATGTGGACGGGTCTCATCGAGTTTACGGAAGGCCTGAATCGAACAAAAAAGGCTGAGTTAGAGAGAATTTGCTCTCTCTGCTTAACTGGGTAAAATCACCTAGTCATTCATGATTTTATGGTTTTTTTTTTCATGATTTTAATTTTCTAATAGGGGATGACTTGTGGATTACAAAAAACTTGACTGATTGCTTTTAAATAAAAGCTGGGATATGTGTCTCTCCTGCGTTTGGGCTCAGACTTGGCCTAGAATTTACAATATCACTTATCTTCGTTCTCAGAACTTTGAACTCAGAGGGAACTAAAACACTGACACTCCTGAGTCTCCAGCGTGTGAACTGAAGATCTTGGGACTTTTCAGCCTCCATAACTGTAACCCAATTCCTTATAATTAAGCCTATGTACAAGTACTGGTTCTTTTTCTGTGCAGAACCCAGAGTGATATACTTACCAGGTTAACATCCAGTTTTGTTCTAAAATTTGCTCTTAGGAGGCACACTAAGAGTCTTACTAGTGGTTTAACAAAACTGTAAAACTGAACCTCTTAGGTGTATCCTTACGGAGATATAGAATTTTACTTATCAAGGTAAATAATTCGGTTCAAGGTAAAGTATGCAACTGGTGGTCAAGGGGTCACAACTTAGATGACCCTCGCTCACAAATCATCCCTTCCTTAAATGAATTTTAACTGAAATATAGGACACAGAAATAAATATACACAAACTATCACATATATTTCAATTAAGTAATCACAAACATGACTTGTCATGTACCTACAACCTAGGTAAGGACATAGAATATTTTCAAAATCTCATTACCTTTCTTTTTTTCTTGCTCAATTACTACTCTTTCCCTCTTTCTTAATAGTATCCATTATCCTGACTTCTGATACTATATAATATTTGTCTGTTTTTTTTGGCTTTAGATGAATCAAGGAACATTGTGTATTCTTTTGTGCCCAGCTTCTTTTATCCAATATGATAGTTATAAAACCAATCTGTTTTTTTTCTTGTAATGGTAGTAATCCTAGTATTTTTAAAAACAGTTATATTGTAATATAATTGACATCTAATAAACACTTAAAATGTACTATGAGCTTTGGCGTGTGTGTGTGTGTGTGTGTGTGTGTGTGTGTGTGAGAGAGAGAGAGAGTGTGTGTGTGAGAGAGAGAGTGTGTGTGTGTGTGTATGTGTGTATGTAAAACTATCACTGCAATCTAGTTAATGAACATGATCCACAAAAGCTTCTTCATGCACCTTTGTAATACTTCCTCTTTGTCTCTTCCCCAAAACCCTCACCTCCACTGCCAGGTAATTAATGGCCAGCTGTTACTATTTAAATTGCAACTGTTAATAATAGTTTGCTTCTTTTCCTTACCTTTGTATAGTTTACAAAATTCCTCACTTATATGTAATTCTAGCCACAAATTTGTAATGTGGGTTGGGTTGAGATGTATTGAAAAAACAGGTTCAGAGAGGTTAAACCATTTACTTAAGGTAGGTCACATATTAAATTGCAGGAGAACACAATTAAATGGGCCTTCTGATTCCAAGCTTTTATTATACACAAAGTCTCACGCTGTACAATACTGTTTTTCTAGTCAAATTTTAGATTTTCTGTATTGTAACAAAGCACATGCTTTTTAGGTTACCAATATTTGCATACTTTAAAAGTTTTACATTCTTAAAATCTTTCTACTCCCGATGGTCTTCACACTTCCTAATGAGTATAACTGACATTTAGAAAGGCACAATTAGAATCACAGCTTATCACTTACTACGTTATTGAAAAATCACCCAGTCGTTCATAATTCTGCTTTTCTAAAAGGGAGTGACTTATAGATTATGTAAAACTGAGCTGATTATTTTTAAGTAAATGAAGAGGGAAAAGAAAGAGTATGACATTATACACTTACTCATATGCTAACTATCAACTCTGACACATTCTCTCTGTCATCAAAATGATGATTGTCTATAAATATTTGTTATGCACTTGAACCTAGAGCAGAGTGTGACAGATTCCAATAAAATATTCAGTGTGATGCTTTGAGGTCTTCAGAGGAACATGAAATAGTTCCCAAACTGCACATTACATGTAGTTTTCCATTATACGCTGCACAAAATGTCCTTGACATTCAAGAGTGCACCATCATATTTTAGTCTACCTCACTCCAGGGTGTATTTGAAAATACCCTCCATTTGCCTTTAATAATAATGACTTGTCATATGGAATCCAGATCTCAGCTAATCTAACATAATATGTACTTGATGGTTTTTATTAACTGTCAAATGAAACCCAACAGTCGTCAGAAACATTTGCCCCTTCTGTCGTGCAATTGTTCTCAGCATGTTTCATTTCTGACCATTAACGTAAAAGGTTAATAAACAGAACTACTTGGTATTATTAATATTCAATATGCATGGCAAGTGAATCATTTTGCAGACTTATGATTTTTAAAGATCCTGGGCCATTAATGTTACTATTTTGCAGGCTTGTAAAACTGCAGCATCCAGCATGCATGCCATAATTTGAATGCTAAAAGGTCTGTGAAGAGTTCTTGCTACATTACATTTTACTCACCTTTATTGAAATTCAGACTCCTCCTTTAGAATGTAAAAGAACTCTATCTCACTATCTCTGTCTCTGTCTCTCTCTCCTTAATAACTTATTTTTACTTGTTCTTACTCCTTATTAATACTTGCTATGCTTAATCCAATTTTATTTAATTCCTGGCTTTATAGAATCGCTGATAAAGTAAAATCAACCCCAGCTTTTGTCTAAGATCTATTTAATGATCAATGTACATTGTTACATAGATTAGTGGTTAAATATATTTAACTGAGTTCTACAGTTGTAAAATATGTTTCAAATGTGAAAAGCGTTTGAACAAGATTTTAGGCAAAATTCATAGACTGTTACTCAGAATTGATAAAGAGGTGTAGGGTTATAAAAATAATGGATTATAAATGGGAATTCAAAGACAAGCTTTGTCTTCAAAATGGATCTTTTAATTTAGTTTTCTTTTTCATTGTCTGCATATCTATTAGATACCTTTCTATTGAAACTGCAATCAATTTCCCATAATGCACTTTATTTTCAAATAAACACCTTACAACAAAAAATAGTAACAAAAGATACAGTAGCTGAATCTTACTAAAATAATTAGAACTTAGCAAAACATTCAATACTTGCTAAAAATAATATGGAAATATGTGTCGGGATATTGTAAGCAGTCATTATAATGTACAAAAAAATGTCTTTTGGTAGTAACTGACAGAATTAAAGGAAGAAAAAAATTTGCAAGCGTAGCATTCTTCTTTTTTCTAGGTATTTGTAATCAACTGTCAAAAGAAATCAATTGTAAACAATAAGGATGCAGATCATAATCAATTAGACACATATTGTTCCTAAAGTAATCTTGAAATAAAAAAGAGAATTCTAGAAGTAATCTGGCCAGATTATTTGTCAAATGGATAAAAAAACAAATAACCACATATCTACACACATATATACTTAGTATAAAATTGCCCATAGAGATACTTCTTTTTTGTTTTGATTTGCAGGTACAGAGCATTTTAAGAGTATTGTCAATCTATTAACTAAAATATGTGACTAATATTATCAATAAAACCTCGTCCTATCAAGATTCGAGCAACTGTGCTGTGCACCTGAAAGATTTAACTCTAAATTTCACCTTGTATTAATTAGAAAGTAAAAATCAAAGATACTATCAATGTCTTCTTCAAGGAGAATGGGGATAAAATTTAGGGTAGAGCCTAATTTTTGGTACCAAAACCAAATTTACTACTGGAGTTAATTTAAAGGTTTGATCTGAGGCTTTTATTTGTTCTTTTTAAGATTTTATTTATTTGAGAGCGAGAAAGAGAAAGACAGAGACAGTGCATGCACGCATGGTGGGGGGAGGAAGGGGCAGAGGCAGAGGGAGAAGCAGACTCCTCCCTGAGTAGGGAGCCCACTGCCACGGAGCGGGGCTGGATCCCAGGGCTCTGAGATCGTGAATGAGCAGAAGTCATAAGTTTAACCAACCAAGCCACCCCCGTACCTCCGATCAAAGGCTTTTAATAAACATTAAAGTTTGCAATAAATCTATTAAAAACTTTTAAATTCAACTGCAGGTTCATAGACAGTATTTGACAATAGAAAATTGTCATGGGTAAAGGGAAAGATTTTTCAGAAACTAAGGAGAATATCTCAGATAGCACTTGATACAAACAAGATTTTTATTTCTGCTCCCCTCCCCAACCAAGATTCTTTACGTCCAGTATTTCACCAAGCAGAATTAAAGGAGAATTTTACATTTTGAAATACCAGCATTTGCAAGGAGTGATGTTATAACACATAAAAACAAAGAAATGAAGCATTAGGCAACTCACTTTTTAATAAAGATTTTGTGCTCTGAGAACTGGCAGGCAGAAAATGAAAATAATTTTCAATTTTTGTTTAAGCCCTGATAAAATAAAGGCAACAAATTTACTTGAATTGCTTGGGCCCATGTAGGACAAAGATTAAGAGATACCCCTGACTCTGATGGGCTGACAAAGAAAACTCTGGATCAGATTTCCTGGATCAGTACAGAATCATGCATGCCATTACTGGCTATAAGGTTTCTTGATACCATAGACAGCAGATATTTATCAGAAACAAATGCAAATAGTGAAAATCCCATGATGAAATTATCAGGTAAGCATGTATTCCTCTAAGTCTCAACTCATTAATGTCATTAATGCTATAAAAATTTTCCCTGGTTTCCAAGTGCAGATAAAAAATTCTTTTCTCTAATAAAAAAAATTCTTTTCTCAACCTCTATAAATTAAGACACTTATAAAATGTGTGTTAAATATGGCTTAGGAATTTATAAATTCTTGTTACAAAGGGGGAATAAAGTAATTATAACTGTAACAGATTTTTCTTAAAATCTATTAATTGCCTACCTAAGAGAAATTAACAAAAACTTAATATCAGCTTTAGTTTTTACCTTCACAGAGTTGATCAAGTTAACATTAAATTCAAGCATAGATAATTCTAGTATTGATTGCAAGGTCCTCTAAAAATTAAATATTCACATCAAATATTTTAGCATTTTTCTATTCTGCCTAGGAATTTTAACCCCAAGTACATTTTGATGTTTTTCTTCTAGGTAGGCAAAGTATTAGAAGACCAAGGACAAAAAATTTTAATGGGGTAAAGATAATGTCACAACAAATAAGCTTTTCAATGATTGTCAAAGAAGTAATGGGGAAATGTTTACATTCTTAGCTATGTGTAACTCTCTTTAGAAAGAGCATGATATATTTGATGAAATAAAAGTCATAAAATATTTAAATAATTAAAAAGTGAAATTAAAATTAACAATTTAAAAATTTAAATTTGCTCAGATACTTTGAAAGAAATAAAGTGATTGCTGCAATGGGTTTTGGTTTGATTAAGACTGGAGAACATATCATTCCTATACATCTTTCTATCTGCTTCAACTAATAGATACTTGATCCAAAATACTTATTTAACATTTATACATAATGACTAAAAGAAGAAAATTAAATTCCAGACATATCTGACTTTCATTTGTTTACATACTATATATGGAAGAGCAGTGACTCAAACTGCCGTGTGTGTGTGTGTGTGTGTGTGTGTGTGTGTGTTGTATTTTCAGTTTATTCATTCATCTATCGATAGGCCCTTACATTGTTCCCATATCTTGGCTATTCTGAATAATGTTGCACTAAATATAAGCATGCAAATATCTTTTCAGTATACTGAATTTATTTCCTTTGGATATATACTCAAACGTGGGGATGCTGGATCATATGGCAGTTTTTGGGTTTTTTTTTAATTTTTTGAGGAGCCTCCATAATATTTTCCATAGGGTCTGCACGAGTAACGTGAGCTTATTTGATTTTTAGTAAACCTAGGCAGAATCAAAATATTATATTTAATGATGATAATTCTAAAGATCTGCCTGTCTTGAATCAATAAACTTAAACGAACTTTTGTTTTTTATTATTTTATTCCTTTTTATTTTATCTAAAAATAGAACAATATAACTCGGTATTGCCACTTCCGGGTATTAATCTAAAAAAATGATAATACTAATTAGGAAAGATACATATACCGCTATGTTCATTGCAGCATTTGTTTACATCAGCCAAGATGAGGAAACAACTTAAGTGTCCACTGATGGATGAATGGATAAAGAAGGTGCGATAGATCTATAATATATATGTAACATGATATATATAATAAAATATTACTCAGCCATAAAAACAATGAAATCTTGCCATTGGGGTCAACATGGATGGATCTTGAAGTTATTATGCTAAGTGAAATCAATCAGAAAAAGACAAATACCATATGAGTTCACTTTGACGTGTCATCTAAAAATCAAAACAAATGAACAAAACAAAACAATCAAACACGTAGATACAGGGAACCGACTGGTGGTTGTCAGAGGCCAGGAGGGTTAGGGGAAGGTTAAAATGGGTAGAGGGGGTCAAAAGGTACCAACTTCCAGTTACAAAACAAATAAATCATGGGGATGTCATTGAGCGCATGATGAATTGCCTATGTTCAGTTGCTAAAGGAGTAAACCTTAAAAGCTCCCACTGCAAGGAAAAAAAAAAGTGACTTTACATGGTGGATTGTAACCAGACTTGTGATCCTTTCCGAGGGTGTACAAAGAGTAAATCACTACATTGTACCCCTGAAAGTACTACAGTGTCATATGTCGATCATACCTCAATAAAAAATAAATAATAAGCTCCTTTCAAACTCAATGTCACCATCCAATTTGGTCAGTGTCTCAGCATAGAGCTACTTTTAAACCAGGACAGCAACAAAGATCAAGTATCTTGTTAGGTTTCAGCCTAGATACACATTAAATAATGCTGGCAGGATTAAGAAAATCCACGGGCACAAAGGGGGTCCCCAAAGAGTGAAAAGACTCGTCTCCCCAGCTGCAGGCCACTCTCAAAGACGACCAGAGAAGGGCAGACAGACCATCCCCCCGGGATCTCGCATAGTTCTCCGAACCCACGCCACAAATGCAGGGCAAAGCCACATTTCTGCTCGGCCACATCGAGCCACAAACAGCGCGCAGCCACCTTTCTGTCTGGCTACACTGGGGCCCCCGAACCTGGCAGTTGCCAAGCCAGGTCCTCAGGAAACAACCGAAGACGTAAGAGAGGCCACAACTATTCCCGGGAGAGAAAGGATCCGCAGCCGGTCCTTCCTCGGGGGCATCCGAGTTTGGAAACGGAGGGACATGGCGCAGTCGTACCTTCCTTTCTGCAGCAGGCGCCGCAGGTGGAGATCTGGGGCAGCTGGCTTTCGCAAGAATCTTACCTTTCACAGGATTCCGCCCGTTTCCCCAGGGCCCGTCTGCAGGCTCCAGAGCGGGGAGAGGGTCCCGGCAGGTCGCCTCTGGGTCACCGGGAACTGCAGGGGGCACAAAATTTCCCGCTATTTGTACAGTGAGTGCTTAACGGGGGCTGGTTTTTCTCTAGGCCCCTCCTCCTGGAGACGCTTAACCGTTCTCCGGTGGGGCAGCTGCCATTCAGCATTATTTTCGGTGGGTTGACCTGCTTGTGGAACCTTAAGAACAGAATCTGACTCACCTGAGACCCCACAGTGGCCTCAGCCCGGTTTCTAGAACAGGCCCATGGAGGGGGCTCCAGGGTGGCTCAGTCGGTCAAGGGTCGGCCTCCCGCTGCGATCCTGAGTCTGCTCCTTCCTCTCCCTCCGCCCCTCTGCCTGCTCGTGCTCTGCGTCTCTCTCAGATCAAGAAAACGTCTTACATAAACCGGACCTATGCCAAGCGCGGACCGGTCTGCTTTCTCCCTGGGCCCCGTGGGACGCGGCCCCTCTGGTTTCTAAGTCGGACGAGTCCCACGGCGGACCCACGCGGTCCGGTTTCTAAATGAGACCCCGCACCCGGTCCGGTTTCTCAATCAGACCCCCCCACCCGGTCCGGTTTCTGAATCAGACCCCCCACCCGGACCGGTTTCTAAATAAGACCCGGACCGGTTTCTAAATGAGACCCCCCACCCGGTCCGGTTTATCAATCAGACCCCCCCACCCGGTCCGGTTTCTAAATGAGACCCCCCCCACCCGGTCCGGCTTCTGAATCAGACCCCGCACCCGGACCGGTTTCTAAATAAGACCCGGTCCGGTTTCTAAATGAGACCCCGCGCCAGGTCCGGTTTCTCAATCAGACCCCCCACCCGGTCCGGTTTCTCAATCAGACCCCCCACCCGGTCCGGTTCGGAACAGGGACCCGGCAGACTCCAGCGGGTTTCCGGAGGACCCGGTCCAGGGAGGGAAGAAAAGAAGCTCCCGCCAAGTCCGGAAGCTCCTGCTGGCCGCGCTGCCGAGCGGGGCCCTGGGACAGCAGCCGGCCCAGGCCCCCCGGAGGCTGCAGGAGGGCCCTGAGCGCTGCAGGCCCCACAGGTACCGACACCCGCTCGCTCTCTGCCCCCGCGCGCTGTGCGCTGTCCTCCCAAGGGGTAAACTGAGGCACACGAGACCTCCTGGGAGTTTCCGTGAGCAGAACGGGATGCAAGGGGGTCCACCCCCAACTGCGCATGGTTGAGATCGTCCCACCACGTGGAGCCTGGGGAGAGGCTTTTGTGGAGAAACGGCGGAAGCAAAGTAAGGAGATTTATTTTATTCATTTATTTGATAGAGAGAGATCACAAGTAGGCAGAGAGGCAGGCAGAGAGAGAGGAGGAAGCAGGCTCCCTGACCAGCAGGGAGCCCGACGCGGGTCTCGATCCCAGGACCCTGAGATCATGACCTGAGCCAAAGCAGAGGCTCGAACCCGCTGAGCCCCCCAGGCGCCCTAAGGAGACCTTTAAATGGCCGTAGCTTAAAGCCCACCGCGCGGTTCGGGACGGGTCGTCCTTCGCGGTTCGGCTTTCTGACCCGGAGGCCGTGAAGGCCGAGGTTTCTGTGGGCCGAGGACGGAGAGCCCGCTCAGGCTCGCAGCCTCCTCGCTGGAGTCACTGGGCAGTTGTGTGAGCTCCTGATACGGAATCTGGGACAGTCACCCCCTTATCAGATTTGCACCTGTGTATGGTTTGCAGGTGTTTTCGCCTATTTCACAGGTTGCCTTTTCATTGTGTTGTTTCTCTTGTTGTACAGAAGCGTCGTTGGTTGCATGGGATCTCGTTTGTGCATTTCGGTTTTGCTGCCTGTGCTTGGGTGTCCTGTCCACATAATCATTGTGAAGACCAATGCCAGGCAGCTTTTTCCTTATGATTTCTAGGATTTTTATGGTCTCGGTTCTTACCTTTAGGTCTTTAACCCGTCTTGAGTTAGTTTTGAGTGTGGTGTGAGATGAGGGTACAGGTTTGGTCTTTTGCATGTGGATATTGTGTTCCCAACACCATGGACTGAAGAAACTGTCCTTTTCCCGTTGTGTATTTTTGGTGCTTTTGTCAAAGGTTAGCTTACTGTGTATGTGGGGGTCCATTTCTGGGGTCTTTATTCTATTCCATGGGTCTATGTGTTTGTTTTTATGCCAGTGACGTGCTGTTTTGATTATATAGCTAACAGTGCTTCTACAGTAGTCTATGGAAAAGAAGGGGCTGAAACTGAATTATTTTAGCCTTCTATTTCTTAAATTATAACATTTCTGTAATTTTCTTTTAAAACATCTTAGAAATGTGAAAAACAGGGCGCCTGGGTGGCTCAGTGGGTTAAAGCCGCTGCCTTCGGCTCAGGTCATGATCCCAGGGTCCTGGGATCGAGGCCCACGTCGGGCTCTCTGCTCAGCAGGGAGCCTGCTTCCTTCTCTCTCCTCTCTGCCTGCCTCTCTGCCGACTTGTAATCTCTCTCTCTGTGTCAAATGAATAAATAAAATCTTTAAAAAAAAAAAAAAAAAAGAAATGTGAAAAACTAAGGTTTAATAGCGTCAACCAGAATTCCATATCAATACTCAGCACAAAAAGATGGGTATGATTCTTATTTACTATATGTATAAAACTCTCCCAAACATAAGACATACAGTGGATATTGAATGTGACTTGAGTAAACAGTGCATCTCCCTATTATTGATTAATAATAATAATTATAATAATAATATTAATTATAATAATTATAATAATAATATTAATTGTTGCTTATAATAGCAACAATTTCAAAAGCTGAAGAATTACTCACAGATCTTGAAGAAAGGTCTACTCTTCTTTACAAAGTGCAAGACACAAAGATTTAGATTAATGCTGGGCTTTGCTCATTATGCTTATTTTCTCTTTTTGATGGAGTTAGTCAATAGGGGAAGTCAAATAGAGAAGAGGTTTTGAGAAATATGTGACTTTTGTAGCTTCATTGGGGTCCAAATTGATAAAACCACCTAAAGCATATTAACTTAAATGGTTAGTCTTTAGATTTTATAATTTAGGCTTCCTGTTAAAGAACTATTCCTGCTGTAGATACTGACATGAATCATGAATGGTGATCTAAGCAGAAACAGTTTTTTAGTGAAGCTGTCATTTTCGATTCCTCAAATATTTCGACAATTTGTTTCTGATAGTTCAGTGGGAATGACTAGAAATTTCTTGTCTATGGCAGACAGCTGATGCAGGCAGGTCAGGTCTGAAGATCCTGAGGGGGTTTCCACAGGACCAGTGAAGAGGGTCCTTGGTTTCACACAGGATGGAAATCAAACGTGAACTGCAGGAGGTGAAAGCAGAATTTACTGAAGATATCTAAATAGAGAGACAGACAGAAAGACTGAACATCTGTCCGTCTGGGAAGAAAATGGGAAGGAAAAGAGGGAATCTTGACTTTGTTCAGGGTCTGAGGGTTTTTATTGAGGACAGCAGTTTGGTGTCTGTATACCTTCAGGGCCCTATGAACCACTTGGAACAAAGAAGAAGGCCCAGGTATTATTCTTTGGAGCCAGGGGGCCTTAGCATCTAGCTGTTTGGTGACTAGATGTCTAACACTGTGAGTCGTCGAGTGTCTGTGGTCTGGAAGATGCATGAGATAGCTTCCTCCAGTCATCTCCCCTGGTCCTTCCTTAGATGTCATCTGTTCAAGAAAAATCATTAACTCCTTGTCCCTTACAAGAAGGACATATGCTGGGTGCATTACAAGGCATGTGCAAAGTAGAGTGGAGGTGCAGGTCCTAGCAAGAAGAGAAGCAGGAAAAGGAGCATAAAGCAGATTGGTATGAAGTCCTTCAGTTTTCCTATCTCACACTAAATGCGCCTGCTTAGATTCGTGCTGTGGTTGTTTCAGATTTGGGCAGTAGTGAAAAAGTTGTAGTGGTTGAGGGCAGAGAACCTATGGGCATAATTAGGTATAAAGCTGTGTAGATCCTAAAGACAAGGCCACAGTACAAAAGATTCTTTTGTAGGACTCTAGAAGAAATCAGTTAATTTGAATAATACTTAATCATCTCATGCTTTGATATTTAGAATTAAATATCAATTTTCCTTTTATGATTCTTTGAGAACATTTAGAATTTCAGAGCAAACTGTTTCTTTATTCATATAAGACTTACTTTGGTAAAACTAGTAAATAAAGACATAAGCAGACATAATAGAATGTATGTGCTATGGTTGTCCTTAAAAGCATGCAGATAAGTAAAAACAATACCTCAAAAATGAATAAACAATTACAATATTTTGGCACTAGGGCTTAAATACAAACTGAAGTGGGGCAATGTGTGAGCTCAGTAAATGAAAGTCTACTTAAAAAATGTGTGTATCAAAAAAAAATGTGTGTGCATCAGTCTTAAGCAGATGATGAAACCCATTCTTTGAATTCTGTTACCAAAAAGCAGGCCTGATTTCTTATAATCAAGTGACTCTGTAAAAAGTGTTTAAAATAATGAAGGTGACTGTACATCTAAGTTTTCTGACTTATAAGGAAAATAATGGATTGCATTTCTCTATACCTAAGCCGCGGTATTTGTATTTTGCATATTATATTGTCCTGTCAGGGAAGCTTTGGGTGATACTTAATCACAGAATTGCCATTGACTTATTACTTAGAGCTTATTAATGTTAAGTATTTGGGTTCCATGTTATTTTAGCATCATTATTTCGAACAAAACAGAAATTAATAAAATATTCATAGATATAATTAGTCATGAATATTAAAAAGCCTCTAATTCACACATTCAATCAACTAATTATCCATAAAAATATATTTACTATGTGAATTGGGGTCTACCAAGTGCCATTTTGGCAGATATAGTGAATACTTCCTGCCAGAAGCAGTATTTCATCTTTTCTTTAGCAGAAAGAGAAATAAAGTACACAAGAGAGATAGCGGTATGTTCTTAATCAGGAGCTTGGAAACTGCATCATAGCCCATCCCATTACGTGCATCATTACAGTTACTAATATTTTTATATGTGTTTTCTTTTTATGAAAATGCCCTGAGTGCCATGCAATTACACATACTACAAAATGTACTTGACATTAAATTACAAGATTCTGAAAATCCAAATTTAAATTCCCATAACCTGATCTTTTTATTAATAGTGTTCTTATTCCTACCATACCTACCCTGCTTTCCCCATTATCCCTTTCTTTCTTACCCACACTAGTACTTGTGTATCAGAAATTATATTTTTTGTTTATTTATCTAAGTGTTTTGAGCCATTCTTTTACAACTGACACTGTAATTAGCTTTGGCTGTGGTTTTCATATTGTCTCTTACACTTATTTTCTCATCAAACATCATGCTAGTTACAAACTTGTTTACACACACACATACACAAAATCTATAGCAAACCACCACCAACAAAGATAGATGGTAAAATTCAACTTGGTATTTACAATCTTTTGGAAAGTTATAATTACATTCACTGTATAAAAATGTTTGATAATTGATTCTTGATGACTAAAAAGCAGAAGGATTCGATGATCCTTGTACATTGTATAGTTGGGTGCTCTACAGTAAATTATGTTGCATTAAATGATGTTGAGGACAGGGTGTTCTGACAAGTGATGCCTTGGAAATTACAGCAAATAACTTATTTACAATTTAGGCTTATGCTTTGATTTGATAATTATAAAAAATATCTTCCTAAGTCATTAAAATATTATTTAAGTTACAGTTCTAGCAACTATAATTCTAAGTAATACAATTTATTTTTTGAAAAAGAATATAATTTAGATTTTGTAATGTATCTTTATGCTTGCTTTGAAATAAACCTTAATTACTGATGATTTGTATAAATCTGGCTATACGTGTGGAAAAAATTGATATATGTGTCAGCTACATTTTACTGAAGCTATCACCTCTCATTTGTAAGATTATAATGTAATGGCTTCAAAGACTTTCATTTTAAGTTTTAGAAAGATATCTTATTTTTATAGAAACTGCATGGAGACATGTTTTTTTGGTACATTTACATAATGCAAAATGATTACCACCATATAGTTAGCTAACACCTCCGTCAGGTCATATAACTACTACCTTTTATTTGTTTGTTATATGTCAATTATAGCTCAGTAAATCTGCAGATGGGGAAAAGGTAGAATGGAGAGGAATCATTAATGTGGTCTTACCCCCATTTCTTATTATTAAAAATAGAAAGAAAATTGGAAGGTCAGGTTGCAAGTAATTTGAAGATAAAGCTTTTACAATTCATATCATCGTGTGTCACTTGGAACTCTGTGCACATATTTGGATTTCCTTAAAAGTGACCTAACTGCCATACATTATAATTAATGATAAAAGGTTTTTTAGCATCTCAACTAATTAGTGAGATCTGCATTAATATATCCAAGCATCAAATAAATATAAAGGTATAATTATCTATTAGATATTTGTAAAACTTCTAAACTTTTCAAAGAACTTTGGAAGGTTTTCAGTGAACTTTGAAAATACTCTTTAAAGCACTTTAGAACTAAAAAAAATACCCATTAAAGTGAAACTTTAGCAACCAGATTCAGGTATAGTCGGCTTTTGTGTTACTGTTTTTTTTTCTCTAATAGTCATAAATCGTAAATGAAGTAATGTATGGTACATCAAATTGAATATCGAATATCAAACCATTTATTCCACTGACTAAAAATACAGTATTTTATAGGGCTGCCTGGGTGGCTGAGTTGTTAAGCGTCTGCCTTTGGCTCAGATCATCTCTGGGTCCTGTATGCCTTGGGCTCCCTGCTCTGCAGTAGCCTGCTTCTCCACCCTCCGACCCTCCCTCCGCTTGCGTGCCCTCCCTTGCTCGCTCTCATAAATAAATAAAAAAGAATAATAATAAAAAAACTTCAAAAAGTTTAATAAAAGTCATCAAGGTATCTGCTGTAACATTTTAAGATTAATTACAATGCCATCATTTTATACTTAGGAAAGGAATTTTGTCACCTTTCAAGATAATTATGGATTTACTGAGGCTGATTACAGGTTTTTCAGTTCTAGGCTGCCTTGATTTCCCAGCCACATCCTGACTGTCTCTTCTCCTGGATCTCCAACTACCTGCCATGGTGGGGTTTTATCAATGCTAAGCTCCTTAACCCGCATTCTCTTGGAAATGCTGTAGTCTCATTCTGGAAGAATTCTCCCTGTATCTTTCCAATTGGCAATTTGCTACAAATGCTCTGGATCCTAGCTTGAATATCACTTGCTCAGCGAAGTTTGTTATGAATAACCCAACATTATCTTGTCCTCTCTCCATTGAAGAAATCAATGTTGTTGATTTCTGGTCATTTGTTCCAGTGTTTCTTTTATTTTTTTAATTTATTTTTTAAAGATTTTTGTCTACTTGAGAGAGAGTGAGCTCATGAGCAGAGGGGAGGGGCAGGGGAGAAGAAGAGGAACAAGCTGAGTCCCCGCTGAGCTAGGAGCCAATTGGGGAGGGGGCAAGCCTTGATCCCAGCATCTGGAGACCATCACCGAAGCCAAAGTCAGATGCTTAATCAAGTGAGCCACCCGGGCACCCATCCAGTGTTTCTTTTAAAAACCGAAAGCAAAATCGGGTACATATTCATATTGTTTTCCATTCTGTTGTGCAAATATTTTCATCATTCCATACCTTGCTTATGCATTAACAAGCCTGGGGCTCTTTAAATGTTATACAATTGTGCATAGCAAATATAATGTACAGAAAGGTTCTCATTTTACTTGTATGATTATAAAATATTCCATTATAATGATATATAATCTTCAAATATCATGTCCTGATATATAGATACTTGAAGTCTTCACTTTCTTTCATAAAAAAACAAACACCTTGTATATATTTCATTTTGTATCAGGATCTTGCGGGCCTCATGCAATTGTTGGGACATCTTCCCCTCTCTTCTATTATTTAATCGTTTTCTTTCTATTTACTCAAATAATTTGAATTGAAATGGTATTATTACTCTATAATTCTTAGATATTTACCTGGAAGCTCTTTGAGAGTGGAGATTTTTTTGTTGGTGGTGGTTTTTGTTTATTTTTGTTTTTGTGGGGAGGCTTTTACCTATTAAATTCTTTAATGAATAGAGGAGTCTTGTGACATCTGTGTCTTTTGAGAAATTTTCTAGTCTCAACTATCTTTCTGAAACTGTTAGCTTAGAGTATTGCATAGTGGTCTTTTAATATCTTTTCAGTATTTTCAGATCTTGATTATCTTGATTATCGTGATTATCACCCCTGTTTTATTCTTGACAGTAGTTTCCCCTCTCTCATCTCTATTTACTCTGTTTTCCTTAGTTTTTCTCTCTCTGTTGTGATTTTCCTATTTTATCTGTTGTAATTTCTGGTCACTTGAATTTTTAAAAAACTCTATCAATCAGTAATTCTTATCTCTACTTTGTCCACAGAAGAAGCAGAAAAAGAAATAGGTTGTAAATGTGTCAGATATTTTCACAAACATAGTTACCTGTGATGACGAATGCATACTGACTAATTTGGCAGTTTGAGAAAGCTCTAAAAATTGGATTTTGTTGGTCTTAGGTGATATCTGAAAGATGGTCTAGAAATACTACTCTGCAGCACTCATCTATTCAGTATGCTGAGTGAATATTTAAATAAGAATCTCATCTGTTCTTTTAGAGACTCTAATTTCTTATTTTCTGCATTATGGTGCATCTTTCCATAATTTGGTCCCTGTGACTCTTGTTATTTTATAGCTCACTGACTGAAGGATTAAAAGAAGAGGCTATGGCTATTATTTCTTTTGTATTGTAGATGGAATGATAATAGCCAGGTTATCTGGAACAGTGGTGAAGAATAAAACAAAGCCAGGGGCGTACCCAAAAAGATGAGCAGACAGTGGTGGTTCTTATTGCAAATCCTGAAGTTACAAAGTGTTACAATTCCTTGTAACATTTCCACACAGTTATCTTTATTATTAAAAATATGTAAATAAATATTTCCAATTTCATAAAATATTTTATATCTGTTTTCCTCTGAAAAGAAATTATTATTGTATTGGTCCAATTAGGAACTCTGTTTGTTCCTTTATTTGTATTGCTCTAATTACCCATTGATAAAAGTCTGTCAGTGGGTAATGCCTGAGAACATTATCAAATGGTTTGGTAATGATTCATGCAGAGCAGAGAGATCTTTCTTTATTTGCCTAATCAGTATCACACTTTTCAATTTGCCCAGATCATTACCTCTGGCCTGTCTCTCAATACCACTGGGGCCCAAAAATTTAGCTAAAAATTCTAAAATATAAAGCATCAGTTGCTGTTAAATTGTTCTTTTCTATCTAAACTACTGAAAAGATTAGAGTATAAATAGTACATACTGGATGAAATTCTATCAAGAAGTTTTAATATCTTCTGCAAATATTAAATGCTTTAGAAAATGTTTCATAAAATTTAAGAGAATATTTTTACATCACAGGTGTATTTACATACAGGTAGAAAAACTCCAAAGTCAGTTCCTGCATAGTTTTTTATACCTTCATTTACTTTACTTGAATTTTTCTTCAATGCTAAGTCCTGAGTAATAATAGTTTCATTTGTTTGTTTGCTTATTTATTTATTTATTTTGGTGTGTAACATATTGGTCCTATAATAACATAGTACTGTGAGTGTGAAAGCTTGTTTGGTGATGTGTCATATAGGGGATGCATTTAATACATATTTTGGTCAATATCATTTTGTTTTTCTTTTTATTTCTCATTTGCTATATTTTTAAAATCATTTTAAAGAGATTAAACTATTGCGTAACTACTGTGTGATACATACTGTTTTCCATGGTAGTGATAACATCTAATTTTTCTTAAGCACTGCTATGTCTCAGGTAATGTGCTCACCATTGTAAGTGAATTGTCTAAATGTATTATGATCCCATGATGTAGTTTCATTTTTAGCTCCACTTTATAGATGAAGAAGCAGAGGTTTATCCGGGATAAATGAGTTACCCTGAAGTTACACTTCTAGGATGTGGCAGAGTTAGGATTCGAATCTAGTCATTTGGATTACAGCATTTAAGAGCTTAGCCACTACTTTTGCTTTTAAATTCACAGAGCACACTCTTGGGAAATATTTTTCTAAAATATTTTTCTAAAAGCCAAATTTTCACGTGTTGATTCCATATTCCTCTTCTAATATATGTCCACAGCTAATAATGGAGGCAGGACATTTGTCTTTTGGACAGAGGGAGCCATATTAGCAGTATCTTTCTTGATTACAAGCCCAAAGAATCCCATTACACCTTCTTGTTACTCCTGTCAGGCAGAGGTGCTAGTGAGTCAAGCAGGTAGTTTACTTAATAATTGATAAAAGTCAACAGAGGAGGCAACAAATTTGCAGTTCCTAGGAGCTTGCTTGAGCAGGCAAACTCAAGGCAACGTTTTTAATACAAGTTCTATCTTCTCTCATGATTTGATTCTCTTGATGGCAATGACCTTTCTTCCCCAAGCTTCTCTCAAGGTCACCATTGATATTTTCTGTTCTAATTAATGCTTATTTCACTTAACATTCTTCTCAAATGCAGGCATGCCTACAAAAATACCAACAGAAGTCTCAGCAACATGGGATCAGACTCAGTCTGTGTTCTAAAATTATGACTTCTAAATAAAATCCAAATAAGAATGAGGCTATGAATGAATGAGATAAATTATCATTAGGTCCACCCACTCAACATTCAGTGTTGGATCAGGTTGAGAATAATCAGTATGGATCTTCTGTTCACAAAGAAGTCAACTGAGAGTCACTGATTGAGAGAAATTCTAAAAATCTGTGTACACACTGCCAATTCCTTAATTAGGGTTTAGTTCTTTTCCCTGTTTTCATCTTTCTCTCATGCCCTTGCCCTCTCTGCCCTTGGGGATGACTTTGAGTTATCCTTTCTTCTCTGTAAGAAATATCTAGTCCTGTAGATAAAAGCCAAATCCACATACATCACTGAGATAAAAATGTCTATACCTTAAGATTCCTATAAGACTAGGGGCACCAACCCTAAAAATCTAAGAAGTTTATGGTCTTATAGACAGATCTAAGAGGCATGCTTTGAGATATTTAGGGACTTTTTTTTCTCTGCCTGAATAATTCTCAAGGCATTGAGACCATGTGTTTTTAAGAGCAATCTGGAATTAATTTCTGCTGGGAAGTCAAATGTTGATGTATCATCGTCATTTAGAGAGGCTGAAATAAGTTAATGATTTTATCTTTGAACTTACTATGTGTGTGTGTGCATGTGTATGCATATTCATCAATTCTAAGTGTACAGTACAGTAAAGTTTGGAGTATATATACAGGGAGGTAACCATCGCCAGAATCACAATATAGAGCAATTCTGTTATGCCGAATGTTTCCTCATATATTTTTGGAATCTGGATCCTCCCCCAAACCCCAACCATGGCAACCATGGATCATTTCTTCCTATAGGTGTAGACTGTGTGTGTGTGTCTGTGTGTGAAATTTTGTGTAAATGAAACAATAGAGTATGTTGTCATCTGTGTCTAGTTTCTTTTATTTACCACGATCCTTGTGACATTTATCCAAGTGATTTTTTTATCATTAGTTTTTTGTTTTTATTGCTACGTAGTTTATCATTATATGCATACACTATACTTTGTTTATTCCTTGAATAGATTTCACCTGAAACTAATATAATGTTAAATATACTTAAATAAAAAGTAGGTGATGGGCAAAAGGGTTATGTGCAGTTTGGCTTACTATGAATTCACATTTTTGTTATAAATATTTGTGTAGGAGAAAACATACATTTTTATTTCTCTTGGTAAAATGGAATAGGATTAGCATGGTAATATGGAAAGTGTTTATTTAACTTTTTAAGAAATTGCTAAATTGTTTTTCAAGGCAGCTGTAAAAATTTGTATCCTGTATCAGGTGTTTGAGAATTTAGTTCTCAGCATCCTTGTTAAACTTGGTATTGCCTGACTTTTACAATTTTAGTCATATCAATATCATTTTGCTTTTTTTATTTTTATTGAGGAATAATTGGCATATATCACTTAAGCGTATAACATGATGGTTTGATTTACATATGGTGTGAAATGCTTACCAGATAGGTTCAGCTAACATCCATCTTCTCATATAGATATAATGAAAAGAAAAGAAAAGAAGAGTCTTCTAGTGATGAGAACTCTTAGAATTTACTCTCTTAACAATATTCCTATACATTATACATCAGTGTTATCCAATATGTCATTTGCAAATATCCTCTTCTGTTCCATCAGTTGCATTTTAGTTTTGTTGATTGTATCAATTGGAAGGTATCTTCGTGTCTTAAATGAGTCTCTTATTAGCAGCATATCAATGTGTCTTTTTTTTTTTTTTATCCATTCTGATACCCTGTGTCTTTTTATTGGAGCGTTTAATCCATTTACATTCAGGGTGATTACTGAAAGGTATGCATTTGGTGCCATTGTGTTACCTGTGAAGTAGATTGTCTCTCTTCCTTTCTAGTCTTTGTTGCCCTTGGTCTCTATTTTCCCACTCAAAGGGTCCCCTTTAATATTTCTTGCAGAGCTGTTTAAACATTCATGAGCTCCTTTGGTTTTTGTTTGTCTTGGAAATTCTTTATCTTTCCTTCTATTCTGAATGACAGCCTTTCTGGATATGGTATTCTTGGGTGCATATTTTTCCTATTCAGCACACTGACTATATCATGCCACTCTCTTCGGGCCTTTCAAATATCTGTGGACAGATCTGCTGCTAACTTTGTCTGCCCTTGTAGGTTAAGGACCTTTTGTCCCTAACTGCTTTCAGAATTTTGTCTTTTATCTTTGTATTTTGTAAGTTTCACTATGATATATCTTGGTGTTGACCTGTTTTGTTGTTTGAGGGAAGCTCTCTGTGCCTCTTGGGCTTGAATACCTGTTTTCTTCCCAAGATTAGGGAAATCATCCGCCATACTTTGTTCAAATGAACCTTCTGCCCCTTTTTTCCTGCTCTTTCTCTTCTAGGATTTCTATGATATAGCCATTACTGCTTTTTATGGAGTCACTCATTTCCATAAGTGTATTTGTAATCTAATACTTTTCCTCTTTTTGGCTCCATTACTTTCCATAATTTTGTTTTTCATATTACCTGTTCAGTCCTCTGCTTCTTCCATCCTCATTGAGATTACATTCAGTCATTTTTTGCATCTTAGTTATAGCATTTTTTTTAAATTTCGGCTTGACTAGTTTTTAGGCTTTTTATCTCTCCAGCCAGAGTTTTTCTGGTGTCTTCTATGTTTCTTTCAAGCCCAGCTAGTATTCTTATTCTTCTAAATACTTATTCACATATATTGCTTATATCTGTTTTGAACATATCCCTGGCTGTGATTTTCTTCTTGCTCTTTGTTTTGGGGAGAATTCCTCCATCTTGTCATTACGTTTAGGTTTCTGTCTTTTTATGTTATGAAAGCTTGTTATGTTTCCTGCTTCTGAGAATCATACTGTATTATGAAGGGGACATACACTGTCCAGGGCCTGGTGCTTCAGGAAGTGTTTCTCATGTATGCTGTGTGCCTTGGCTGTTGTGTTTTGGCTGCTCTTTTCCACAGGTTGGTCCTCTGCAGAGTTCCAAAGAAAAAGGAAGAAGGAAAAAGAAAAGAGAAAAAAAGAAGGAAGCCTGATCTAAAAAATAAGAAAAGGAAACAAATAAGCAAACTAAGAAATGAACAGAAACTACAAGCCTGATTCAAACAAAGCAACACAAAACAGAACAAACACCTGGTCCTATTTATGCCAGAACCAAAGAACTGAAGCTGAGGCTTTGGCGCACTCTGTGATCATTAGACTGGTGCATCAGAGGGTCAGCGGGGCTTGTCCGAGGGACAGGTCCGCTATGCTGGCTCACAGTCAGACCTGCTCTAGTGAAGATGTCCCTGCTGGGCCCGGGGGTGAGGTTCAGTGGGCTGGGGGGTGGATGATGGCATCACCCTTCCCCTGTCCCTGGGGAGGAGAACTCACTGCTGCTGCTGCTGTCAGGAGGCCCTCACAGAGAAGTGAACAATCTCCCGCTCTGTGTCTCTGGCTTTTAGTAGGATCTTTGCCCTCAACTTGTCTGTGCCGGGCCCTGGGCACCTCTGTAACTCTGGCCCATGGCTGGGATTCAAAACTCCAAATTGGAAAGGACTCAGCCCGCTGTGGGCCCGCTCCCCTTCCCCAGAGGTGAGCCTCACAGCTCTCCAGCACCATTCTGTGTCAGAAGAGCAGTCACACGGCTGTGAGTCTATGGTGACACACAGAGAAAAGTTGTAACCAGGTTATCTGTGCTCTGCACAGGGCTCTGTTCTCTGCTGTTGAACGCTGCTCGTTGGCACCCAGCAACCCTCCTGTCCTGGAGAGGCCAGATACCCTCTTCCAGATGTACTCCAGGAAGGAGGAACATTCTCTCCCAGGGCGACGCGGGGGATCCCCATACCACGGGGTCTTGTCTGCTCGGCCTCCTGCTCCCTCCCTCTCTTCCTCGTTGCCCCAGAGAAAGGCTGCCTTCCCTCTGCGGCACCGTGGCTTTTCTCTTCCCAGTTCACGTCTCTGAACCGTGCATCTGCCACGTTCTCTCCCTCCAGTTGTGCAGATTGTTTTCCGCATCCTCAGACTGATTGGCTAGTTTGAAATGATTTGATGTTGATCTTGCCATGTTGGAGAGACGAGAGAAGTCTAGGGTCCCTCTACTGCGCTGCCCTGTTAACTGCCATGTAATTTTTTAACGGTTTCTTGTCATTACCAGATATCTTTTTCTTAACCCAAAATAGCTGAACTTTTTTTCCCCCCACTGTCTTAAAACGTTCAAGTTTATAATCCATTATGGTTAATTATAGTCACAATGCTGTACATTATATCCCCAGAAATCATTCATCATATAGCCGGAAGTTAGCAAAAGTTTTAAATTATTATAAAGTCAATTTTAGCAATTTTTATGTTTTGATAAATGAAGAAATATTTGTATAACCCAAGATCAAGTGTTTTTGTGCTATATGTTAGTAAGATTTATTCTGTTAGTGTTTAAATTTACATCTGTGGTCAACTTCAAGATAATTTTATGACTTATAATGTTTTTTTTTTTTAAAGATATTGTTTTTGTTTCAGCAGCATTGGTTTAAAAAACTATTCATTTTCACTGAATGGCTTTGGTATTTTTTGTTAAAAATCAGTGTATGTGTGAGTCTAATTCTTGACTTCCTATTCTATTTAGTTATGTATGTGTGTACATATATACCCTTTAAATCAAAACCATACTGTCTTCATTATTGATTGAGAATACATTCAATTATGGAGCATTATTATAAAAATTAATATTGACTCTTCTGATTTATGCACATGGTATATGACTCCATTTATCTCAGTTATTTTGTACAACACCAACAGATACTTTGGTAAACATATTCCTAATTAATTTGTATTTTATTGTTACTATAATTGGTATTTTTTAAATTTCAGTGTCCAGTTGTTCATTGCTTTCTTTTAAAAACACAATTAAATTTTTGTATACTTCTTTCATATTCTTTCATGTACTTTCATATTCACTTTATTTTCTTTTTTTCATTTTTAATAGATATAATTGAAAGGGACATCAGTCATTCTTGGCAAATGTGAGATCATGAATAATGATCTTTGACAATTTTTAATTTTGAAAATGATGTCTCTGCTGCTGCCACTGTTAACCGTTGTTAAGTTACAACACTGTATTTTTTGTTGTGATACATTTCTGATAAATTATTTCTAAACATAAATACTAGAATGGCATGGGTTGATAATTCTTGCAGAAAATTACTTTAAATTATTTAACTCTTCATACAAATTGGTTTCTTGTAAATCGGAATTTAAAAATATATTTTAAAGTAATTGTGGATTTACGTGCACTTGTAAGTAGTAATACAGAGATCCTAGATGCTATATATTCTTTACTGCGTTTCCTGCAATGGTGGCATCTGTCATAAGTATAATATAATATCACAACTAGGAAATTGATTTTAATATGATTCACCAATTTCATTCAGATTTCACTTGTTTTGCATGCACTTATTTATGTGTGTGTGTCTTTAGTTCCATGCATATTTGTCACAAGGCATAGAACCGTTTTATCAGAAGAATTCTTTGCACTACCACTCTATAGCCATAGTCACATCCTTGCTTCATTTTAACAATCATTAATCTATTTTCCAATTGTATAATATTGTCATTTCAAACTGATTCATGCAGCATGTAACTATCTGAGACTTTCTTTCTTACTGAGCATAATTCCTCTGAAATTCAAAATTCAAAATCGTACCTATTAATGAGTCACTCCCTTTTGGAGATGAGTAGCATTACAGTGTGTGTGTATATGTGTGTGTGTGTGTGTGTGTGTGTGTGTGTGTATACACACACACACACACATATATATGTAAACTATAAAATAAATATATATATTATATATATATTTATAAAACTCCCTAAGATTTATAAAATGACATCGTTATTCATTTCTCATTGTTTCAGCAAATTAATACCACACATTCATGAGAGTGATTGGCAGGTGTTATTTTGTTTATTTTACAGAGGAAACAGTAGTTTTTTTTTCAAGTATTAGAGATTTATATGCCATATAGCCATATGGAAAGATGGAGGAGAACCCTAAACCAAATGCAAGTATTTTTATTTTTCCCTAATTAAGTATGCTAAAATACAAACTGGGCATGATTTTTTCCCCTAATGCTTTACTGGCATCTAGCAAAGAAAAATTTCACATAAGGAAGGATTGGAGAAAAATCTCATTCTAAAAGAATATGGATATACCTAGTTACCTAGGATATATTTTGATATTTAATTATTTCTAAGGCTAGGAGAAATCTTACATTAGCAAATAAATTTTCTTGCCAAGTTTCTTAGTGAATTTTTATGAAAAGTATGATCAGTAATGAGCTCAGGAAGTTGAATTACATTATAAGATACATTTTAAATAATCTTACAACCACTCTGATAAATCCTTTATATTTATTCACACATTACACAGTGTCTCACCCTATGAAAATGTGACAGAACTCCCGCTATTCTTTGAAGGAAATAAGAGCACTTATGGCAGGCAAGAGAAGAAAGGCAGACAAAAGAATGTGCAGAAAATCATAATATAATGAACATTTATATAGGATTATATTTTATTCATTATGCTGTAGGGTCCAGAGGGTGCCTGAACGTTGAGCACAGTCAAAGCATATTACTAACTTCAGGGAGTTTTCCAAGTTTCCCTAACAACTACTTGTTTGATTTTTTTGTCCTATATATATATCCCCTATTATATTAGTTTAACGTAAGTTAAACTAACTTTACTAGTGGAATTTATCATTTATTATGAGAAAAATCCTCATACCTTTAGCCAACTAATAATCTGGCAAGCACTTTACCTTTGCTAGAAAATGGAAGGTTCAGTATTTGTGTCAAAGGAGCCATGCTAAAGATGTCATCAGTCTTCTCATTATCTTCCCTAATTTTAACGTAGGTGAAGAATTCACTGACTACCCTGAAGGGTGATTGATTGAAGGCTATCATCTAGCTAATTGATTGTGGTTCAGAACTTTCCCTTTTAGTCCAGAAAGAAAAATATAGATCAATGACATAGATACAGAGATATCTGTGAATACTCCTTCTTAATTCATGTTGCTAATAATTTGGGGGTATGTATTTTTTTTTCTAATTTTCTTTTGGATTTGCAGATTGAAAAACACTGGAAAAATATGCTTTATGGTTATAATGAAGGCCCAATCCTCCACATTTTTTGAGATAATACTCTTTTAATCAGATGTGATCTCCAGCGACAAATGGATGCAAAGGTTGGACTTTAACGCTGGGTCAATCAGTGTTTTATTTTTTGCTGTTGGATCTTTCTCTGCTTTGGGGCCACAGTCAGAGTTCAGGCAGTTAGCAGGTCTGCAGTAACTTTTACTCTTTGCCTAATCAAGGCTTCATGTTTCTTCGGGATGAGTAGATAGCTAAGATTCTCTTGCTTTCTTCTCAGGCTATTCATGAATATTCAAAAGCAAGCTGCCTTTTACACCAGGGATACATGGAATATTATTAATGCCCATTAAGACCATTTCACTCTCATGTGTTTGCTACATTTCTGGCTTTTCTTCCCATTTTTTTTTTTGCTTGCCTCAACCAGTATCACCACCTCAGGCTAGCTCTGTGTTGACCTTCCCAAATTGTTTGTGATCTTCTTTGGACTCTTCTGTTTTGTTTTGGATCACACTTCTCTGAGATTTTCTGTACATTGTACTTTAGTTCTACATCAAAGCAGCCTTCCCTGCCCTGTTAAGAATTACTGCAATGGAGTTGGAGATGGGCCTGAAATGCAGGCATTCCCCCACCAAAATAACAGACTTCCATTCTTCTTATTGGGGGTCAGTAGTCTTTTTGAAAAAAGAGTTCTCATTGTGGAGTATGATTCTAATCAGTTTCCAGAAGTAATTGTTTTTGACAAGTTTCTTTAGTTTTATTCTTGTTTTAGGAGAATTTGTGCTGTTTAACTTTTCTGGAAGTCCCACCCAATATCAGTAAGCTTTTTCAGTATAGAAATCTGTGAATATCTGTGAATATCTGAACATTTTTTTAATATTGTTCTCTACAATTTAAAAAGAATGTGCTTCTAGAGAATAAGGGACATGTAAACATGCGAAGTGAATATAAATATAGAATGTTATCTAAAAGTTGTCAGTGCTGATTTAAATAGATTTTTAACATTGAGCATTGAGATGGGTCAGCTGATACATACTTTCTAACATTATTATATGCAGTTGAACAAAGTGAACAAATTTTAGAAGTGTGCAATGCAGTATCCTGGTCATTATCCTTATTACAAGAAATATTTCTGGTTTGTTATATTACCAACTTTCACATGATTAATAAACATTTTATGACTTAAAAAAATAAAGATGGTAAAGATAAAAGGAGAAGATCAATCCCTCCAAATATTTATGTCCTTTTGGTTGTACTTATGTGGAAAGGTAATTGGCACTTTGTCCTGTCATGCTTGTATGCAACAAAATTAAAGATAAAATAAATGATCTAAATAATTAGCTAGGACATAACTGCAGAGAAATACGTTAGAAAACATGTATGAACTATGTTGTAATGGATCATTTTTTAACAAATTGAGGACCCTTTCCATGAATATTTTTATTTAATCCAAGAAAAAAGTTTATATTATTGCCTTAATGCCCATTAGGTATTGACAACAGTTTCTTTTCATAGTCGAATGCTATATTTCTATGGTACAAATGCTTTAAAAAGTACAAGATTCTGGATAAGACGTGTGTGCGTGAAGAAGATGCAAAATTCATGCCTATCATTCTACTGAATATATTTGCTGTGAATGAAAATGACTTATCCATATGCATATTAGTCAGTCATTGTTTGAATCCTCAAATACTAATGTATAATTGACAAATATTGTTTAATTATGTAATAAATTAAGTTTCAGATTTCGTATTTTTTTATAAATAGGAATATTTGTCTTTTCATTTTCAATTTTCAAAAAGAGTAAAAAAATCAAAAATTAAAAAAATTAAAAACAAGTAAAAGAAATAACTTTTATAAGTAAATACTCAAAATTTCAATTTTCAATTTTCTACTTTAATACAATTACAAAAATTTGAATTATTTCCATCTAAATTATGTATTTTATGTTATAAAAATTTTGAGTTTGGGGAATATTGGTCACTGGGGAATTTGAGGGCTTAGAATGAATAAAGATTGGCTATCCACTATTTCTACTTTATAGGGATTATAGGTATGTTGTTAAATGAAAATGTAGAGATAAATTATTCGGGACAGTTGAAAACACTCAGTATGGTATAGTTGCGATTCTCGAGGAATCATGGACCGTGTATACACACCATCACATACTTTCAGCTCTAAAATTGACAAATTACAAAATTATAAAGACATTTGGCTAGGTGCCAGTTTCTACCACTTTCTCTGGTAATACATTGTCCTGGCATAATGTGGGGAGATGAGAGCAATCTTATTACCCTAAGATTGAGTCAGAACTTGGATCTCCTATAGATTCCAATTCTCTTAGCTCAATCCTGTTATGTTACCGATTGAATCATTCTTAGCATGTTGTATATGATTCACTAGCATATCAGAAAGTAATGTATTTAATCATTTTATATGAGCAGGACAAGAAAGTTAACATACAAAATGGCATAAGAATAAAGTTAAATAATGTTACTTCTAATGTATTGTGATTCGAAGCTTATGGAAGGTGTGCTTTAATGAATGTCACATAGTAAAAATCTTTTCTTTTTGGATTACAAACTGCATAGAATACGGGATAATATATTCACATTAATTTTTTAATGAATCTGACATTGATGCAGTTGTTTAAAAGAACATTAAGAAATGCACTTTTGTTTTTATTTAAAGAGGAGCATTTTCTTTTCTCAATTTGTTACAAGACCATTAACTATTTTCAATATCTAGTTCATAAAAATTTTTGATAATTATTAGATTTCTAAATATGATATTATGCAATAAGAGTAGGAATTATTTCTGAGGAAAAAAACTCCTTTTTGCCTACCTGTTCTTTAACTTTGAGTTCAAGAAGAAATTCCTCCTCGGGCGCCTGGGTGGCTCAGTGGGTTAAAGCCTCTGCTTTCAGCTCAGGTCATGATCTCAGCGTCCTGGGATCGAGGCCCGCATCGGGCTCTCTGCTCAGCGGGGAGCCTGCTTCCTCCTCTCCCTGTCTCTCTGCCTGCCTCTCTGCCTACTTGTAATCTCTCTCTCTGTGTCAAATAAATAAATAAAATCTTTAAAAAATATTTTTTATCATGACGTCATATATGAGAGAAGTTCGACTGGATATGAAATTCTTTTTTTTTAAGATTTTATTTATTTATTTGACAGAGAGAGAGATTATAAGGAGGCAGAGAGGCAGGNAATCTTTAAAAAAAATTAAAAAATAAAAAAATAAAAAATAAATTAAAAAAAAAAAGAAGAAATTCCTCCTTGATCCTAGTTAGGTGCTTTTCTGGCCTGTTTCCATTTCACCTCCGTTTATTTCTACTTCAACCCTTGGATGCATTATCCACATGTATTTTTCTATCTCTTAGCTGCTTCTGGAGAGGTTGTTTTTAATTTCTGTGTTAACACAATATTTAGTGTAAAAATATTCACTGTATTCGTGTTTGATGAATTAATGTATCAATAAACGAATTAGTTAAAAATGTTGGCAGAGAAAAGAAATATAAAAATCACCAATAGTTGTCTGTGGATGAACTTTCTTGCAAATCATCAGATTAACATAATCTTAGAAATCTCTACAAATAACAGAGGTCAGGTTATTGATTACTTTAATGTCCATTTTGCTGTTAAAAGAGACATAAAGGCTTAAAGGTTTTTTTCCTAGTTTTTTATAGAGATAAATTTAAAAAGACATGTGACTTCTCTTTATTACATTTGGTCAATGTTCTTCTATAAAATTATACATGTAAACATATACATATCAATTAGGGCAAATAAATGTCATAAAAATATTTTTTCCCTTTGAGGAAGTCATACTATTACTACATTTGTTCAGAGAAATCAGTATTATCTTTTTTAAGGAAAAATTAATATGTTCAATTAATAGGTTTTTAGGATCATTTTTGGCTTCATTTTTATTTTCTTGGTTATTTTTCAAGGAACTATATAATACCAGTTATTCACTAGAACAATCATCTAACTCAGACTTGCTTTTACTACCCACCGTAGGCAGCAATCTATATAATTTTACACCAGAATTCAAATGTGACAGCATCTCACTGCCACATTGAACATTTAAAAATAGTTATGTTTGTATTTTGATAAGTAAAAACAAATTATGTTTCTTTTATTGTTTTACACTAAAACCCCTGAAATTTCAAAATATCCTGAATTTTATGTCATTGAAATAATCATGTGTACTTTTCTAGTCTTCTTGTGGCACACAATAGCTAATATATTAGCATATGGCAAATAATTATTAATTCCTTTGAAATCTGACCACATATTTATGACTTACTTTAACGTGAATTGCTATATTCATTACACATAAATTTTTAGACATGATTAAGGAAAACTTTTTAATGCATTTTCCCCAGCCTGAAAAATTATACCAAAGGTTCCTAATGTAATTGTTCCTGTGGTTTGATACAATATAATATGAACATATTATAAAAATGCCCTTAGATACTGCTTTCTTCTTGCTTTGCATACACATATTTGTTTATATGTTGTCAATATGGTACACTAATATCTTGCAGTTATTTGTGTGTTCTGTCAAAAGGAATTTGTTTTAAAGGATAGTTATGTATGGTATTCTGCAGTTTGTTTTCTTCTTTTTAAAATAAGTATATATAGATTCACACTTTAGCCCGTGATATATTGTTATTTACTTAAGTTACTATAAAATTCAATAATGGAAATTAAAAGAAAGATCAAGGAGATTGGGTACAGGATGATAACTAGAACTGTCCCATGTTTTTTAAGGCAAAAAAAAAATTTGGCCTTGTTAGTCTTACATTTTAATGTTTACCCAAAATCATCTTAAATGTTCTTTTGCATAAGTATGCCAGCTAAGAAAAATACATCAAAGTTAGATGATTCCAAATATTTGATCTCATATTATGTGGTATGGATGAAATAATTAAATACCTTCAATCTATCACTGACTTCCCACAAAATATTTTATGAATGTACTGTTTCAATGGGAATATTCTAGTGATTAAAATTTCTCTTGTAGTAACAGTAGATAATTGCCTGTAGCAATAAATTTTATTTAAATTTTGGAAATCTCACAAGTTAGTATTATTCACTTCTTCTCATATTAAGGAACACTAATTTTGGTCATTTATTTTTCCAAAAGGAGAGAGAGGGAGAGAGAGAGAGAGAGAGATTCAAACTTGGAAAATCATTAATGTCTGAGTATACTCTCTTCTCTTTTTAGTGCTAAGCTTTGATAGAAATAGGATTATTCAGCTATGTTTAATATAGTAAAAGTTCGTTATAGCAGCTATTAATAATGTCATTAGCTCTAATTAAGATAATTTCTTTCTGTGCTAGGAGTTCTTATTGAGGGTTGATCTTCTCGACTTTTTCATTATTTTCCATTTGCGTGGTTAAGTTCAGAAAAAGTTTCATTTTCAGTTTTTAATTAGGTGATTTTCTTTTGATCCTAACAATGCATAATCTTTACAATCATTTTATTGAAATAAATACATAGTTGTTTTTTTTATAATGCCCTGAATTTACCAAGGTACCATCCTCCTGTGTGTACTGTATACAGCTGGGTTGATTGCTTCTATTTTTAATAAAATTTTACTGATACCTGATTTGTTTAATTGTGAACTGTTGCAAATAGTTATATAAATCTATTATGTTCTGTATTGACAATTGTTAAAAGAAGTGGAAATAGTATGTTGACAAAAAGAAATATTTTACTTGTTTAGATGATTAGTCATTTTTGCTATTTTTATATATTCTTTTTTTATATTCTTTTTAAAAAATATTTATTATTTGAGAGAGAAGAAAGAGAGCACAGGGAAAGAGGCAGAGGGAGAGGGAGAAAGAAGGGAGAGAAAGAGTCTTAAGCAGACTCCATGCTGAGTATTCTGTCTCAGGACCCTGAGGTCACAACCTGAGCCAAAGCCAAGAGTTGGACGCTTAACCAACTATGCCACCCACATGCCCCCATTCTTGCTGTTTGCTTGTTTGTTTATTTATTTAGTTAGTTAGTTTTAGTTAGTTAGTTAGTTAGTTAGGAATCTCTATACCCAGTGTAGGGCTTGAACTCATAATCCCAAAATCAAGATTTGCATGTATGCTCTACTGACTGAACCAGCCAGATGCCCCCATTCTTGCTATTTTTAATGCTTTGTGTTTATAACTAATATTTCCAAAGTTTTGAAGTGGAATTGAAACTAGTTCCATCACTCCGTTTCCATTTTCTTCCCTTTTTCTTCCTTCTTGGAGTGGAGTCTCTCTTAAGTTAGTCATTTCATACGATGACATTGATCCTCACTTTCTTAGGCATTTTTCCTTGTTGCTGGTTCACACTTTTTCCTGTTCTCTCAACCTTCATATGTCTCTGCAATTGCTTTGGCAGAGACTACACATGTAAATATAAGTCATTTTGTCTATCCTTTTACCAGTTAGTTAATGGATGTTTGCATTGCTTTCACTTTGGACAGTTATCAGAATTGCTACCATAAACATTAGTGTGTGGATCTGTGTGTGGATATATCATGTTTTCATTTCTTTTGTATAGATACCTAAGAATGGAATTCCTCAGTTTTATGCTAAATTTATCTTTGATAATTTAAGAAACTTCCAGACTGTTCCAGTGATGGGTACCACTTACACTTCCACCACCAATATAAGAAGTTTCTAGTTTCTCCACATTCTCACCCATATTTGGTATTGTCTACCTTTTTGATTATGGTTATCCTAAGAAGCATGATGGGATATCTCAATGTGGTTTTGATTTGCATACTCCTGATGACAAACGATGTTGAGCATCTTTTCTTCTGGTCAACAGCTATTCATATATTTTCTTTATGGAAATGTTTTTTAGCTTTTCAGTGCATTTTTGTATGTGTTCTTTGTCTTATTTATAGTTTTTGCATTCAGTATATATTCTGAATACAAGTCCTTTATCCGATATAACTTGCAAATATTTTCTCTCATCTATGACTTTTCTAATTTTTAATTTGTGTCTTTTGAGGTACCAAATTACTTAATTTTTTATTAGGTCCAAATGATCAAATTTTTTAATATATATTGTACTCTTGATATCATATCTAGAAATCTTTGCCTATATAAAGGTCAGGAATATTGTATCCTGTTTTATTAAGAATTTTAATGTATTCCATTTAGGTCTTTGATTTATTTTGAATTATATTTTGGTATGATATGAGGTGTCTAGTGTTTAAAATTAATTAATTAATTAAAATTTGCATATGAATGTCCAATTGTTCAGCATCTTTTAAAAGACTACCTTATCCCCAATCAATTGCTTTGGCACATTAGATGAAAACATTTGAATATCAGTCTGAATTTGTATTTCTGATATCTCTTCTGTTCCATTGTTCTACAGATTTGTCCATATACCAGTATCAGTGTCTTAATTAGTGTTGCTTTATAACACTTCAAATTGGGCTGTGGAAATCTTGAAAGTTTAGATAATTTTTAGGTGTTTTTTTGTTTTTTTTTAATATTATTGTGTTATGTTAGTAACCATGCAGTACATCATTAGTTTTTGATGTAGTGTTCCATGATACATTGTTTGCTTGTAAACACCCATCCCCCACCCCCTCCCTTCCATAACCCTGTTTGTTTCCCAGTGTCCGTAGTCTCTAATGGTTTGTCTCCTACTCTGATTTCCCCTGCTTCATTTTTCCCTTCTTTCTCCTAATATCCTCCATGTTATTCCGTATGCTCCCCAAATAAGTGAAACCATAGGATAATTGGCTTTCTCTGCTTCACTTATTTCACTTAGCATAATCTCCTCCAGTCCCGTCCATGTTGATGCAAAAGTTCAATATTCATGCTTCCTGATGACTGAGTAATATTCCATTGTGTATATGGACCACATCTTCTTTATCCATTCATCTGTTGAAGAGCATCTTGGCTCTTTCCATAGTTTGGCTATTGTGGACATTGCTGCTATGAACATTGGGGTGCATATGGCCCTTCTTTTCACTACATCTGTATCTTTGGGGTAAATACCCAATAGTGCAATTGCTGGGTCATAGGGTAGATTCTGTTTTTAATTTTTGGATAATTTTTTAATTTTCATTCCCTTATCAATTTTGCTCATTCAGTTGTGACTCAGAAACAGAACTGTATACAGGTAGATAGATAGATAGATAGATAGATAGATAGATAGATAGATAGAAGATATATATAAATATATTATATATAAATATATAATCTATCTAGTATTTATTTATTGTTTATTAATTTATTTCTGCCACCCCCTTAGTACCAAAAGGCCTGAAGGAAATTGTGCCAATTTTAAATAATGTCTTTATCTAAATTAGATTAATTTATTTAGAAATTTCTGTATTTTGAAGATACTATGCTAGATGTATTGGGAATTAAAAATAATCAATTAGATATAGCTTCTGCTCCTTGGGAAGTTAATATTGCTCAAAATTTGAAAAACCAGAGGTTAGCTAAAAAAGTAGTGATGTATTTTAGGCCTCTACAGGAAGCATGGGATTTTCCTTTTTTTTTTTTTTATGCTAGATGTCCATCAACAGATGAATGGATAAAGAAGATGTGGTTTATAAAAAATATATGAATTCAATAAAGGAAGATTGTAAAACTAAAAAAAAAAAGATGTGGTATATATATACAATGGAATACTATGCAGCTATCAAAAGGGATTTTCCTTTTATGTTCTAGAAAGCCATCCAGCTATTAAGAGGATTACATATTTTTATTTTAAAACTACCATCAAAAGAACTGTGGATATAGCTAATAAAACTATAAATACATTTTTTTAACACAGTACTGGCACCTTTAGGGTTTTGCTTTGAAGATAAACATTCAAAAATATAAAATTCACGTGTATATGGTTATTTATTAAAGTTTGTAATTGCAAAATATTAGACACATCATAAACGCACATACATGGAAAAGTTACTGAATATACCATGGTGCATCCAAATAGAGGAATACTATGCAGTTATACAAGTGAGGAAAATATCTATAAATAGAAATGGAGTGACTTCCATGGTATATTGTTAAAGGGAAAATGTGAAAAGAGTATGCTAACTTTTATATTACAGAAAGAAAGAAAAAACATAAACATAAGCCTTATTTTGTTTGGGAGTACCTAAAACAAAGGAAGAATGAGCCGATAAACTAGTAAGTTTGTTTACCTACAAGATAGGGGTTAGGGACAAGATAGAAAAAGTTATAGGGGAGACATGATGTTAAGCATAATTTTTCTATATTTTTGACTTTTGGGACCATGCTTTTTTATATACCCAGTAAATAGGTAAATAAAAATCAGTAAAGATGTGGAGGGTCACAAATGCAATAAAGAATGACAAAAAAGAGAGACTAGCCTAACTGAATTACAAATGAGAAGCATAACAATATTGATAAAGTGTGTGGGTAAGAACTAATCCAAGTAATTTTGAACACAATATAACAATATAATCTAGATTAAAGACAAATAATAAACAATGTTGTTATAGTAAATTAACTTTTTTCCATAGTAGCATGGGTTTGCAACTCTGTATTCTAAGCTTGTTCAAATAAATAAATACATGGTTTAACGAAAGACAGGTTTCCCAATGGCAGAAAATAAAATTATTAATATGGAAAGGGGAGAGGCTAGACTAAAAACCATGGTGTTGGACAGGAATAATAGGTACTAGGTTGACTAGATAGATTGTTATAGAAACAGGTTTAGATTGGCATTAGTGTTTTTACACATTCGTGCCTCTGTTTGTATATGTGTGTATGCACATATCTATCCATGTCTATAGGTAAAGATACATTACCTTGTCTCGAAAAGCTAACTGGGCTAGGGGCAGTTGTGCCGTAGAGGAATGAGCACACTTAGTATCCACACTTTAGTTTGCAAATGTTGTTCTGCAATAATAAGATCCAGAGTTCCTTAGAGAAGTGCCTAATCCAAAGCTTGGGCAGGAAAAGTGACCTTGACCATCTTGTTGTGAAATGGTAATATTCAAGGAATGTTGAGGAAGTGTCATAGGATACAGGGACAGTTTAAAGGACCAAATATGAGACAAACTGAGCATCAAAGAAAATGATGAGAGGAATGGATTAAACACATTGATCAAAAGTGGAAATTATGAATCCTACAGATAAATGTGCATGAGTGAATACATAAGTAAGTGGAGTAAAGGAAACTTCTCTCTTACAATAGAATTCTAATAATTATGGAGAATTAATAGAACTTGAAAAGCACTCAGCAGCCACCATTGTATTTGCTGTTTCAGGCAAGATCACCAATGGGTGTCAAAGCTAGATGGTGAAAATAAGATGGGAAACAGGATATTTATATGGTCTCAACATTTTGGGCATACTAACAGAGGGGGAACCAATAAAGTGCGGTTACTCTGCCTGTGGAGAAACCTGGCAGACATCACTTGAACCAAATGATCCAAATTAACATCTCGTATATGGGACTAATAGTCATCTGTACTTCTGGTGTGCTAAGAATACAATGTCATTTCTAGTTTATGCCTTCCCCAAATTTACAACCTATCCAGACAAACCCAACTTGAGGAATATTCTACAAAGTAAATGGTATTTATTCTTGAAAATAACCCAGTGATAAACAAAAATACACAAAAACTATAGATCCCTGTAATAGGGGACTAGAAACAGGATAGCCTACTGCACCTATAATAGTGTATCAGTTTCTGGACAAGCAGTGTTTGTTTTATAAAGTAAGTTAGAGGAATAATTAGTGAAATTATAACATACTCAGTAGATGAGATAATTGTATTGGGTCAGTATGAATTTCCTTATATTTATAGTTACACTGTAGTTACATGAGAGAATTTTCTTGTTTTAAAGGAATATATGCTAAAGAGATCTAAAGAAAGGGGACATTAGGTTGACAACTTACTTTAAAAAACCTCAGAATAAATACACACATGTATATAATGTGCTGTATAAATAATATATATATTTGTGTGTATATATACGTATGTGTGTGTGTGTGTGTATATATATATACACACACACACACATACTTATAGAGGGATGGTAAGAGATCAATAGATGGATAGACAGATGATAAATGATAAACCAATGTAATTACATGGTAATATTTGAAAATTTATGTGAAGAATATATGGAAATTCTTTGTACTATTTTTGCAGCTTTCTTTTAAATCTGAATTGTCTTATAGGACAAATTTTAAAAGTAAATAAAAAACAAAATGTGATGGCTCTATAAATTCTACATAAATATCTGCATAAAATAGTTGAAAATTCTATCAAATGTCTTAAAATTTGACGAAAATATCCTAAATCTTTAAAAGCATTTCTTAAAACTGAAGCCTGAGTCGGGGACTGAATAGTTAAAAACCCTTAGATAATTTGAATGAATTAGAACTTTTGTGGATCTGTAAAAACATGGTGAAATAGAATAATTTTATTATTTTTTGTTTATCCCATCCTCTTTTACTCAAAAAAAAATACTCTCTAAATTTAAGAGTCGATATACCCAAAAAGATAATTATAGCAGAATGATGTTGAAGTAAACTGTGCCAACTTTGATTATACAGAACAACAAAGGAAAGTTGTTTTCTACATTCTTACATGATCATTATGGAAAGTACTGTGTGCTAAGGAAACATTATGCTATTGTCACTGCCAGAAAGCAAATAATTCTTTTAAACCATTGTTAGAATGATTATAAAATTGTGTTTACAAATCCTGTAGAAAGAAAAGTTTTAATCACTTTCAATTTAAATCTCTGGATTTTGAATAGAAAATATTCCAGTGAGTAGAAGATGTATTACATAATATTACATATAGTTGTATAAAAATAACTTTCTGGTAATTTTATTTTTTTGTTATTTAATTTGTTTTGGTCACATACACATGTATATTAGTAGAGAAACTTTAGTCTTTATGTTCTCATTCTTTCCACACCATACTGAAAATGAAAATGTGCTGAGTTTTATTGAGGGTAATTCTTGAGATACCATGCTTTTATAGTACATGTGACTAATTTTTCTTCTTTAGGCAAAATGTAAATATTTGTTACCACAAATTATATAATAAAGTGTATTTCCTGACTCTGTTCAACTACCTTTCAGGAATTTAGTATATTGGCAAAGTTGGTGACCCAAAAATTTTTAAGAAGAAATAAATTTAGAAATTCTCTTATGGATCTGGGTCCATCTTTAGGAAATTGGGTGGAATAAAATGAAATCTAATAGAAAGCGTGACTGTTTTCTAGATACATCTCATTTAAGCATATATTTGAAGAGAACTAAATATTTGTGCAAGACAGATTTGATTTTAAACATCATTTTCCTTCCATGGAGTTCTTCCATGGGCAGGATTCTAACTTGGGCACCACATCCAATAAAGCCATGACAGTTTGTGTCCCTACATCTTTTGAATATCCCTTGAATACTTTGACGGGTGTGTATGTCCTTCAGCCCTACTTTATTAAACCCACGGTTGAACAATGACCACTATCATATGTTGTCACAGATATGATAGAGTACAATTTTGAAAACCTGATGTTAGGTTCAGTATACTCTTTAATATGAGTTATCAATTTAATTGGGAGAGAAAGACTGCTAAAAAAAGCATCAAAATACTTTTCAGAAAGTTCTTTTTTTAGCAATTTCATTTTTAAAAAGTTTCAGACTGACATTTTCAGGCATTGAAAACAAATCTTGGGGATTGTTGCTTCTTTGTAAATGCTAAAAGAAAATAGTCTTCCTGTTAATGATGATAAAATATGTGTCTATATTCCAATATTTGTTATCAATACCAAATACATAGAAAAGAAAGAGACATTTGGAATCATCAGGAAAACATTGCTAAAATTAAAAAAAAATCTTGACACTACATTTTAAAAGTGTAAAACATAATTGGTACCTATAAAAATAGACCTAGAATAATCAACATCAAGAAATAGTCCAGTAAAGCTTCTGTAAGGAAAAATTATAAAAACAAAAATATAGGTATGTACTAAACAAAAACAAAATAAACTCATTATCAAATTCTTGATCCAGGACAAAATATCAACATTTCATACTTGAAAACATTTTAAGAATCTCAATGAAGAAAGTACAGTGCAAGATTGTATTTCTATGTAGGTATACCATCTTCAAATATACACCCTAGATTCCAACTTTTAGGAACATGCAGTGCTCAGAGATATTTAACTCCTGAATTTCTCTAGGGTCCAGGGTATCCACTAGAAAATGAGCATTGGACAACCTTTGAAAGATTGGATAAACTTCATAAACTTGTACATTGATGTATCTGTTTACAGAATAAAGAATAAAAGATGGGTAATAAAAAATAAAATGATGAAAATGTGCTATGCAATTGTTATGTGTTCTGATAATATAGAAATAATATAACACACCTTTCTTTCTATAGGTAGAAATTTTGGTTCTACCTATGATACAATACTTATATTGAAAAATCCTCTCTGAAAAGACAAAGAAAAAACGTACAAGATACATAGAGAAGCTATTTGAAAACATTGGAGCACAAAGGATATGGGAAGAAATTAAAAAGCTACTGTTCCCATAAAACGGAGAAGTTGTACACACACAACACACTCTCAGTCTTTCTCCCTGATGGTACTTGCCAGTATGTGGCATGGGCAAACAGAAACCAAAAAAAGCTACAGTCTCACTGGCTGCATAGGTAGGTCGAACGTCATGGCTGCCCAAACTGCTGAGTTGTGAGAGGCAAGTGCAGCAGTGAAAGGGCTGAAGAGAAACCCAAACATCTACATGAATTAGCACTTCAAATTTTTTGCAGCCTTTCAAGATAAGCATGCACAGGACATAATTCTAAGAAACCAGGAAAAAGTAACAGCGGGGAAACTAAAAAGCCAATGAAGGTTTTCTTCAGCCAGCCATGCAATACTGAGAAGAGAGAAGTCAGAGTTTGGGTTAAAATTACACAAGTGCTACACCCCAGGTAAAAGACCTTAAAATTAAAGAAAAATCTGAAATAAGCCAGCCCTACCAATGCCTAAATCATTCTTGAACAGGACGAAGAGGATCTGTTTCCCCATGACCTTCCCAGCAGAAAAATGCTTACCACTTTTTGGGAGAGTATACCATTAGCCTGGACTTTGACAGACTTTCAAGTATAGTGTCAGTCATTTGATAAAACATGGACCAAAAAAAAAAAAAAAAAAATGATGGCCTAATCCCTGAAAACCAAGAGAGAATAATAGAAAATAGATGCAAACATAAAGTGACTAATATATTTCAGTTATTAGACAGGGGCTTTCAAACAAATATGATTAATAATGTTTTCAAAAGAATTTCAAAAGATGTCTGATATGTATATAAATGAGTACAATATAAATTTTGAAAGTAAAATTAAGAATTAAATAGAGTTTGGGGTGCCTGGGTGGCTCAGTTAAGTACCTGCCTTTGGCTCAAGTCATGATCTCAAGGTCCTGGGATTGAGCCCTGAGTTGGGCTCCCTGCTCAGCAGGGAATCTGCTTCTCCCATTCCCATTCTCTTTGCTCCTCCACTCCTCCTGTGCTCTGTCTCTCAAATAAATAAATAAAATCTTAAAAATAAAAAAAGATTTAGAGTTTAATAGCTTAGGGAGAACAGAACAAAGGATTAATGGACTGATCAACAGGAAATCTAGGTTGAAGCACAGTGTTAAATTAATTAAACAAGGAGACCATTAGACCATGCTGGCTCTAATCCCATGGTGACCTGTGTACGTGAACCAGAATCTAAGCCTGTGAATGTTTCAAGGTTATGAAACTGAAGCCTAAGGACAACTAATCACAAAAAGTCAAGTAGGCTTAAGCTAATAGCCAACCAATAATTTCTTTTTTTTTTAATTTTATTTTTATTATTTGCCCAAGGGGTACAGGTCTGTGAATCATCAGGCTTACATCTTTCATAGCACTCACCAAAGCACAAACCCTCCCCAATGTCCATAACCCACCCACCCTATCCCTACCCTCCCACCCCCCAGTAACCCTCAGTTGCCAACCAATACTTTCTTTACTTTGCTTTCACATTTTTTTTATCAGTTTCTCTCTGAGTTCTTGTTGATGGAGAACTCCTAATCACTACCAGTTTGGAGCTGCCCAATTTGAATAAATTTTTGCTCAAATAAACTAAATAAATATATATATGTATATATACATATATATGTATATGTATATATACATACATATATATATACATATATATATAAACAACAGTAAGACAAAAGGAAAAACACAAAAGAGAAAAAGTGAATATGGAGAATGTTCCATGTATTTGTAATTGGAGTTCAAGATAGAGAAGGTAGAGAGAATGGAGAAGATGCCATATTTGAAGAACACTTGCCAAGAATTTTCCATAGGGGGCGCCTGGGTGGCTCAGTGGGTTAAAGCTTCTGCTTTCGGCTCAGGTCATGATCTCAGGGTCCTGGGATCGAGGCCCACATCGGGCTCCCTGCTCGGCGGGGAGCCTGCTTCCCCCTCTGTCTCTGCCTGTCTCTCTGCCTCCTTGTGATCTCTCTCCCTCTGTGAAATAAATAAATAAAAATCTTTAAAAAAAAAATAAAAAAATAAAAGAATTTTCCATAGGTGATAAAAAAATTTTAAATCACAGTACAAGAAATTTACAAACTCCAAGCTCTAGATTAAAATTGGCTTAAAAATTATGTGGATTTGTTTTAGAAGCAGGCTTGAATAATCAAATATAAAAATATAACTTTGAAAAAATCAGGGAAGTTTGATCATCAACAAGAGATTACATGATATTTTCATTTTTGTTAAATGCATTGATAGTATTCTGTCTACATAGAAGTATTCCTAGTTTTATTTTATTTTATTTTGGAAATGTGTTGAGGAATATGAGATGTAAAATTATACAATTATCTGTGATTTTCTTTAAAATATTTACTATTCTGCAAACAAACATTTTTAAAACACAGATTCATAGCAAAAGTAGAAGCATGTGAGCTCTGACACTCTCATTTGTACTTACAGTGGTTTCCAATCCAGTTTCCTCAGAAGACTTTTTTTTTAAATCACTCATCCATTTTGTCATGGTTAACTCAATTAAAATTAGGTGATATTCTACTTAATTTGATGTAAGTAATTAAAATACATCTCAAAACACTTAATTTGGAAAAGTCCCTAAGGCCATACTCACCCTTTCTGCACAAGGTATCTCCATCAGGACATCTCAAATACATGAGTTGTTGTTGGACACTGAAATATAAGGACCAAATGATGGTATGACATGGAATCTATGTATTATATGGTACAAAGCTTAATGCCTTTTGGTAAATTTCATATGTACATACATAATCTCTCTATAATATCATCTACAAAGAAAAATATACATATACATATGTAAAATTTATAATATCTCATTTCTGTACTCCATGGGCTTGCATCTTCATATAGATATATGCACAATGGTTTGGATAACATTGATTGTTTTTTTCTAAATAATTTCTACACCCAACATGGAACTTGAACTCATGACCAGGAGATCAAGAGTCACATGCTCTATTGACTGAGCCAGCCAGGCACCTCATGGATAACATTGATTTATATGGCAACAATTTGAGCTGAAGTCAAATACTACTGCAGTTTAGTATTAGGCATCATGGTACAGTCCCATAAACACATTTTATACAATAAAATATCACGAGCTCATAATATATACATATTTTACAGTATTTATTGAATGTGTGAAAAATTATGAATGTGTCATTTTGTAATATTTGTTTCCAAAGATGCTGGTCTGAGTAACCTTAAATGATGAGTTTAATGAATTTGATTCAAAGATACCTTTTTGCTATTCTTGAGAAACCCTCTGCCTACTTCACTGCTTCAAGGACTTTTGTACTGCTTTCATAATTAAGGCCATCAATCTTGAACATTTTTATGGCTGATTGTAGTATAGGACTACTTGGCTAAGCCTCTGAAAAGTAAATGATTATGGAGTGGTAGTTTTCTGTGGCAATTTCAGCTTTGACTTTGGTCTTTGGTTTTCACAGTCTGTTACCCATTACTGTGGATGAGACACTTACAAATAAAAACTTTGGTGGTTAAGGTGGAAACTTAGAATGATAGAAAACAAAGAAACAAAAACACAAGGCAAAACTCAGATTCCTGAGATGCAATGTAATCAGACCCGTAAGAAGTTATACTTACATCCTAGATCTCTCACTTATTTCCAGATTGAGAATTATCTGGTTTTTTTTTTTTTTTTTTTACTATGGCCATCTTAATAAGTTGGGAAAAAAAATCATTTTCTCCTCAAATAGCACAGAAGTAATTTCTACATAGCTTTATTATCCCAACATCCTAATCTCCTAACCACATACCTCATTCTTAGTAATGATCCATTTCTTGATTTATAGAGAAAAAAAATTATGGAAATAAAATTTGTTCAGTTTTACACCAAAATTACCTGGTCCCCCCACCCCCACCCCGCCCCCGTCAGTCATCCTTCCTTCCTTTCCTCCTCTAGCAGTGGATGGACACTGCTCTTGCTTCCATCCTCTCCAGATTGATCTCTCTCACCTTTATCAATATGGGAGCAACTCTGATGTTTTTGTTTTTTGTTTTGTAAAAATTTATACAAAAAGACATTTACCAGGATTGGTTGCCCCAGTGCCCAGTGTCAAGTCTGTTTAATTGCTCCCTACTCTGGCTGTTTTAAAGGTCTGGGCTGCTAACGCTACTGATTTCATGGCTGGCTCAAAAAACAAAGCCCAGGGACTTAGATAGTATTGCAGAAGTGCTACATACTGTCTCCTAGAATCCCTGCATCTTCTCTGCTTTCCCACCTCTTAAAAAACAAAACAAAACAAACAGAAAAACCACCAGTATAATTTCCAGGGAGCCTAGGTTAGGCATTGTCAATTCAGAAGGTTACAATAGGCAGGAAGCAATTTCAGTGGGTAGATACAAAAATTACGATACCAATTATTTTTTACTAAAGTATTTCTGATACTGTAGGGGCTGTGAACCTAATTCCAACATGTGTTAGTTAGCCGGGGAGTGGGGCATGGGTGAGGGGGCTTTCTTATGGCACCAAGCAATTAATTCTCTGCTATACCAGCTGGGTGCCCTACGATTCAACTCAGTTCTGGCACTACTTCTAAGTAGATAGTTTAAGATTCCATAGTTTGAGGGCTCAGTCTACAAGACTTCCCATCCCCACCCCTTCCCCACCCCTGTCCTTGGGACAGGCACGCTTCAGGCACCGGTTGAAAGCCTGGGCTTCTGATGGACTAGCTGTAGACTGGAGATTGCAAGGACCCCAACTTGAGCTTGTTTAATTTTCTAGACTGGCTTACAGAACTCAGGGAAATATTTTACTTACTAGATCACTAGTTTATTATGAAAGTGTATAGCCCAGGAAGAGCCAGACAGGAGAGATGCCTAGGGCATGGATCTTTGGTGCTTGCTCCAGGCACACCACTCTCCCCATAGCTCCCTGTGTTCACCAACACAGAAGCTTTATAAACTCTGTCCTTTTGATTTTTTATGGAAGCTTCATTACATAGTCATTGGCCATTGGAAATTGATTCAATCTCCAGCCCCTTTCCCCTTCCCTGAGGTCAGGGAATGAGACTGAAAATTTCAACTCTCTTATCACAGGATTGGTTTCCCTGGCAACAATCCTCCATACTTACAGGGGGTCCAGAAGTCACTTCATTAACATAACAAAAGACATCCTTATCACTGTCATCTCTTAGGAAATTCCAAGAGCATTAGGAATTCTATGCCAGAAATGGAGACAAAGATGAAATATACATTTCTTATTAGAAATCACAATATCACTCATACAAATATTCTGTGCAATAGTGCAGATGTGTTTGATTTTTGGCAGCAGTATTTTTAAGTTCAAAATTGAAAAGAAGATACTGCGTTTTTTAAATTTCTTTTGATTTACAACTGAAAACCCATCATCTTTCTTTTATAGAAATAGACCAGTCTGTATTTCGTCACTCAGTGTTTGCATATGGTCACTTAACTGTTCAATTTTGTAATACCAATATCAATAGAAAATAGGCACCATTGCCCCATGTTTTATTTGGTAAAGTGTGGAAAAATAGATTCCTAGTTTTTTTCTTTAATAATTTTGGAATAGTTTTAGTTTTACAGAAAATTCACAAAGACAGTATAGAAAATTTAAGAATTTTCTATAGAAAATTTAAGAATTTTCTATAGAAAATTCAGAAACAGAATTTCAGTTTTCCCTAATATTATCATCTTTTATTATCATGATATCTTTGTCAAGTCTAAAAAACCAACATTGTTAACATTAAATATTAACTAAAATACAGACTATTTCAATTTTACCAGTTTCCCCATGACTGTACTCTTTTCTATTCCAGGATCCAGTTCAGGATACAACATTATATCCAGGGATCATGTCTACTTAGCCTGTTGTGGTTTGAGTCGTTCCTTATGATTGATTACTTTGACAGTTGTGAGGTGTACTTGAAAAGTCTTTTAAAAAATGTCCCTCGTTTTAACTTGATTGGGTTTCTGAGGTTTATAATAATAATCAGACTGGGGTTATGGGTCTTTGGAAGTGATGTGCCATTCCCATGCCATTGCATCACATGAGGGCGACAAGATAGCCACATGACATCTTCGGTAACTTGAACTTGGTCACTTGGTTAGGACATTGGGGTCATCTTCTTCACTGGAAGGTACTAATTTTCCCTTTCTATACAATGAAATCCACATAATGGTGGGACAACTAATTTCTGCTTCCTGAAACAGTATATGTACACGTTATTTAGGATACTTCTGTAAGATTTGTCTCTTCTCCCCATTTATTTATTTTTGCAGTCATTTATTATATCAGGAGATAGTCATGTATTTTTATTTTATACTTTGGATTATAATCTGGAACTATGTTATTTATTTTGTGGCTAATATTATGCTAGATTTGGACATTGGGAACTCTTTAGGTTGACTCCTGTTTCCCTTTGACATACTCCTATCCTTTTGTTTTTGAGTACTTTCTTATGTTTTGTGCTACAAGAGTTCCAGGCACATCTTGTACTTTGCTTTTCCCAGTCCTAGAATTAACCATTGCTCCAAGGAGTCCAGCGTCATTTTATTGGAGATTGGTATTTAGAAATAAGATTTAAGTTTTGGGAGTGTTATATGTTACTGGCATTCATTGCTTCTAGGTGCTCTAGGCAGAAAGAACCAGGTAGTACATGTGTGTATACCAGTCCATTTATATTCATATTTATAATTGTTTCTGTATCTACCCAGCTATATGTATGTACATGTGTATATGTGAACACATACATAGCCTTACATGTCTTTATCTGTCCATACACACACACACACACAAGTTCATGCTGACATTTCCAACTGTAATACAGCACCACAGGCTTCAGTGTAGTCTGGCCCTCCTGCTGATCTGTAACTTTTCTCTCTGACAGTAAAAAATCTGGATCTCACCATTCACCATCCTTTCACTTATTTGTTCAACCCCAGTATGTATGAAAAGTAGTATGAGAATTTTTTACCCATACCGCCATGAAAAATAAACTTACTGATTATAATGTTTATGTATTGTTCATTTTGCCTTTAACTTAGAATTTGCATCCAAAACACCATTTTTCAAAGTTACCATGTCTGCTTTTCCTCCCATGTTCCATTTAGTGCTCTTAGGTCATAGATTTTTTATGACAATCCCATTCATTTTTTGTAGTCTGCATTCCATCTTGGGATCCTTTGACATCCTGGCTCATGATTATTTTTATTTATTTTTGAGAGCTTATTTCATAATTTTTTTAAAACTGGCATATATTAAAATTTTGCCCTTATGATGAGCAGTTCTGTGTGTTTTTTTGAGTACATAGTCATGTATCCACTACCCAATGCAATGTGAAATAGCCTATCATCTTAAAATTCCCCCTGTATCTCCTTTGTAGAAAAGGCCTCCACCCCCAATCTCTATCATTTATCTGCTTTCTAGACCTATATAGTTTTGCCTTTTACACAATGTCATATGAATGGAAATCATACAATATGTGGCCTTTCACATCTGGCTCCTTCATTATCAAAATTCATTTAAAATCGATCCATATTGTTCCTGTTGCTCCACATCCTTGCTAACATTCAGTATCATTAGGCTTTTTTGTTTTGTTTTTGTTTTTACATATGAGCCATTCAAATAGATATGTAGTGTTATCTTATTCTGGTTGTAATTTGCATTTTCTTAGTAATAAGAATGTAAAGGCCCCTTTCAGCTTTGTATTTGCCATCCATATATTTTTAATACATATACATATACTTTTTAAATTGATTTTTTAATTGCTATTTTAATCAGTCTTTATATGTTCTGGATGTAAGTTCTTTATAATATATATGGTGTGTAATCATTTTTTCCCAACATTGTAGCTTATCTTTTTATTCTTGTAAAAGGAAGTTTCACAGAGCAAAATATTTAATTTTGATAAAAAAACAATTTTTTAATATTTCCAAACCAAGGTCACATAGATATTCTGTATTTTCTTTCATCACAGTTGTATTTTTATGTTTTGCCTTATGGATATGATCAATTTTGAGTTACTGTTTATGTAGACTGTGACATATATGTTGTCATGTTTTTAATCAATTTTATTTATATTTTCGAAGAACCAACTTTTGCTCCTCCTATTCTCTCTATTACTTTCCTACTTTAAATTTTACTGTTTTCTGCTCTGATTTTTGTTATTTTAATTCTTCAGCTGCCTTTAGATTTAGTATATATATATTTTTCTTTAGGTTCCTAAGGTGGGAGCTTAGGTTTTTCATTTTAAGTCTTCTTTTTTACTATGTGCATTCGTGAAAAAGAATTACCTTTAAGTGCTGCCTTAGCTGAAACCTACAAATTCTGATAATTGTTTTTTTAATTTTAAATTTAGTTCAAAAGTTTATTTTTATTGTTTACCTGATACTTCTTCTTTGTTCCATAGTTGCTTCTAAGTTTATTGTTAAATTTCTAAATATTTGCAGATTTTCCAGATATCCTTCAATTATTAATGTCTAATTTAATTCTATTATGAGGATGTGTATTATGTAATTCTCTTCATTTAAATTTATTGCCTTTTTAATTTAATCGCCTAAGGCCATAGGGTAAGTGTGTCTGGGTGGCTTTGCAGTTACTGCTCTTTCCCTCCACCGGCTTGTACCACTGTGGGGCTGGTTTGTGGGTGGCAATCAGGGGAGGGATGGACTTTCTCCTGATTTTTCAGGATCTTTCTCACTAAGAGCCTGATGGGTTCCTGGAGGAAAATACAATAAAGAGGTGGGGACTTCCCTATGCTTGTGTCACCTGCTGACATTGCTTGCCCAAACTCTGTCTCTAGCAATTTGTCAGCACTTCCTCTCCAGTTTTTTGTAGCATCCCCCAGACTTTATGGCCTTTGGCACTTTGCCCAGGTAAGCAAATGCTCAATTTTTGTGTCTCACTGAAGTTTCAGGTCCAATTCTTGACTTTAGTAGGGCAGTTTGCCTTTGGTTTTCAGTTTTCTTATGGGCTTACCAGAATCTATAATGTGCAGTCTTGTAAGGGATGGGGGGAGGGATGTCTCTCCTGTTCTCTGTTTCTGAGCTGAAACAGGAATCTGCTATTTTTTTAAATATCCTTTTGCACTGTGTTTAATAGTTTCCACCAGTAGTTTTTCATTCATACTATAATAGTTGAGAAAAGTGAACTGGAAAATGTTAAGTCATAAAGGTTGAAATTAGATGATTTTCTTTATTTTATTTTTTTTTAAAGATTTTATTTATTTATTTGAGAGAGAGAGAGAGAAAGTGAGAGAGCATGAGAGAGGAGAAGGTCAGAGGGAGAAGCAGACTCCCCGTGGAGCTGGGAGCCTGATGTGGGACTTGATCCCGGGACTCCAGGATCATGACCTGAGCCGAATGCAGTTGCTTAACCAACTGAGCCACCCAGGCACCCAGGTGATTTTCTTTAATCATTTGATCTCAAATCCAGTTTTTGGGAAAGTAGATCAGACCATCAATTTCATTTCTGGAAAAGTGTGTAAGCATGGAAGGATGCCACCAGTAGAATGAGTTTCCTAATGTCTGTTTTACTAATATGAACTAATGAAATCATAATTTTTGTGTGTGTGTATGAAAATACTCAACAATTTAAGTGAGCCAAATTTTATCACAGAAGTATTTGCTAGTACACTGACTTGGAAATCTTTTCTTGAATGATACAAATAGGATTGTTTCTTTCGTCAGGTGAAAAACAAAAGAAACAAAAAAAGCCCCAACTACCCAAAGACTATGATACCTAACATTACATTGTAAAACAGACTACTGTAATACATCCAATCGCATGAGAAAATTATTGAAATTTCTTTGGTTCTAACATAGGTTCATATTCTTGTTGTTAGTAATTACTATGTTCATGATGAGGGTGTGACTTTTTTGCTTTTAACGTTTTTTCATTGTTCTCGAGTACAAAGCTATTCAGGGTGAATGATGCCATAAATATTGTATGTTCTCTGTCTTTGCAATGAATGTATCTTATTTTCCATTTTATCCCAAGTCTGATATTGTTGGCACTTTGATGGGAATTTTTTTCCTCTAAATTATTTACAGATCTTTGTCTAAATCTACATGTACTATAGATTTTGGGATGATGACTTTTTTATTCTATTTTCTCAGTCTTCATGTTTATTGCAATGGATTCTCACTTGATTGTATTGCCTTTAAAAAAAAGAAATCTTTTGGGGCGCCCAGGTGGCTCAGTTGGTTGAGGCCCTGCCTTCGGCTCTGGTCATGATCCCAGGGTCCTGGGATCTAGTCCCTGCTTCAGGGTCCTGGGATCTAGTCCCTGCTTCAGGCTCCTTGCTTAGCAGGGAGGCTGCTTCTCCCTCTCTCTCTGCCCTCCTCCCCCACTTGCGCTCTCTCTCTCTCAAATAAATAAATAAAATCTAAAAAAAAAAAAAAAAGAAATCTTTAAAAAATCTCTCAGCGACTATTTTTATGTTAAAATCTAAACTGCTGGCAGTGACCCTTAAAACACTACATGATTAAGACCCATTCTACTAATGTTGTTTTGTTCCCCCCACTCTTCTTCATTGTGTCTCAACAACACTTTCTTTTCTATCCTCGAACACACTAAACTTATTCCCAAATGAAAACCTTCACACAAACAAGATGTTCATTCTTTCTGGAATATTGTTTTTCAACATAGTCATGTGGATGGTGCCTTATCAGCAGGAAACATCCAGCATAACTATTACTTTCCTGGGAGACATTTCGTGCCCAAATCTGAAATTATCTGTCTTCATTGTTGGTTCCCAACTAAAATGTAACCATTGTGAAGGCAGATTCCTTTTCTGCACCATTCACATTTGTATTTATAGTTTCTAGAGTAAGTCCTGACACACGTAAATGTTCTGGAATAAATAGACAGTTTATCTCTGTTCTATTTGTTGAAATAATCAGGCTTTCATAAATAATAGTGGATATTATATTTATGAATTCTTATTTTAAAAAAAAGACTTTATCAGTGAGTATCATGTTGGCCATTGGTTTGAAAACATGTATTTTTAAAAAGTTTCATAAAGATATATGGTATTTCTTATAAATTAAGAACTGTAGTCTGTTATAGCCCAGGTCTATCCATTGATTCTAAGGCACCCTGCTATTTAGTGCTTAGAAATCACTGGTTCTAGTAGTTCATGTTGAATGCTCCTCCTGGCAAACTGAGAACATATGGGCTTTCAAACATCTATAGGTAGTAGTATTTCTGTAAGAAAATGTGTTCTAAATTTCACACATCTGAGTATCAGCAAATATTGGAACACAGGACATTCATGTATTTCCTCTCTCTCTCTCTCTTTCTCTTTTCTGGGATAGTGACCATCAGCTGCCAAGGAGAAGCAGAAAATTCACCAAAACAAATGTATCCTCAGTACATCACATGTATTAGAGTTCCCTTTTTTAGAAACATTTATCTTGGGATACCAGCCAATTGGTAATTCATGTTTCAATGTTAGAGTTGGATATTGATCATGCTTAGTTATATCAGCACCAGAGATGAGATATTTTAAGGAGGATACAGGAAACAAAAGGATTAGGGTTAAGTCAGGACAGAGATAGCCAATCAAAGGAAATCTTCAAAATTTCTGTAGAGATGAGCTCTCATCTTCCAGGTGGTCTTCATTTTACTTGTCTTGGTTAATCATTATCTCTGGAAGAACTCCAGGTAGCACCTCTATTTGTTAGATGCCTCCCAAATTATAGGAAAACATTAAGTTTCAGTGTTCCTATATACCGAGGCCAGGAACTTTTAAACAAAATTATTGAAAGGAGATTATATAGAATATATAGACTATAGAAGTGTTTATTTTCACAAAATATCATTCTGAATATTGCTATATACTTAGATTTGATGGTTTAAATCTGTTAGCCTTACTTACAGATTTCCCCCCATTGCTGCTCATTTGACAACTGAGGTTTAAATATTTTGTATAATTGCCAACATTTCTGGTGAGAAGCATTTATAGCAAACATGTTCACTCCCTCCCTCGAAGTTTACATCACTATGAGCCTGATGTAATATTGATTGGTTTACTGTGGTTGCCAAAATCTTTCTGCTAGAGCAATTTCCTGTAATTGCACTTTTACCAAAAAGCTAGTGACATTTGGGATAACAGTGAGAATTAAGTAGATAAAGAATTTTTGAGACTCTAAGTATTCCTGGAGACTTGATTATTAGGCTTAATAGCATTAAAGCAAAATATTGCTTCCTGGCTTAAAAAAAATAAGACTTTCTATTATAAGTTTGTTTATGAAGGCAAGCATTGTTAGTAGTAATGATAATGATGATGTAATAAAACTATTTTGAGTGAAAATCGAGGTTGATCTACCTTTGCCTCCTTGTGCTCATGATACTGCCCGACTACTGATTCATCAGTTAAGAATTTCTATATATATTGTCTAGAGAAGAATTGTATGATTGAAATAAAGAATCTTTTTTAATACTGAGTTCTAAAATAGAGTATCACAACGCATGAAAGAAAATCTCCACCTAAAGAGAGCCTTCAATTCCAAGATCTAATTTTATCAAATAATTATTTTAATCCTATGGGCTGAGAATTTTGAAAAAAAGATATACACAGAAATTCAGAAGATAGAAAAAGGGATAATACAGGATTATGTAAAGAAAGAAATCCCATCTTTAAAGAGGATTAAATTTCATCCAGTCAATGAGAATTGGATGGAATTTAACATGAACTTAAATATGGGCACAAAGTTTTTAGCGCTTGAATTAGGAAGGAGAAGGAGAAAAAGAAAAGAAAAAGAACCATCATTTATGTTTTGAAATTTCAGAATAGCAAAATTATTGTTTACCTTCTAAGGATAACCTCTAGGAAGATTGTCCTAGAGAGATCCACATGCCTCACAACAGCAGTGACTGAGCTGAGGGGTTTCTCAGAGTTTCCTGAACCCTCAGTAGGAATATGAGCATATCCACAAATGTGCCAGTACACCTGGGTAAGGTTTGGAGACAAGATTAGGAGAATATCAAGTGAATGCTTGAGATATGTAGCTGGAGAATGTAAGGATACATGAATATTTTAGTGTGGATGCAGGATGATACATGACTTCTCTGATTATCTGCTTTTTTTGGCAAAGTTATAACTTAAAAAAACATTATTTATTCCATTCACAAATAGAAGCCAAGCCAAGCTGGGACATGCTCAGATGGCAGCTCTTCTCTATCTCACATAGTGACAACCACGGTGGCTCAAGTGGGGCTACAGAATCTACTGTCAGTGTGACTCACACACGGCACATGGACGCTGGTTGTTGACCAGTGGCCTAGCTGGGGCTATCAGCTATATAATTCATTTTTGTTTCCTTCTGGAGCTTTCAGCCGAGCGGCTTGGGCTTGGGCTTCTTCCAGTGGAATGATGGTTGGGTTCTAACGATGAATGTTCCAAGAGGTCTGAGTCGAAGCTACAAGTCTTCTTATAACTTAGTCTCAGAAGTCCTATATTATCACTCTCCCCATTCTATTGGTCAAGTAAGGCACTGAGGCTAGCCCAAGACAAGAGAATTTTATTCTAATCCCTGGCGAAAGGAGTAGCAAAAAATGGTGGCCATCTTTAATCTACCACAGTTTACTTTCTGGCCACAAATTAACTACATTACTTCCACAGGCAAATACAGTCACCCTCCCTAAAATCTTGAAGAGGACTCATCCTATTATTGTAGCCCAGGATCTCATCATGTAAATCAGGTCTGCATATAGATAAGACCTCACAGTTTCTGTTCTTTAAGTACTGTTTCCCTTCATCCACCTATTATATGAAATCAAAAAATAAGTTTTACTTTAGAAGCTTCTAAATTTTAAACCTCCAATTGAGGTAACATCTACCCTTCTCCAAAGCCAAAAGTTTAGTAAAGTTTAAAGTTTTTTTTTTTATTTTTATTTATTTGACAGAGATAGAGAGATCACAAGTAGGCAGAGAGGCAGGCAGAGAGAGAGGGGGAAGCAGGATCTCTGCTGAGCAGAGAGCCCGATGCGGGACTCGATCCCAGGACTCTGAGATCATGACCTGAGCCAGAGGCAGAGGCTTAACCCACTGAGCCACTCAGGCACCCAAAAGTTTAGTAAAGTTTAGGGGAAAAAAAAATGTCTTATCAGAATCTACAGAAGAAAATATCAGGTTCTATGAGTGTGTTCTCTGCTTAGTTTCCCTTTATTCTGCTATCTCCACATAAAAATAAAGGCTTCTTGGGGCGCCTGGGTGGCTCAGTGTGTTAAAACCTCTGCCTTCGGCCCAGGTCATAATCTCGGGGTCCTGGGATCAAGCCCCGCATCAGGCTCTTTGCTCAGCGGGGAGCCTGCTTCCTCCTCTCTCTCCGCCTGCCTCTCTGCCTGCTTGTAATCTCTCTCTCTCTCTCTCTCTCTCTCTGTCAACTAAATAAAATCTTTAAAAAAAATTAAAGGCTTCTTCCTCTTTATTTTTCTTAATTTAAAGATTTTATTTATTTATTTGACAGATACACAGGGGGAGAGGAAACACAAGCAGGGGGAGTGGGAGGACAGAAGCAGGCTTCTTCCTGCTGAGCAGGGAGACCCTATGTGGGGCTGGATCACAGGGCTGGATCCCAGGACCCTGTGATCATGACCTGAGCCAAAAGCAGATGCTTAACGACTGAGCCACCCAGGTGACCTGGCCTCTTACTCTTTAAATACCATCATGTTTGTCAATGAGATGAATTGCTGATATGTGTGTTTGTGATATGTGTTTATTTCATGTAGCTTGTGTATGTGTATGTATTTATATGTGCACACGCATGCAGGTTTGCTCCGTTTAAGAATCTGAGTTTCAATACCATTAAAGCATTTCAAACATGCCTAACTACAGAAACTTTTGTTAGCTTAACTGAAGAATTTTTCTTACTGTCAATATGTGAATCCTATTGACAAGTGCAGATTTTGACACTAACAAATCTGAATCAGTCTTCTTGACATTTTATTGTCACTTTTTTAAAGCATGTTATTTGCTCTCTTACATTATCATGGAAATAAGTTTTCAGGACACTCCAAGCACTCTTTTATTTTTATTTATTTTTTTAATAAATTTATTTCTACACAAAAATTAAAGGGACACACTTACTTAATTCCTTCAGAAGAATATAGGTAAGAAACTGTGGCTTAGAGAAATTGACTACTCAAAGCTAGTCAGTTGGTTAGTGGTAGAGAAAATCATGCATTCAGACACTTTCTTCTCCTTCTACACATCTGTCTCTAGGCCTTTAATTCTATTGCACTTTGCTTTTGCCAATATCATGGATTAAAATCTTTCACCCAGCTGGACCCACTGACCTTTGTATTTGCATCTGTTTGAACTAAAACTTCTGTTAATTAAGAGATTTTTTACCAATTAGTTACATTCATATTTAGTCTACTACTGTGTAATGACTATAGAATTTGAAGGACTTAGATAAATGTATGCAAATTAAACCTGAGGTTTACCTGGCTTTGTTCAAATTTGTTTAACCAATTAAGTTCTTGCAGGGAAATTATTCACAATTGACACTTACAAAAAGACAGGATCTAATATTTTAGGATTATTAACAAGCTTTAGAATTTTATCATTTAAAATAAATTTAAAAATACTTACCTAAGTTGTACAATTCTTTTAACCATAGTTCAGAACTGAAATTTTGGTTCTAACTTCAGATATCTTAAAACTTTGAATAATATGTAATTCTGTTGGGTGCCACCGTCACTGTTTCAAAGATACTGAATTTTAGACCCTATGGCACCAGACCTCAATTTTGAGAACATAAAGAAAATGTAATTTCTAATTACATACGTAGGTAGATATGTAGGTATCTACCTACCTAAATAGGTAGATAAAGTTTTTAAAAATATTAATGGATAAATGGATGCTATTTTAAAGACATGGAAGTGAGTAGGAAATTCTTTTTTAAAAAAATTATAAAATTTTTTTGTTCTAGCTATATACATTTCACAGTGGGTCCATAATTAATTCAAAATTGATTCCACCACCTGTTCATTAGTATAATCTGTTTTTTTTTTCTTTTGAAAAATGGCAGTTGTGAACTGGGGACTAATATATGCTCTTGTAATATCCAGACAAGTACATTTAAATACAATAATAAAAAGGGAAGCGATCAAATGTAGACATTTCATATGTTTATAAATAAAGTTATGATAAAATGGCTTATGAATTGAATCAAATATTTTAGTAGAAGAAATGTTGCACATATAAAATAATTTAGCTTAATAAAGTATTATAATTATTACTAAAACATTTGGGTAAACACAAATTATTATTAATTGTCTCTAAAAGAAATAACCAATAACCAATTTTATGTACTATAAAAGTCAATATGTTCAAATAATGAAGAAATATACTAGGATGCTTGTTTTAAAGGGACTAGAGTTTTATAGCATCTTTCTCATATTCCGTTAAAATGATCCTTTCTCAGGATATCTGGGCAGCTCAGTCAGTCAAGCATACAACTCTTGATTTTGGCTCAGGTCAGGATCTCAAGGTTGTGAGATCAAACTCCAAATTGGGCTCCACACCAGTGTGGAGTCAGCTTGTCTCTCTCCCTCTGCTCCTCCCCTACTCTCTCTCCTTCTCTGAAATAAATAAATAAATCTTTTACAAAATCTTAAAATGATCCTTTTTCTGAAATATCTGAATAGGTGTTTAACATTTAATTTGTTCTTTTTTTAATTTTAAAATTTCTTTGAGAATACATTTATAGGAGTCCAAAGGAAGAGTGATAGTGACACAATTTTGATAGGTATTATAATATCATACACTAACAAGATCATTTAATCTAAAAAAAATACTAAAAATACAGAAACTTTTTTTTTGGTAAACAGTGTAATGACATATGAACAAACTACTGATGAATGTACAATTTTCACAGACACGCTTGTGAGAAAGAAGAGCTTAATTGTCTTCTAACACCAACTATAGTATGTTCTGTTCCATCCATCAATTATCAACGTTACACCCAATGAGTTTGCCACCTCCTCTCCTCCCTTTCCCCCATAGTTGCTCTTGCACTCATTTCTCTGGGATAACATTTATTAGCAGATCCTCTGTAGTTAATTTAAACACTTAAAGTTAATACCTCTGTCTTTGAATGAAGTAAAAGACTACAATCTTTAGTTATGTGTCCATGTTGTATCCACGTATGTAAAGCATTTTAATGGAGTATATATGCAAAGATATAGAATAAAATGAAAACACCATGCATTGCTAACTTTTACCTAAGTATGCTTTAAGTTTTTTAATACACTTAAATTGCCTACCTTTGGCCATAAGACACAGTATGTAACTTACTTTATTTAGCCTCTCTATTGGTGAATTGAATGTTCATTTCCTGTAATGCTACATATTTGTATCAATATTTAAATCTTATAGAAGTGTATACACTTGTATCTTTTCATCTTGACTTATTAACTAAGATTAGTGTCCTATTTTTTCAATTTTAATGAAATGAATTTTCATATAATAAAAATGAAAAATGCAATGTAATGTATCCATTATGATTTCACCACCACTGGTGATTTATAACACAGTATTAATGTTGTTTCCATCTATATATCATGTATATCTGAATAATGTAGTTGTGATTATAAGTTATGTGCAGTTGTATATACTTTTTAATATAAATATGTATCAGAGTCATTTTCTAGAAAAGAATTCATAAATATAAATCTTGGTAATTTTATACTTCTTTTGGAACATGAAAAAATCACTCAGGTGGATCAGTAACTTGTCCAAAATCTTATGTGGTAACACAGTAGAATGTGTATTAATGCTCAAGTCTTTTGATTAGAGTGTTTTTTCCTGACATAATTTTAATTTCCCCAAAAGCACAGTCACTTTCAGTCATAAAAATGTAGTGAAAACTAGGTATATGTAGAAGAGAGAAAATTACATGGGTATTTAGGACATCAAATTCATTCAATCTATCAATGTGAGTAAATTATATAATACTTGATAAGATCAAAATATCTTTGTATTTGGAAATATATAAGAAATGCTTATCTGAGAAAAATTTTATCACTGGTTTGTCCTAAAAAACACCCCCCCCCAAAATGTGCAATACCTAATTGACAAAGAAAACACAAAAAGATACTCTTGAGAACTTCTAGACATCCATGTAAATTGTCATAGTTGAAGTGATAGTCAGGATAGATTTCAGTGACAGCTCTTCTTGAAGCTTTAGTCATATAGTCATAAATCAGGAAAATAAATTTAGAAATTGTTTTAAGAAAGCAAATTATATGTAGAAGGATGGTAAATAAAGCATTGATTTCTGGTAGCATAGTATATAAAAATATTAATTAATGTTTTCTTTCCTACCCTACCATTTGACCGACCATTAACAGTAAGGTGGATGAGCAAACCAGCAAGAATTCACATTAGAAAACAAAGATTAATTCGGTGTTCCACAGCCACCATCTGGTTGTTAAACAGGATAGATTTGAAGTGGGGACAAATGGAGACTATATTTTTTCTTTATACTAGATAAAATGCTCTGGGCTGGCTAAAAGGAAGAGAACTTGAAAAACAAGAAGCAAAGTAGAATTTGAACATTTAGAAGCCTACGTACCTACATGCAACACACATACGTACACACTGAGACAAAGAAAGAAAAGGGCCTGGTGGTAAGGGACACTTATCTCACTTGAACTCTGCTAGTCACAGGCTTGCCTAAATCCAGAATGGTGGGTAGAGCTCAGATGCCACAAATAGTCTCAAATCTCTCATGGGCCATGAGTTCCCTTATCTCATGAGAAAAAAAAAAGGCAAATAAAAAATAAAATAATGTAAGGGTGAGCAGTCTTGACAGCCAAGGTGTGGGGACTCCTTAGTGAGGTATGTAGTCCAGAGACCCTGGCAGACTACAAACACCTCAATAGAAGCCTTGAGAAATCGGAGAGATAATCATCACTAGTTAAACTGAGCTGGTTACGTCGTGGAGAAAACAAAATATCAAATAATGACCAATAAAAATGAGAACAAGAATTGCCTTTTCCTGTGTCCACTTGCCATCTGGCAATGAGTAAGTAGTACGGTGTGCAGAATCTCTTTAGGGAAGAGCATGATGCAGAGACAAATGGGAAAGGGTATGTCGAGGGGAAAGACTCAGTGATTTTCCTGAGTTCCATGTGAAAATACTAGGCATAGAGACACAGGATACGTAAACTTTGTCCCAAGTCCCTTTCGCAATGGGCATTGTAGGCATGCAAATACAGCCTTCATTGTATTCAAAGTCCTGGAAGCCCAGTTGAAGTAGAATTGAGCAGCTTGCTGAACAGATGTGTTCTCTTCCTTTTATACTACATGAGGGCCTGGGAAGGAAAGTTTAGGTAGAAGTCTTTGTGAGTCTCCTTTCCTAGTAAACTAATAAGCTAAGTGTCATCTATGAGGATATGGTATAGATTAGTGTTGCCACAAAGTCCTCTAAAGATAGTAGCATTATCAGCAATAGCCAAATTATGGAAAAAGCCCAAATCTCCATTCACCGATGAATGGATAAAGAAGTGTTAGATATAGATACAGATATAATGGAATATTACTCAGCTATCAAAAAGAATTAAATCCTGACATTCACAATGATGTAGATGGAGTCAGAGTGTATTATGCTAAACAAATTAAGTCAGGCAGAGAAAGACAAATACCATATGATTTCACCCATATATGGAATATAAGAAACAAAACTGATGAATATAGGGGAAGTGAAAAAAAAGAGAGGGAAGCAAAACATAATAGACTCTTAAATACAAAGAACAAACTGAGGGTTGATAAAGGGAAGATGGGCAGGGATGGGCTAAATGGCTGATGGTATTAAGGAGTGTACCTGTTATGTTGAGCACTGGGTGTTATATGTAAGTGATGAATCACCAAGCTCTACTCCTGAAACCAATATAATACTATACGTTAACTAACTAGAATTTAAATAAAAATTTGAAGAAAAAATAAAATAAAATGAATCAGTAATGTTTCAAAAAAAAAGAAGGGTGAATATTTCTATTTTGTCACTGTAAAAGTAGCCTGCCTGCTGATGAAAAGCAACCACCTAAGATTTTGACAACGGGAAGGGTGCCTGGGTGGCCCAGCTGGTTAAGCTTCTAGCTCTTGATTCCAGCTCAGGTCATGATCTCAAGGTCATGAGCTTGAGCCCACCTTGGGACTCTATGCTCAGCATGGAATGTGTATGGATTCTCCCTGTGCTCCTCGTCCTGGTACACTCGTTCTTTCTCTCAAATAAATAAATAAAATCTTTATTTACAAACAGAGTTTTTACAAATGGAATCCCTTGGTGTCTCCAATCATACATCCTCTTATTAATTGTACTCTCTTTATTAGAACAAATCATATGACCTTTGGCATCTGGCAAATCTCCATTGTTAAGGAATCTGCCAGCTCTTCACCAGATATTAGGCCAGGCTTTTGAAAATACTGAAACAACTATACATGTAGTTCCATAAATAAGCACCATTTAGGTTGAGTTTCACTTGACTTTTCACTGTGCCAAATAGCTCATTGGATAATTTAATCCAAGCTGCAAAAAACATGTGAAGCGAATCCATAAAGAAACCTTGTATCCTGATGAAGTTAAAGAACTTAAAAATGTGATACAGATTGTAATAGAAAGCATGTTTCAATTCCAGCTCTCTTCTGGCATGTTCTTCATGATACAAAGTGTGTGTGTGTGTGTGTGTGTGTGTGTGTGTGTGTACATATAATATATATATATATATATATGTATATATATATATATATATATATATATATATAGCATTGTAAGGATAATCAGCCCCAAAAGACAAAGTTATAAGAAAGCTAAACTTTAATAAGATGAAGACAAAATTAAATATACAGTAAATTCTTCAGATAGGAATTAACACATTTAGTAATACAAGTTAGGCAATTATATATTTTTATTTTTTTAAAAGATTTAATGTATTTATTTAACACAGAGAGAGAGATTACAAGTAGGGAGAGAGGAGGAAGCAGGCTCCCTGCTGAGTAGGGAGCCCGATGTGGGGCTTGATCCCAGGACCCTGAGATCAATGACCTCAGCCAAAGGCAGAGGCTTTAACCCACTGAGCCACCCAGGTACCCCAAGTTAGGCAATTTTAAAAAATAGATAAAACAAGTCATATTATTTCATTAAAGGAATCCTCTGTACTAAATATTGGGATTCTTGTCAAAAAAGGCTATAGTTTGGAAGTTGTCATAAAGAAAGAAAAATAAGACTCTCTGTACTTCATAGTGTGCCTTGAACTCCTGCTGTCATATCCTTCCATAACTTCTGTGAAACCAGGCAGCTGGGAGAAGGAAGTCTGTATCTGAAATATGACTTTAATGTGCACAAAAGAAGTTGATGAACTATCTCTATGCTTAGTACTCTCAAATTTACAATTCATCATCACACTGAAAATAGTGCAAAATTCTAAAAAAGAACATTTTATCATTTAATAATGAATAGTTAAGTTGTTTATCTTGTGATGGTCTAAGACAACATTCTTTCCTTGTAGGAAAAAAATTGAATCATATCATTTGCTTAGAAATAACATGATTATAAAAATATGTTTATAAAAATCACTTTAAAAGTTTTTTCTTTGAATTTTCACTTAGGCAATTTTCTTTGAATTTATGTGATTTTCTTTGTCTTTAAGCTTAGGAATTCACAATAATACATGTGTTCTTAATTGGCAGCCTGCAGTTTAATTATATCAATATAATAAACCATTCCCTAAGGTGTCTTTTTGTTTATTTTTGTTCTAAAATATGTATGAGCTCTCAAAGTTAATATTTGGATTAAACTTAACTGATAATTAAATGATCAGAATCAGTAATAATACATGCAGTAACATAAACCACTTTGTTCCCTAACTGCAAACAGATTATGAGACCAATTCGAGCTGCATAGATTTTATGAACTATTCACTATTTTCATCAAGGCATTATAGCTTTCTTTTATAACAAACACATTGTTAACTGATGGAAAAAGTATTAGGAAGTCAGGATTTTATATATGTGTTATAAAACAGAATTTATAATCACCAGTAATGAAAAGTTATAATAACTATCTTCTAAGAATTGGTTGACCTCCTAAGTAAATTATTGCAGAAAGTATCATTTTTCAAACATTAAATTATATGACCACATCTACCATTTATTTTTAGGTACATCTGAGAGTCAGGGAATTTTCATTTAATCCTCTATTTGGAGAGTTATTTCAAAAAGCACAGAATATGGTAATATGAGACTTTCCCACTTTTATCATCAAACTAGGTAGTGGGAAAAATGAGTTTTTTGAAATGTAAAATCATTTTGAAAAAGCTGTTATACAAAATGAGAACATAAACCTAACACTTTAAAGAAAGATCTACAAGGTTAAACATAAAACAGTTGAAGGCACATACATATTTCAGAAGCACTGGGAGAAAGAAGGACATTAAAATTTACTGAAAGCCAATAAGATGCCAAACACTGTTCAGGGAGATACCACCTTCATGACCTGGTTTAATTCACATAAACACCCTTCAGAGTAGGTTCAATGTTCCACCATTGTAGATTGTAGGAAATGAGGTTTAGAAGCTTATGTAATTTGCCTAGATCCACAGACACAGTAGAGTTAGACCCAGATATTAGCACAGGTATGCCTGTTTCCAACATTCATAATCTTTTCATTATACCAAAAAAAAAAAAAAGTTAGGAGTATAGCTCTAGAGCTGAATGGCCTGAATCCAGGTTTTTTTTAAATCTGCTTCCTGTTAGTCCTATAACTAGGGACAACTGCCTATCACTCTACCATAATTTCTAATTTTTCAATTGAGTATAATACATGACTATTAAATGATATATTAACAGCAAGATGACATACATGTAATAAATACTCAGTGAATATTAACCACATTTCCTTTTCAAGATCTAATAGCTAATTACTGGCAAGTAGGGATAAGAATTCTGGTCTTCACCCTTAATCCAGTATTGTGGTCAGTCACCTAGATACTATTTTACAAAACAAAGTAGGTTAATTTTTCAAAAATATTTTATAACAATGTGTTATCTATATGACCTGCTTTGGGGATGTTACCTTACTTACATAAATTTGACAGTGTGTAGGAATTCTAGAAGCAACAAACACACCAAAAAAGCCATACACTAATAAGTTAACCTCTCGCAGTTCCATGGATGCTGACAGAAGATAAGAGATTCCTATTTCAGAGATAAAAACTGTATTAGTCATAGCATAGCAAGCAACAGGAGCATCAGAATATTTGTGCTTGATCCCCATTTCATGGGGCAATGGGATGAATCTAGATGGATGCTTGATGTGCAGTGGGCAGTGTCACAGCTGAAGAACCTAACACTTAAGGGATTTACATTCTAGAGCAAGTGGTAAGAATATCTTTTTCTCTTCCCGGAGGGCAGCCACGTGCTTGCAGGAACCCGATTCCATTTCTGCATTGTTGTCTTATTTTCAGAATTTCCAGCAGCATAAAATGATCTTGAGAAACTGTTCTGGATGAAAGAAGGATGAAGCCTTTGTTATTTGGGCATACTAAATAAGATTCGTAGGATCAAAAAAAAAAAAAGTCCTTTGTGGACAGCCTCCTACACAACAGGGTCAAAACACAAACTTTGGAAACTTGTGACTTTAAACCTCCACGTTTTGCTTGGAACCTTTCTGGGAGTTATTTCCAAGGCAACATTTGGTTTGAATTCTCTCTCTATATATGTGGAATAACATATTATCCAGTAAGTAATACCAATGCTATGGTATGCATTGCTACGATGCAATTTTATCTTTGCAATAGCTTCTGAGAGATAAAGGTGAAAATGGGTGTCTTTTGTTATTCTTGATAAGCCCCTTTCAACCACACCCAAGTCGATATTAATGAGGTGATTTCTGGAAAGCTGCTAGAAAATCACAGGCTAGAGCCTGGTTGCCAAGGGTACCAACCTTGTTTGAGAATTGAATCATTCCTCCCTGCTCTCTCCTACCTTGGGGAGGGTAGAGGTGTTAGGGTTAAATCAATCACCAATTGCCAATGGTTATTCAGTCATGCCTGTGTAAGGAAGCCTCCATAAAAACTGAAGAGAACAGGGTTTGGAGAACAGCTTCTGAGTTGGTGAAGAACACATCTATGTGCTGGAAGGGTGGCAAACTCAAACTCTGTGGGGACAGAGTCTGTTGTGGTCAGGACCTTTCTAGACCTCATCCTATGTATCTTTTCATCTGGCTGTTGATTCACATCCTTTGTAATAAACTGGTAATCCAGTAAGTAAATTGTTTTTCTTAGTTCGGTAGCTGTTCTAACAAATAATTGAATCTGAGGAAGGGTCATGGGGACCTCTGATCTGTATGTGGTTGGTCAGAAGGAAGCACAGGTGACCACGTGGTCTTGTGATTACCATCTGAAGTGAGGGTAGTCTTGTGGGACTGTGCCCTTAACCTATGGAATCTGATGTTATCTCCAGGTAGATACTATCAGAATTGAGTTACATTATAGGACACTTACTAGTGTCTGAGAATTGATGGGTGTGAGACCCCCCCTTACACCCCCACGTCAGGTTTCAGAAGGGAAGTTTTGAGAGTAGAGGGAGAAACAGGAATTTTTTCTTTATGGTGTATATATGATATACGTACACCCTAATAGTTCTTTTTCTCTGGAAAATCCTAACTAATACACCAATAAAGTGCCCACTATACATCACATAAAATGCTAAGCCTTCAACAGATTATTTGCTAAATATTCCAAACAGTATGATCAAATATATAATTGGTTAGCAAATATCCACTCTTCCCTCTGTATTTTCATGGGGGGAGTATACTTCTCTCCATTACTGTTTGGCTTAAAATGTTCATCAGCACATAACTAAGAAGACATGGGATCTCAGTCCTACAACTACAAGGAATTATATTCTGCCAATAATCTGATCAAGAATCATACTTTCCCACTAGAGAGACACACAGTCTACCAACACCTTGATTTTATTCTTTGAAAACCAGTACAAGATTTCTTTGAAGACCAGTAGAACTGTAAGATAATAACTTAATGGTGTTTTAAGCCCCTAAATTTTTTTAACTTGTTAGGGCACCAATAGAAAACTAGTACAAAGCACACACTTGGCAGGCCTGGCCAAATGTTTATAGTTTTCAGACACTCTTAATTTAAGATAGCTAGAATGTTGCTATTCCGAAGACACATGAGTAAGATATAATTGCCCATGAGGTATAACACTGATTATTAATGTCATTTGTCATGTAGCATTTTTATGGCAGTCTGATGTTGATAGATGCAAAGATAAACTATCATTATGTTTCTTCTAATAAAGAAGAAACCAAAGTAAACAATTAATCAACTAGATCACTGTTGCAGTGAAAACTCAGCCGACTTAAACTTGGAACTAGGTTGCCCTCCCTGACTTCTAAGTTTGCCGATGTCAATCGCAGTGCCACACTGCCCCCTCAACATACTTTCCCCTTTGGAAGATTAATATGGTTAACATTGAGTAAGATGTGCTTTTGTGGAAGTAAGAAAAAAAAAAGAGGAAACATATCAGCTTACCGAGGACGTAAATTTGGGTGCCTGCATTGAAATGAAAAAAAAAAAAAGGCAAGAAAAGGAATATTATATTTAAGATATTTTTAAAGAAAAATTGATTGGACTTTGCAATAAAATGGAAAGACTAAAAGAATGGAAAAAAAGGATGGTTATATAATTATGAGCTCAAAGTTGTCAGTATGGTTGATCAAGAGAGGTGTAATTATATTCTGGAAATTCTGACTTTTAAGTGATAAGGAGTTTGACTTAAAGATGTTAGGGACCCATTCATACATAAATCACAAAGATATGAAACTAAGTCTTTCATGGCTTTTACACATAAAAGAAGGGAAACTTCTTGCAGAAAAGGTAAAATAAAGAGCAGTCCTATAATACTTCTGGCTAAATGGGGTGCTTATGGTACATATAGATACTTCTAAGTATTACCGTTTTCATTTACACACACATGTGCACACAATGCACATATGTGTGCATACACACATGTGCACATCCACACACACACATAAATAGAATGCCAATAAGATGCTCTCCCATAGCCATCTCAATCTTAGTTGAGACTGATTTTATCTCACTAGTCCTTGTCTTCCTGCCTCAGTTACCTTGTTTTCCTTTCATTTCTTCTCTCACCTACTGGAAGTGAAGTTGAAAATAAGGGTTGGAAAACCTCAGTAACCTGAGGTAATTAATATTTTCTACAGAATACATGTATCTCCTTAATGTAGCTCTCATATCCCTCCATTAGCTAACACAAATAACCTATTCAGACTTTTTCACAACATTGTTCCCAAAATACCTTACTCCTACATTACTTTCTGAATTCATTTTTTCTATACCTATTTCCACACTATTATTGTTTTCTTAAGTTTAAATGTTTATTTCCTGTAAACTATTAAAATACTTTTGGTCCCATGTCACCTAAAACGCTCTTTCCTCTATGAAGTTTTCTTTGATTCCCTGAAGACCAATAAATTCACCTTTTCTCTAGAATATAGCAGTAACTTAATGTTGTCTCCTAGACATTCTTCCTTCTTGATTATAATTCTGTCTCTCCATAATCTATGTTTTGCAAGTTTCTTTAATAAAGATACAAATCTTACTTTTTTTTGTATCTTTCACATCTTCACAGTGTTCTGCACACATAGTAGCCTCTCAATATTTGCTTAATGTAACTAGATTGGTAATTACCAATTTTTTTATACATGAAGATATGGCATATTTATTACAGAGGCTGCCCAACTGAATAAGTGTGGTTGAATGTGTTCAAATTTGTAGAAAATGTATTTTGAAATTGTTTCGAAAATGGCCACTAAATGTTAATGATTAGCACCCTTTTTAATGAACAGATGGTATGAAACAGTCATTGGAGCCAGAGGGAACCAGTCTAGCTAAGATGTTTTGAAAGGATGGCAGATAGTCTCAAATAGTAATAGGATTTTTTTTTTCTTTTTCCATTTTAGAAAGGTCTACTTTATGGTCTAGTTTCTTATTAGGCTTTCCAAGATGCTGCATTTGAATGATGCTGCCGTGCAACACTGTATAGATTATTGGTTTGACAGTTACTAGAGACAAGTTACTATATGAAATGAGATGTCCTCTAGGTTCAGAGCAGTGTTCCAGAACTGAATTTTAGGTTTAGTACGCTTTTATATAAACGAGTTGAATAAATAAGTAATTTAAATGCAGATGTTACCATTTTTTATGCTAGTGGGGATTGGTGAAAAGTTACAATCTGTCTGGGGAAAGATCTTTGCTGCTTCTAGATAACTTTATTTCAAAAAAGAATTTATAAGGAAAGGACAGTGTAACAACTATTTCTTTTGGGTTAGAAAAACAAAAACGTAATTAAAATATAAATGTTGAATTTCTTCAGAAGTTATACACAAAAACTGATATTTTGGAATTTGTACATTTCATGATAGCGTGATTATTTGTCTTATAATTTGAAAAATAGCTTAATGGTTAGCATTAGTAACCAGAATTAAATAATCTTTGCTATGTGCTTTACAGTGTAACTGTCAAAAATAAAACACTGATGAGCATGGCATTATGAATTTTTAATTTGTTTTAATAGATATAGAAAGAGATGCCCTTAACAAAAAAATATTTAGGTAAAATAAAAAACTGGCCTACAACTGGAAATTAACAAAAAAAATTTATCTTTTATATGCTAAAGACTTATTTTATAATTTCCAAATTTTAATTTTTTTGTATTTTAATTGAAGAAAATAATAGAAAATGGAATTTTTGCAAAGTGAGAAATTCAAGCCTTTCAAAAGGTTTGTCTGCTAGTCAAAATGTCAAATACGAGACTGAGTAGATAACTAAGATACTAATATTTCTTTTAAGCTCTCATTCAGAGGAATAAAAAAGGGATTGGGAAGTTTAGAATAGAGCTTCACATCGAAGAAATTGATGTGATTGAAAGTTATGGGATCTTGTTAGCTATATAGAATCATAAAGCACCATTGGTGATAAAGAGCCTGGATATTATATTCTGAACATAATTATTAGCTATTTGATGTTCATAGTAAGTTGCTATTTTGCTGTAGAGAATTTTTTTAAAAAGATTTTATTTATTTACTTAGGAGAGAGAGACAGAGAGAGTGAGAAGGAGAGAATATGAGCAAGGTGAGGGACAGAGGGAAAAGCAGACTCCTTGTTGAGCAGGGAGCCCCAGGAGGGGCTTGATCCCTGGACTCCAGGATCCTGACCTAAGCTGAAAGCAGATGCTTAACTGAGTGAGCCACCTGGGTGCTCTTGTAGAGAATTTTTTAATGGGAAAATATGTTAACTTGTCACAAACAATGGCCATAATAGACTCCTAAACAAATAGATATTAAAAGAATGGAGGAAAATAATAATGACATTGAACAAAAGAACAAAAGGTGGGTATCTTGAATTGGAATGAAAATAATGAGATTCATACTAAATGAAATATTGTCAAGGTTACCTGTTACAAGTAAATAGAGTTAGAATCAGGGATATAAGATAAATTATCCCTGCATATAGGGAAGGAGTGAAAAATTATTTATAAGAACCATGGTTAAGAGTTGAGAACAATAGAGATGTAGTAGCTTACTCTAGTTTAACAGTAACTGATCTAGATATTGTCTAGTAATCAAGGTGTTTAATGTCATCTCTCTCCCTGTTCTCCTTTCCATTTTCCTTCCTTCTCATGTTGTCCCTCAATCTTTCTCCCTTTGTTTAAAACATGATGTCTATAATCATTTTAGTTCAATTCACCATACTTTCTAATTTCCCCTGTGATTTATTCTTGAATTCATTGGTTATTTAGAATTATGTTAGTTAGTTTCCAGATATGTTGGGATTCACAGTATTCAAAAGGTGGAAACAACCCTAATGTCTATCAACAAATGAGTGGTTAAACAAAATGTAGTATATGAAATAGACTATTGAAAATGAATGAAGTCGTGATGCGTGTTACAGTATGAATGGACTTTTTAAATTCAATGTTATGTGAAAGAAGCCAGACACTGAAAGCCACATATCCCATGATTCCTTTTACAGAAATGACTAAAATATATTTATCCATAAAGACAGAAAGAAGATTAGTGTTCGTTAGGGTCTTGAGGAGGAGAAATGGGTAGAGATACTTAATGAATATGGATATTTCCTTTTGAAGTGATAAAAATTTTCTGGAATTAAATAATATTGAGGGTTGCAGAATATTGTGAATGCACTAAAAGCTATAAAATTGAATGTTTTAGAATAGTAAGTAAGCATTTATTAATTTTACTCTAATAAAATGCAATCTAATGAAATCAAATACAGTATCATCAAGTGTGAACTATTTACTTAACGATATAGTTAAGGCTTATGCATTGAAAATTATTAAATATTATAAAAGTAAATGAAATATTCAATTTTAATGGATCAATACAATGTAATATTGTTAAGACTATGATTCTTCTCACATCTTTTTTTTAAATTCAGGCAAGTATGGTAAAATCAAAGCAACTGACCTAGGGTAGAGAGAGTAATTTAGAAGATGAGAACAAAGAGGACCTAAGTGAGTGATTTCAATATATAATGTAAAGCTATCATAGTCAAGATGGTATGGGTATAGATCAATGGAACAGAATGATTTTACACTTCTGGACTCTGATTTCTATGGATTTAGACTGCCTGGTTTGTGGTACCTCGTTACAGCAAATGAATACATAAAAACTGTGCATAAAGCCCAAACTGGAAACAATCAAAACGCTGCTCTACCCCTGAAAGGATAAGCAGTGTTATGTGGAGTACTATTCAGCTAAAAGAAGAATAAGCAAATTAGGCACCAAAAAACATTGATGAATCTCAAGAACATTATGTAGACGGGAATGGGATTCCTCATGGGTGACCATGAGCAAATTTTATAAGCCTTTTGTTTGCAACTTAAAAATCTGAACAATGGGGCGCCTGGGTGGCTCAGTGGGTTAATGCCCCTGCTTTCGGCTCAGGTCATGATCTCAGGGTCCTGGGATCGAGGCCCGCATCGGGCTCCCTGCTCAGCGGGGAGCCTGCTTCCCTCTCTCTCTGCCTGCCTCTCTGCCTCCTTGTGATCTCTCTCCCTCTGTGAAATAAATAAATAAAATCTTTAAAAAAAAAAATCTGAACAATGGAAGGATTTTATTTGATAATCTATAAAGTGTCTCCAGCTATAATATTGTATACATCAAGGGTCATACCCTGGATGAAAACCTACACTTTAAATTCAGCCTGGGAATCACTATTGTAGTAACCACTTATTAGAGATGGGAATAGATCCTTTTCCTTAGTTGTGTTGGGTAGAAAAGAATGAGTAGTAGCTCATTATAGTGAAGAAGAACTATATCAGACATAAATCTAAATATAGTGGAACAATTTAATGTAATTTTTTTTCAGTTAAAGTTAAAGTCTCTTTAAGGAGCACAACATTACCCAAACCAGCAAAATAAAACAAAATGTTACAATAGTTTTAAAACCTGCAAATTACGTAAAATTATTAAACAACAAAAACTGTCAAAGTTACTATTTGTAATGTTGCACTGTATTTCATTTTTAAATATCAGAAATGACAATTATGCAACTTTGTTTTTTCATAGAAGAATTTGATATGTGTACTTGTTTTCTAAAAAGTCTGCCAAAGGCTGTTGTTGTATGCAGCATTTCAGATTTCTTACCTATTTTTAACAGATTTTTATTTATATGTCCTATTAGAAACTTAATGGAAGTTAAAAAATTATTTTGTATTTACTATGGCATATGCTTGGAGTAGCACCTGGTAGATACTCACAAATAATTTGTAGAATTAATGAATCAAATTATTCATAGTAGAGTAATGTAATGGCAAATAAGGTTTTATCTTCAAGTATCTCAAAAAATGAGAGAAGGCAAAGGCATAATTGCTTAAGACAATATATTTAAAATATTAATATTATGGGGTTGTTTGTAGTCTTAGGTATACAAATGAAAATTGAATGGACTACTAAGTAAATTGTTACTTTGTAACAATTGGTTACAAAGCTTATAACATATAAAGAGTTCCAACTCTATTTCAATTGTTTAATATATAGTATTTTCCATCTAAGTGGGTTGAACTCACTATACTTATCCCATTCTTAGTCCTAAAACACATTTTTCCTTTAAAATAAAATCATCATTCACCACCGTTTGTTCTTAAGGAAAAAAAGAGGCAATTTGTATCTTGAGTACAAGTATATCTGTGAAAAAGACATTTTAGCCTTTAACAGATGGACTTATTTCAACTCATTGATTTCGGGATGTTAAAGAAAGCAGCAGAAGAGTCTTCTTGGTAATTTTTATTGAATAGACTCCTATTAAAGATGGGAGGCATGGCAATAAATAACGGTAACCTTTGTGTAGTACAGCTTTAGGCGGTATTAAGGCCAAAAACTTCTCATGGGATTGAAGACAATTTTAGTGCTAATTACCCCTTTTTCTATATGAAATGTTAACTGTCTAAGAATTAATGGAACAAATCCTTTCAACTAATCTAATGTTTCAAGAGTTATGTCATCCTTAAATGTCTCAGTTGTTCAACGATAATCAGTGCATTTGCACTGCACATTAAGTCCCTGTGTCTGTTTCTTTTTCACTCCGAGAACTATAAAGCTGCATGTTGAACTGCGTTTTTCTCCTCCTTGTATTTCTTAAGGGGCCCTTGTCCAAGGGCACAATCTCATGGTAAAATGTTACTGAAGTTTGAGATTTGACTGACACAGCATTATAAAGCAGCTTGATCTTTCCACTCGCTTACAGAGCCATCAATCCTTGCACAAATGGACATTGAGATGAAACATCCAGACAGGCGTGGAAAATGGCACCTTGTCCCTGTCATAGCTGCAGTGAGTAGAGAGCCCTGAGAAAGCCTGCAGTGGTAGGTTATTCCCCTGAGCATGAGAGCTCTGCATCCGAGGCCGACCAAGCCACAGTGTTGTTCAGAATTAGAAAGGTCAGGTGATTGCCTTGCCTTGCCTGCTTTTTCTTTCCTTCCTCCCTCCCTTCCTCCCTCCCTCCCTCCCTCCCTTCCTTTCCTTCTCTCTCTCTCTCTCTTTTTAATTCTGGAGGCTGCTATTTGCCACCATGATAAGTGCTATCATTTGTCAGGAAATTAGTTTAAGCTGGAAGATGAAGTCTTAAGATCCCCTCAGCAATTTAAACTTCACTGAAAAAAACATGTCAGACAGTTTGGGAGAATACAGAACAATTCCACATTGTTACTAGGTGTAGCGTAAGCCAAGCAATTCTAAATTTATCAAATTATTTGAAATGGTTTCCCACATTTATTCTGATTTAAAGAGAAAAGAGTCCATGCTTCTGTGTTATGAAGCACAAATGTAAGTCAAATTATAGGAAAATAAGCTATTTGAAAATTATATAAATGATCATTTTAAGTCTCACAACTTGCATTAGCAGTATGAGCTGGAGAACACAGTTTACCACTTAGCTTAGACGATTGCTGGGCCTTTTTAGAATCATGAAATCCAGGGACAAGATCAGAGATCTGTAGGAACAGAAAGTAGAGTTTGTTACTGCATCTGTTTTGATCTGGTTTACATACTTAACTCACCCTATTTTCTTCATAGGAGGGTGATACAGAAATCAAAATGCTAACTTATCAATTTCATATGGAAACTAGACCAACAATAACATAAGTCCTGCTCACTAAATAGAAAAAAATCTACATGGAAGTAAATTGTAAAGTAGCTGTTTTGGAGAAAATATAATCCAGCTAGGGAGAATTAGTTGGGTGATTTTAATGGCCATTGTCATCTCTTCAAATAGTTGTCTGCTAGAGGGATGTGGTTGACCATCATACTAGAAATGTATGATAAACCTTCATCCCTCAGTGATGATGCTGACAAACTTATTTTTCTCTGACTCATATTTTCTTTAGCTACAGACAGAATACTGCCTTCTGTATCTTGATTCCTTATTAAATTTAGTATCATTTTAAAATTACAGTTTGATTTTAAATATTAATAAAATACCGGATTTCTTAATTTTGCTTTTTCTGCTTTTCATCTTGAAAATAACTCATAACTCACTTCTTGGGTAAGTTCCACTAATAACCTAGCTTGTACTTTCACAATGTATGTAATTGATTACAACTCTTTCTCAAAAAGTGAAACATGGACCAACTGCTGAAAATTACATGAGCTATTTTTTTAAGATCCCTCACCTTCCCTCAGTCATACTGAAAGTCTTGTTTCTGGGAGTAGGACCTAGAAAACAGTTTTTCATGAGCTCCCAAAACTATTTCTCTGGATTCTAATGTTTAGTGAGAGCCACAGGCCCAGCATATGTTTGTGGCCTAAACTTTAAAGGAAGTGAAATATGTTTGGCCTTTTCAACAATGTCAAGTTCCCAAACTCATATATTACAAGTGTTATAGCTTGCTCCTGAATGTTTGCTACAGAGAAGGTGTGGAAAGAAATTTTATAAAGTTTAAATTGTTATGCACAGAATTACTATCCAATTTTTTTGTCATTAAGTTCTTTTCAACATCAAATGCATCATCATGATGACATTCGCATAATGAAAGGCTTAGGGAAATCCTGGCAGATTGCTGTGGATGTTAGTGAGGAGCAAGGCCCTTTGAATGTATTTTCAAGGATAGAATGGAAGTCTTCTTGGCACTAATTGACAAATGATGCATCACCAGGCAGATATTATCTGGACTGTCTTTTGTTTTTCAATTCGCTATTTGGATGTGTTTTATTTTTACATCTAGATGGAGAAATTCAAAGGAAATATGCAAAAAAAAAGTAGAGAAATGATTTGTTCGATGTCTTCAAATGATGAGTTACACATATGCTTGAAAATGAACAAACATCTTCTATTAAGAAATGTTTTAGCTTTTAGCACAGTATTAAATATAACCATCAATGCTTCTTACAACTTTTTTTCTCCCTGCTTCCTTTTACCCTGAACTTGATACAGAGTTGTGGTTGATACAGAGGAGTTTCTGTTACCTCGAGACTAGATTTTCCATGTTTTTACTAATGCTGGTCCTCCCTTCCAAGTGCTCAGATTGATGTTCCTTTATTTCTAGACGCTTCTGGGTGCCTTTTCTATGCATCCTTTACATTTGCAGGCACTGCTCTTTTCTAGGACACAAGCATTTTCTTCAGAGCTTAACAGTAATCTGTACAAATACCTTCACTCTCTCCGTTGACTACTAGTACTGCTTTGGGGGATAGAAAATGGTTCCTTCACTCTGGCTCCACATGCAATGACTAGCAGATAACTTAGTGCAATACCTGCACCTTTCAGGAGTACAATAATTTCTTGGTATAGTAAAGGATAACTAAATAAAGGAATAAAAAATGGGCACTATTCTCTTCAAAACCTGCTTAGAACTAGATGTTTATCTCCCGTCCTTGTGAACAATTTGACTTCAAAAAACAGTGAATGAAATTCAGTATTTTAAGGAGTATGCACAAATTCATTCTAATTGTTTTCACGCCTTCTGCCTGGAATGTGTATATTCTTCACATACTATGGGTATACAGAACTCAGAGTAGCTCGAGATTTTAAAGACAGCAGTGTCCTGGTACATCTGTGACCTCTTTTCTTCAATTTCCCTTCAAATGAGATCTTTATAAAATTTGATACACACTAGATCTTCAATGGATCACATATCAGTAATATAATCAGGAAATATAAATTTCACGTGACTTTTACATAAAGACTTTGTGTATGTGTGTGTAAAATCTGTAGATCACACTGGAGTGGGATCTAATGATGTACCTAATGACATTATTTTGACATACCGTATGTTTTTTGTCTGTTCTTTTTTATTATTATTATTATGTGCAGTTAGCCAGCATGTAGTACTTTATGTTTTAATGAGAGTTCGGTAGTGAATGAGAGTAATTATTGGATAAGTCAGTTCACAATTTACTAAGGAAAGAAATACTTTGTTGCTTTGTAGACTTGTTCTATGAGTCAGTTTTAGGCTTACTTGTGTTCTTTTTCTCATATCTACAGAATGGCCACTTCTTTCTACAGAATTTCATTTTCTTAGTAATTCCCAGTGTTTTTTTTTTTCTTTAAAGATTCATTTATTTATTTTAAAGAGAGACTGAGCAAGTATGGGGGGTGGGGCAGAGGGAGAGGAAAACAAGCAGGCTACCCACTGAGCATGGAGCCTGATGCAGGGTTGGTTCACGGACCCTGAGATAATGACCTGAGCTGAAATCAAGAGTCGGACGTGTAACCAACTGAGCCACCCAGGCGCCCCAAATCCCAGCATTCTTTTTTTCCACCTGAGCTTATTCCTCATATACTAGTTTTTCCTATTATGTGTCCCTCAATTTGGTACCTAACTGCGTCTATAGACGGTGTTATTTCACACCTATCTCCAGTCCATCCTGGTCAGGAAACTGATAGCCAGACCTGAATTTGGACTCTTTCTCTTGTTATCCAGAGCCTTGTCACCATAAAGCAAAGACATTAATCTAAGCCCAGTCCCTTCCCTCCCGAAGGAGAGAATCTACATTTGAGTTACTATGCATATAAAAGCAATTACCGTTCACTGAATGCCCGCTCTGTGTCAGAACTGCTGTAGGCACTGGGGTCACAAAATGAGCAAAACTCATAGACCACTCTTTTGGAATTTAGAGTCAAGTTTGGGGAAAGCAGACAAAAGAACTGATGCATAAATAAATAAATATTAATTTTCATAAGCTACATGGAGAACATAGTACATGGTTTGGGGAGGCCACATGATATATGAGAAAATTTTGAAAAGCTTCCTCCACAAACCACTAAGCTGAGAGGCCCGAGTCACATTAATATCTGAAGGAAGAGATATCAGATGGATGAGACAGCAAATTCGAAGGCAGTAAGGCTAAAAGAGTATCATCTAGAAAAGGAGAAAATGTGAGGGTGGTTTAACAGAAAAGATGGTGCCTTATCTCTTCCATCTACCATGTCCCGGCTGAGCCCCTCCAGTAATATTGCTTATTGTTCTCATTAATGCTCTCCTCCTGAGCTTCATACTTACTGTGACTTGAATTATTATTACTCTTGAGTACATCAAGTTTATCTCTCACCTTGGTGATCTGTTAGAAGATAGTTTTCTGACTTGTAAGGATATTAATGGTGGTTGTTTTTGAGTTCTGTAAAACTAGTCTGCACAGAAGCAATTCCTTATTATTTAGGTGTCCTTCAGTACATTAAACAAGTGAGTATTTAAATTCTGTTTGTAGGCTTCTAGGTGACAATACTTTTAAAGATGCAAGGTCACTGCCTTGGAGGTATTCACTCCGTTCCCATAATCTGAATGCCCACATTTTGCATGATCCTAAACTCTGTTCAGCCTGAGGCCTTGTGGTTCCCACTCCCAGCTACACCAAATACAGCCACAGGAAATGTGGAATGCCACATGCACCAACATGTTTCATTTTATACTTATTTCACATCTTTATAATTGTGATACACAACATAGACTTAATAAATTCAAGGGCTGCTTCCAGTAGCCCATGTTGCTAAAATAGCTCCTGATTTTATTTAAAAAAAATTTTTTTTAATTAAATAAGCTCAATGCCCAATGCGGGGCTTGAGCTCACAACCCCAAGATCAAGAGTTGCATGCTCTACTGACTGAGCCATCCAGGCCCCCCAAAGCTCTCTTGATTTTAGAGTTTATGTAATTATAATTTATGGAAATGAGTTTATGTAAATGTATGTGATCAGATTATATGGAAAGTGACAAAGATGAGTTCAATTTTGATTTAAAAGTTATTAATTATATTTTATTTCGAGATAGCTAAATCTTAAGATTTTGTTTCCCAGTAAGTAAAACTAAGACAGTGTTATTTAACTCACAAGGTTGTTAGGAAGAATACAAATTATATACGTGAGAGTATTTGTTGTGGCTATTAGCAAAAGTTATGTATTCAATAATGTCAGTACTGTCTCCTTTTTTAAAAAATGTTAACTCAAGATTTATTTATAGAAAATGCAAAAAGTTCTGTGATCTGGGATTCCTGAACCAATGTATATAGCAATCGATTTTGTAAAAAATATTCTCATAGTTGTGACTGCATAAATAACAAATGGGCAGATGAAACCTTTTTGGTTCTTTTACTTAAATATGAAGAAAAGTATTTAAATGTACTAAGACTTTTTTCCATTCATTTCTAGTCATTACTCTTAACACATTAAAAAACATAATTATAGTACATATCATGAGAAAGGGATGATATTTTTAAAATGCTTGCTAAAATTATCTTAATTTAACAAAGAAAACCAAGAGTCAAAACTAGGTTTAGAGACTATGTTAAGACTTTAAAAATTTACCATGATTTAAGGTTGGCATAACTAAAGAGTATTATCTAAAAGTCTTCAAATATGATTGATAGTAACATTAAAGAAGTCTTTCATCTTGAACTTCAAAAAAAAAAAAACAGCACACTAAGAAGAAGGTAGGGCATGAAGCTATAAAGCTGTCCCTAGGAAATCAGATATTCTCAAGAGTGTGAGCTCTTAACTTCACAGATGATTTAATAAGATATATGACACAACACTTCTAATATTTGTGCAATTCCGTAGTATTACTAAGGGTTCTTTCTTTTCAGGGATGTGATATTCAGACTTCTATCTTAAGAAGTATCTTAAGACATATGATGGTTTTGAACCCACAATCCTAAGAGAACATGTCCTCAGTAAGGCAATGGTTTTATTTTGTTTTGATTTGTTTATCTTCTCCGCTCCCCCTCCCCCCAGAAACCTTTATTAATCTAGCACCCAAGGGATACCGCCTTTTGGGTAATTTGTATTTGCTTTGCCTTTGTAAGCCTCACCGAATGAAAGTGCTCATGATTGACAATAAATATATCACCCCACTGGGTACATACTATGGCATTCTCCAGTGTCCTCAATCCTAGATAATAGTACAAAATAAGAAGGCTACTTTGATTACTGGTTTCTTATTGACTAATACAAAAACAAATCTGCATGAAAAGCAAAATGCTATTTACTATCCAGCAGAGAGCCCAGTGAAGGGAAAATAGCTTTAGCAGATTCTACCTAGAGGAAGTGACTGCCTTAAACATTTTTTTGGTGAGTTGTATTATCTAATACAAAGAGAAAACCACTTGACTCGGTGAACAAGTATGATACGCATGTTGGAGATCTAAATTTAAGAGACATAAGAAAACTTTATCAGTGTTGTTTGCCCCCTCTTCCCTGTAAAGAGTCAGTGGAATTTTCAAAATACCTAGAAATTCTAAATAGATCATATAACAGCAATAATATAATACTAAGAAATTTTTTCTTTGAACTGGGTCATAGAAGGAATGAATGTATTCACATACTAACCCAAGAAAGAGCATGCTTTGCTATTTTTAGCAAGAGTTGAAATCAGGCTACGCTCTTCACGTACGTGTTCCCTAAGTTTTAGTGAGACAGTCACCCCAATAGGCAAGAGAGTAATATTGATTACATGATATTGTACCATGTCTATAGAGACCTATCAATTAGGATTTTGTAAATAGTGGAATAATGAAACGGAGCAACAGCTATTTAATGAACTACCATTAAGCTGATGAGGCTCAGGGAGTCCACAGGTTTTAACTCTTCTGATGATGTACTTGTCTCTCCCTTGGGCTGGTTTTGTCACTTTGGTCTACACACACACACACACACACACACACACACACACACACACACGCACACAAAATCTAGAAGTTTATCAAGTGTATACATTCCTATATCTGCTTTATAAGTATCTCAAGATTCCACTTCAGGTAACCTAAGGAACCACAGCTGGAGTAACATTGACACAGGATGATGCTAGGCTGACTTTGGTAAATTCCACCTATTGCACCAAACAGCGCTTTACTTTGGGCGTATGATTTAACGTAAGTTTAGTTTTCACACTGATAAAAGAGACACACACCGTAATACTGTTATGAGGGCCAAATAAGAATATTTTAAAAGTGACTATACATTTCATAGTCAATGAATTGATTATTGATTTGTATGTTAGTGATTAATAATAATACATGAACAGTTAGCACAATATTAGTATAAATTCATAGTTGATGTTATATATCAAAAGTTACATATTTATTAAACACCTGCTGTGTAGCAAGCACTATTCTTTTTTCTCAAAATAAAATGGCTCAAAATTATCTTAGGGTTAATAAACCAGGTTAGTTAAGACTTAGTGACTACCACCAGTGAAGCATGTCTTATTAGAGGAAATGAAAAGGTTAAATGATGTTTTAAGAAGAGATTAATCAGTTTGCAGGTAGTGGTGGATAAAGAACAAGTTATGCATTGCCTCTGGCAAAATCAATGAGGAACATTTATTTTAGTGAGGATGTTCCAGAACAACTGGAAAGGCTATTTTAATTTGATGTGAGCATTAAACATGTTTCTGTTAAATTAGGGAATATACTTATCAGAAGCAATATTTTGAATTGGTACATGTAGTGAATTAATGGAAAACATTTAATTTAACTTTTCCCAGGAACCTTGATTCCTTCTTTGTAGGAAATCAAGAATGACGAATGGACCTGGACTTCCTCGTGAAATAATTCTTTTTCCCTTGGCAGCAAAAAATGATATTTGAACATTCATGTTATGGACTTATTTTCTATTATGTGTATTTGCTAAATCTTACGCAACCTCATGCTCTCCCTATCTCTTCTTAAGCTATTCCCAAAAATATCTGTCTTCTGCAATTTGGAAGTCACTTGATGTAAATCTTAATTGCCTTTTTATTCCTAATTTGGTAAAAGAAGGTTTCAAAACCCTCATGACTTTGGACCTTAAAATACTGTTCATTTTTTTTGTTTAGTAATTTCAAGAAATTTATCAGTTTCAGATATAACTTGAATAATGTTAATTTCTAAATGTATATTTTAAACTCAGATCTCACTCCTGGGTTTCAGAAACGTATGCTGAAATTCTAATGCATATACTTGGCCAGTTTTCCCTTCATATCTTCGATATTATGCCTGAAATCTAACTCATTATCACCTCTGTGAATTGTGTTTTTCTAACTTGCTTGATGCCCCAAATCGAATCTGTTACGGAGTCTTTTGCTTTTAACTTTTATTTCTAGAATTTTACTTGTTGTGCAATTTCTATTTTTCGGTCTTAGTTTAGAATTTTGTAATCTCTTATCTGAACTCTAACAACATGCAAAAAACATGTCAAATTCTTCCTCCTTACAGCATTATCCTCTCAAATGTATGCTCGGAAACTTTTATCCATGTTGTGATACTATGTATAAAACCTTTTGTATAAAACCTTTTAATAACTTCTTGACTATGGCTGAAAATATTTCAAGGACACTTCACCTGGCTCTTTATTCTCTAGTCTCCTCTCAACCACCTCTAACTTCTGCTGTGCATTCCAACCAGTTGATATTTTAGGTTTGTTTGTTTCACATTCCTTTTTTGTTTCTGTCCATGAGCTGCCTTCCACCATATCTCATGACCCCGGTGTCTTCATTTGACCTATACCTACTTATTTTCAAGCCTTAGCCTACAAATTTCCTCTTCCAGGAAGCTTTTCCTTACTCAACCCAATAAGCCTTCCCTCATATATCTGGGCACATAACTCTTTCCTTGTGTTCACTACATTGTTCTGTAATTATCAGAACAGAAAAGACTGACTCTGCCACTAAATTAGCTTTAGAATGATGTAATCAAGATAATTAAATTTTGTAAGCCTCAGTATTCTCTTTTTCCAATCAAGTAAGACTAATCCCTCAAAACGTACATGGTGATTGTGAGGATTAAATGGGCTAATCTATGAAAAACTTATTACAAAGTCTGGCTTATATCTTTTTTAAGATTTTATTTATGTGAGAGAGAGCACAAGAGAGAGCCTGAGTTTGGGGGAGGGGCAGATGCAGACTCCCCACTGAGCAGGGAGCCCAACCCCTACAGGCCTTATCTCAGCGTCCCAGGATCACCACCTGAGCCAAAGGCAGACGCTTAACCAAGTGAGCCACCCAGGTGCTCCAAAGTCTAACTTGTATTTCGGAATCAAGTGATACATTGACATAATGGTGAATGAATTAATTCTGAGTGAATCTGGTCACCATTCTTCATTATTGCACTAAATTTCTGTCTAGTTCCTTTCTGGTCACTAAGAAACCTGTTGAGATTCTGTCCTCAGAGAATCAGTTCTCCTTCACTGAGGACACTCGGAGTCCCAAAACACTTCCAGATTAGTACTACATGCTTTACTGGTGACACTTAATCTAATGCAGATAAAATTCTTCTTCCCTATATTCATTAGCTATTTCCTACCAGAAACGATCACTGTGAGAATAGTGGTTTGATTTCTTGATTCAGTTATTTAACATTTCTGTGATACTGTAGATGTATTTTGTAAATATTATCTCAGTTAGTCCTTGCAACAATCATGTGGAACTTCTTTATAGACAAAACAAAATAAATTGAGGCCTAGAGAGATAAGATGATTTTTATAAATCATAAATTAGAGGAAGACTAGTGATTTCAACCAGCTCGAATGGGAAAGCCTGTTAAGCCACATGTTTCACTATCCTCTTTGTTTTTCCTCCCCTCCTTTCCCACTCAGGAAACTTCAAAAATATTTTGAAGAATGAGGACTTGACATTTTGAAAAAGCTCACCAGGTGATTGTAATAGTGCCTCAAAACATCTTTCCAACCCACTGAGATCATAGGAATTAACTTTGGAGGGGAATTATTTGTTTCTAATTAGAAGGGAAAAAAGCAATTTTGTTAATCATGTCAGAATTTTTGTGAATGAGTCATTCAATTTGATTCTTTCCTATATAAATGTTTGTCAGTATAGCATTGAAGCAAGGTTCAAAATGAGCAAATGTAAAATGTTCCCTCTTCCTATTGCCAGCGCTTATATAAGCAACAGAGACTTTATATAACCATTTTCTTCAAGCCAAATATGATGCTTAATGGAGTCTATGGCACTGTGACCTCTTTTCTGTACATTTTTGGCTTGCCAAAAATTGTAGACAAACACACAATTCCTGTGAAGAAGGCAGTTCACTGTTTGAAAGCTACCATTGTCAATGATGCTCAAGCTGTGTGTGGTAAGTACCAACCCCTGAGGGCACCCGCATGGCTCAGTGGGTTAAAGCCTCTGCCTTCAGCTTAGGTCATGATCTCAGGGTCCTGGGATCGAGCCCTGCATCGGGCTCTTTGCTCAGCAGCGAGCCTGCCTCCTTCTCTCTCTCTCTGCCTGCCTCTCAGCCTACTTGTGATCTCTCTCCTTCTGTTAAATAAATAAATAAAAATCTTTAAAAAAAAGTATCAACCCCTGAGTAATGAGATTTAGAAGTGTCTATCTTTTTTTAAATAACATACATANGCCTGCCTCTCAGCCTGCTTGTGATCTCTCTCCTTCTGTTAAATAAATAAATAAAAATCTTTAAAAAAAAGTATCAACCCCTGAGTAATGAGATTTAGAAGTGTCTATCTTTTTTTAAATAACATACATATGTACTTCAAAGTTATTTTAAAATTTATTCCACTTTGGAAATGTACAGATAATGACAAATTATCACCCTTGTGCCAGATGTACTTTAGATGGACAGAGGGACAAAATTATCATGACAATATTGTTGAAGTAATATAGTTATGGGCTAAGTGATAAGTGGCTGATGACAAGCAGTATTTACAAGAAATGGGATTAGATACTCATTTAACAGGACTCTCATTTCCTTTTCTCATTCTTTATGTGGATGTGCTGGGAAGCTTGTTATGCTTTTGAAGAATGTATTGGTATGGAATATATAGACACAGTCACATTAAAAGTAATGGAATGGGATTCCTTTTACCATTACTCTCAATGAGATAATTCAATTTTACTTGATAAATGGATATACCATTCTTGATATTTCCTGCCGTATATACACACATGCACATATATTTTATAATTTACTATAGATTGAGCAGAAACGTATGATGTGTGTAGTAAGATATATGCTTTTTGATCCTTTTTTTTTTACAAGTCCAGATCCACAGCTTTTATTTATTCCTTCTTTGCAGTTTTAAATGGGAAGGTAGAAACTGTTTACCTCAGATAAAGTGTTTTAAATTACTATTTGAAGGTATTTCTTACTGTATTATTGAGCTACGACATTTTATTTTTCTTATACTCTGTAGTGATTTCTTATGATAGGATATATTCTCCTCTAGCTAACCTCTGAAGGCAAGCTGTCAAACAGTGATAGTCCTGCCTGTGTTTTGAGCTCTCCTTGAGTGTGCGGAAGAGTGGAGGCACCTCAGAGTTGCACATTTACTGCCATCTAGTGATTGAATAATAAATATATCCTGCATACTCAAATTACTATTACTTTATTTATTTATTTATTTATTTATTTATTTATTTATTTTTACCGTAGTGGACACTGAACCATGGAAAAATAATAAATCTCAATTTAGGTCATGTAGACTCGTACAAGAAAAAACCCAGCCCTCAAAGAATAAAATCCCATCCACACGATGGGGTTGAACCAGGATTGGTATCTGCTCTTTTTATACCTCCATTCAGTGTTTTTTACCTCCACTCATCTCACTTTCTGATTTGAATAATTGTGCTATCTTTTCCTTAGCTATTTCATTTCTAAAGATTTAGAATGCAAATTTTTTCCATGTTGCTGTTCTATATAATGTCCAAGAAATTATAAGTGTTTTTCAATTATTAAGCAATGACCAGAATCACAAGATTTTGAGTGAGTTTATATACTGAAAATAACCTCAGCAAATATTTCAAATATGTTTTTTTTAAAAAGAAACAGTCTAGTGGTAAAAAGGCCTGTAAGCTTACCCTCATCAGTACTTAAAAATCTCTAGCTACCGGTTCAGTATGATTTTAATTTATTTGATAGATAGTTACTGTTCTCATGTTTTGGTGAAGAATTTTCTGAAAGACAAAGCCTAGCTCTATATTAAGTGCCACTTGAAAAAAAATCTAATTAATATAGTATAGTTCATAGCAGACATTCTTTTAAAATACTTTAAAAATAAGTGTTATGTTTAATTTGTGTATAAATATTAGCGATAGGTACAAAATTAAATCATGTTGTCTAGAATAACAACAATAATGCTGTTTAGAATAACAACAATAAATAGTATTTTAAAATTCCTTTGTCTTTCACAATTTCACATATTCCTGTTTCATAAGTCCTATGCAAGTGTTTTAAACTTCTTTATCCCTCTCCATGTACTTGAAAATACATGTAATATATATTTGAAAAAAAATGCTTGCCTATACAATTCATCTAATCACTCTGCTTTCCCAGATTCCATTTTTTTTTTTTTCCTCCAGTAATCTGATTTGTGCTCTGGAAATGAAGAGAATGACAGCAAGCATTGGGATATGCTTGGGGAGAAACTGGTAGCTTAAGGTAGAAATGGTGTCTGGCAATTTTCCTCCCCAAACTGATTGAAGTAATTTGGTTAATCATATGACTCTCAGATGAGGTGGAGCTGTTGCTACGTTTCACTGAATTTGTCCACAGAATTTGTTCATAGGCAAATCAGTGATGTGAATATAGCGTTGATTCTCAAAGTTTGTGTGGACTTGAATACACTGGAGATTTCAATAAATTCAGCTGATCTTGGGTAAAGTTCAGTATTCTGGTTTTTAGTAAGTATCCTTGGAAATTCTGAAATAGTCTCTAAACTATATTCTTAAAACACTATATTGCATTTATTATTATTTTTTAATTTGTCTGTCTGTTATCCATCCCCTAAGCCCTCCTATGGCCTCTACATCTTAAGGGACATAATCAGCAGCTTTTTCTCTCACAAAAGACAGTAGCTGAGAATTATGTTTACATTATAGTGCTAGGGACTCAAACCTCCCAGAAATTATTGCAGAAGCAGAAGCTGAGAAGCCAGATGAAAACATGATGTTCAGGGACATGGTCTCAAGATCCAAATCACCTAGGACCACTTTCATCCTCTGAAATTCAGTTGATGTTTGACATTGGACAAGATGCATCCTCTTATATAAGTGCCTCTCAGAATGGTTTAGAGAATTAAATGAATTAATGTGTTTAAGTTCTAGAACTGCACACTGTTTTATTTACATTAAAACAGTATTTTAATTAATGTGCTTAAGTAGTAAATTAACATTTTATTGACATTTATTTTATTTTAATTAAATCAAAATATGTTTCTAAATTTGTTTGTGTGATTGAATACAAACCAGTTGGTTTGGCTTTTGGTTCTATAGTGTAGGAGCCTGTGGAAGACGGTCTGAGGTCTCACCTGTGGGCCTGAATCGTGGAAACTTTACACCGAGGGCGGCCCCAAGTCCCTTCTGTCCCCCTAGTCTGAGCCGCTCCACCCTCTAGATTTTACAGATCATCTTATGACTGTGCTCAGTTTGAAAGTGCTTACAGCGGCTGGTTTTAGAAGTAACATTATAGTTGATTTTCTTTCTTTCAAATATAAGAAAAATATTTGTTGTGATAGTTTACTTGAGGGCATATGTACCCCAATGTGCAGACAGCAGTGTCCACAATGCCAAACCATGGAAAGAGCCAAGATGCCCTTCAACAGACGAATGGATAGAGAAGATGTGGTCCATAGATACAGTGGAATATTGGTAAGGATTGGTGTTGAAGATGGAAGAAAGAAGCCACAGATGGAGGAAGGCAGGCAGCCTCTAGAAAACCAGGAAATGAGAAGGAAATGAATTCTTCTTTGACTTGGAAAGAAATTCAGCTCTTCCAACATCTTGATTTTAACCCAGTGAGACCCACAATGAACTTCTGACCCCCGGAACTAAATAATAAATTTATATAATTTAAACCACTAAGTCTGTGGTAATTTATTTGTAAATACAACTCAGTCAAGTCTGCACATATTTAGTAAATTATTCTGGTAGCAGTAGCTACAGTGTTGATAAGACATCTTTTTGAAATGTTTTATATATAGCATTTCAGTGACTTGCAAGATTCAAACTATACACCAACACGTGATGTGGAAGATGTTTTATGGGACATTTAGAAGAAATATCTAACACTACTGATAGATTAGGGGGAACAAAAAGGCAAAGAGGAGATAAGTGCTTATGATGGGCCCAGCACGCTTCCGCTGCACTACTCTGCTGATAAGTGCTTATGATGACAATATACAATTCATTTCGATAGTTTGTAACTTATAATTTATTTGTAATAGTGCTCTTGTAAAAAGGCACTTTTTCAAAAGTGTCTAGAAACCACAAATATTTCCATTGCTTATTTTATAGAAAAATCATTTTTCTTATGTTACTTTTCCCTCATATATTTAATTTGTAAATACTTTGCTTTTCAAAAGAATGTCTATATGTATCATGTAGTTTTCAACAGAGATTTGTTATCTCAATATAGAGTATAACTTATTTTATTAAAAAAAAATTTCCAGTACTATGATATAGTAGCTTCTGATAGCATTTTCTCTTGAGTACATTTTCTGAGCATATATAAGATAATAGAAAATTCTTCCAGTAATCAATTAAATATGTCTATTAACATGCATATTTCCCCAAAGTATTCACTATGTAATTAGTGTTCGGGTCATGTAGAAAATAAGTCATTTCATTTCTGTGACTATTAACCATGAAAACATTGATAAGATGATATTTACAGCTATAAATCACATGAATAATTTTCTTTAGAAGAATAGAGAAAGCCAAACACATTAAAAATATAACTCATATAATTTTAAAAATAACTCTTGAATTCCATTTACAAAATTGAAAATACTGACCCCTATAATAGAAAGTTAATCACTATCCATTAATCTTTTCTGTGGATTGCTGGAGGTAATCTTAAAAAGTAAAATGCCCTCTAGTTTGAAATTCTAAACCTGACAAATATTTTAGCAGTTCAACATTCCTGATGTTAACAGTATAAGGGCAATGATATAAAAATTAGGAATATATATATTCAGGGTTGTCACTCCAAATGTATATGTGTTTTGTAATTACCTACCGTAGTATTTTCCAAGCAAAAAAGTGGAGATTTGAGGCAAATTTGGGAACCCAATCAATGACCATAGGCAGTCTTTTCTCTGAGAAGCTACAGTAATTAATCTGTACTTGATGAGTGGTAAGTTATGATATGATATGAAGACATTTGGAAACAGCTTAGGAAACCTATTTCTTCTGTTCTTTCTTAAGATGTAATTGTTAAAATCATTCTTTAGCTTCTGGCTAGCACATTCTCACTTGTCAGTCATTTTTAGCCTCAACCTGATAAATGTTTTCTGTTTACAGAATTTTTCTGCAAAATGCATCACAAATATTGCTTTGGTGACATCTCATTAGTTCTTAAGTTTGGTAAATGAAAACATTTTTATACATCAGAAATTAAATATTTGCAATACCATTTTGTTTCTGTTTTAATTTCCTTCTTGTACATTAATCAATAATAGCATGTCTTTGTAAATTCTGTTTTTTTCAAGCACCTCTGTCTCTATTTGTAAACAACATCTTTATTCATATGGCCCATTTGACATACATAAGCTTTCCTCTTGAAATCACAATCTTGAAACAAAGCTAAACTGTCTTAAGTGTTCTACGGAAGGAGGATATTGGTCCTATGAGTTAAATGGGTGGCTTGAATTTCTTCTCTCTTTTTTTAATTAACATGTAATGTATTATTTGCCCCCGGGGGTACAGGTCTGTGAATCATCAGGCACCATAGCACATGCCCTCCCCAATGTCCATAACCCAGCCACACTATCCTTACCCCCCCACCCCTCAGCAGCCCTCAGTTTGTTTCGTGAGATTAAGAGTCTCTTATGGTTTCTATTATAAAAAATTGCTATCATTTCCAGGAAAATTATCTTGACTAAGACTTGAATATTGATTATTGTATCCAGTTCTTTGTCTTGTGGAAATGGGAAATTGCGTATTAAGGGCTATCATGTAGCTTATATGTGTAAGTTACCAAATTATTTTGTTTCCTACGGAAAATTTTCAGTGTAAATAAGTGGTTTCTTAAAAGATTTGTCCATTTCCTATATTCTCCTTGGTATGTGTTACTCTGGTAAATGACATTGACAGCAAATTTTTAACATGTTGCTACTAAACAAAAGAGTGACTTTCTATAAACACTTAAAGCTAAATTTTAAAGCAACAAGCCTGGAAGAAGATGTGTTACGTGAAATACAAACAGAGGCTAAACAAAACATCTTGACCATTAAATTTATTTCAGTTTTGGAATCATTCTAGTGTATCAACTTTTTTCAGCATTATAGGACACACTCAGAGAAGAACTTGCTCTTTAGATTTTCTGGAGTTGCAAATCCTATAATGTGAATTTTCTTGATAACTGCTCAAACTTCATCCTCTGCTATTTTTAGTGTTTTTACGTTACCCTGTTATTGAAACAAAAACTCAGACTCTGTATGAGGAAAAACAAAAATTGAAATGGTGAATGTACTCATTAAATCTGCTTAAGAAGTACTAGAAAATGTAAGTTTTATAGATAGGTCCACTTATCTCCCAAAGTGATAAAGTTACCAAACTTTGTGCATTTATTTTCTAAAGAAAGCAGAATAAACTCCACACAGATTGGAAAGTAATGACTATTCCATATACGTGTGTGTGTGTGTGTGTATGTGTGTGTGTGAGAGAGAGAGAGATGCGGATACATCTCTCCCTCTCTCTTTCTCTTTCTGTATATGTATATGCACATATGTGGCTNGTATGTGTGTGTGTGAGAGAGAGAGATATGCGGATACATCTCTCCCTCTCTCTTTCTCTTTCTGTATATGTATATGCACATATGTGGCTGTATGTGTATAAAAGCTCTAGGATGGAAGACTGACTTTGAACTTCATGTAATACAGATAACTTTTTTAAAAGAATTTATTTATTGAAGAGAGAAAGAGAGCGTGCATGCATGCACAAGTCGGGAAGGGGCAGAGACAGAGGGACACGCAGACTGCTGAGCAGGGAGCCTGACGCGGGGGCTGGATCCCAGGACCCTGAGATCACCACCCGAGCTGAAGTCAGAAGCTTAACCAACTGAGCCACCCAGATGCCCCCAGATAATCCTTTTTTATTATGGATAAATTTTAAATTAGAAATAGTTAATATCAAAAATAATGGCGTATTTTGAATGGTACTAGTAATTTGTAACCAGAAAACATCATGTGCAAATAGAGACCACATACTGAAAAAAACAGAAGGTCAGCAAACAAAAGAAGATTAAATAATACCATCAGAAAATTGGTGTTAACTAAAACCTACTTTTAAAACAGTGTATTTATAACACATGGCTACTTATGTAATAAATCACCAGTAAGTATTCATTGTTGTTATGTAAGTGAGCCAAAGACTGCTCTGTATATATAGGCTCCTGGGTTTATTTCTTTTTTTTTTTTTTTTTTTTTTTTTTTTTTTTTTAAAATTTTTTTTTTTTTTTTT